>JAVKLA010000145.1:0-20164 GCA_034782735.1 Sagittarius serpentarius
AAGCTTCTGGCAGCTTCTCACAGGAGCCACCCCTGCAGCCCCTCCCCTGCTACCAAAACCCCACCACACAAACCCAAAACAAAGATTTTACTTCAAACACAGTTCTAGGGGAAGAGGGAGTTGAACACGACAGCCAATGATGAGTATACACTTACCTGGTACTGAAATATCACATATATTATTTGTTATATTTGCAGTTAAGTTCTCAAGTCCTTCAAAGATAGCCACATAGAAATATTTGTCCTCTGATCCAGCTGTTGTCAGAAGCTCATTTTGATTTGCTCCTTCTACTCCATCTGCGTAGATAGTAATTCCTTTGTTCCTTAATCTCTGGGCCACATCATCCAGCATGGCTTTATCATGGGATTCCCCATCAGTTATCACTATCAGCACCTGGGAAACTCCTCTGCTCTTGTGGCTGCCGTGTTCTTCAGTGAAGAACGTTTCTGAATGGACCAGTGCCATTGCCATGGAAGTTGTTTGTCCTAGAGGGTCATCTCTGGATAGCCTCAGTGATCTCCAGTTTTGTAGTATACTTACTGAGGTAGAGGAGCACTACTGGTTTATAAGAATATTTTAGTGCTCCAAACTGAACTCCATCTCAGCCAACATCAGATTGTTTCACTAGGGCAATCATGAAGTCTTTCACGGCCTGGTACTGTGAGGAGCTTATGCTTCCAGAGCTGTCCATAACAAACACAACATCTAAACATTCCACTCTTCTGCATTCTGTAAAAGCAAACTGAGAAAAGTGAAGATTTCATCTGTAAAATTATGCAGAATTTTACTGATTATTATAACTCAAGTCCATTTCTCAGAGTTCTATACAATGTCTGTATAACTTTGCTAACTGAATCTGGCACAGATAACTGTCTTGTTACTATCAATAAGTTGCACATATGACAGATTCTTGTTGCTTCTGAGACTGTTCAGTGTGAACTTCATGATTCCAGTAATCAGAGCAGAGTTAGACTAAACTGAATGTTTTCTTAATTATCAAAAATGCTATCTTTGCTCTGGACACCACAGTACGGGGCTTATACAGCAAACAGAAATTGTCATATTTCAGTTGATATTGTGGAAATATTTCTGTTAACTTACAATATCTAAAGCTATCCTTCCACAGGATATGAATATTAATTGAAACCTCCCCCCCTTGCATACAGCACATTTTGTCCGTTCATACTTAACACCTAGCAGAAAAAATCCAAATGTTTATTTCATATCTGAATTAAACATGGTGGGTTTGCCTCCTACAGTCTCAGTATTGTAAATTATTGCTTTGAAGAGTTGTGCTAACACCCTTCCTCCAGCTTACTCTGTGGTGGGAGAACAGTCTGGTCCCTCCCAGTTGCAGACATACAGAGCAGCACAGATGATAGCTGGTGACTCATTATATTTCAAGCTTCCCTGTTAACACCTGATCTTTCTCACTGCATAAGCTACCAATGCCTCTTCCAAAACTGCTGAGAAGGAAAAATGACTAATTGTAGTAGTACTTAAAAACTCTCCTTAGTTACAAGTTCTGTATTGCAGTAGCGCAAAGACATAGCCACATACCTGAACACTGATTGGACCTCTTAGGACTCTGAATAAATCACTCTTGCATGCCTTTCGCTTTGCTCTCCTCCCCACCCTCCCCCTGCCCCCTCACCCCTAGTTGAAGAAACAGTTTGAAAGCTCAGAAACTGGATGTTGGGTAGACTTCAGTACTGCACTCAACAGTTAACCCCACCTCTTTTAAATGAGTGCAATTTCCGTGACTGAAGCAGCAACTTTGAATAAGAGTTCTATCAAGCTAGTCTGTTCTACCTTTATACAGCAGAGAGAAATCAAGACGTACACACACTTTAAAGTCTTTTGCACTGTCACAGCAATACAGTATGCCTTAATGCAACTGAGTCAGACAATGCACAGCTGCCAGTCAAGTGTTTTTTAAAATCGTATCTCATATTTGCAAGTATGGCTGACATTCATGAGAGCCCATAGCAGCAAGACACCCCATCTGCTGCTTTTTGCAGCCTGACCGCTTTCCCCATTTACACCCTCAGCTAAAGTTATCCCAAGAAAAAAACAATCCAGTTTACTTAGCCAGGTTTGTAAAGATTATAAATACTGTATGCAAGCTTGCCTGCCAGTGTAGTTTAATACGACTACATTCATTTAATCTGCATAGGGGGAAAAAAGAATTAACGAAGAGAATGGCTTGAATTTTTAATTGGTTTTGTCCAGAAAGGACAACATCTGGGAACACAGAAGAATAAGAAATTTCAATTGGGATTACAAATGTACTCTTGCCAAAGACACTGATTCCACCCTTAGTTGCCTCTGGCCCCAGAGAACTGCATTCAGTGACAGTGTGGGCCCTTCCAACACTGCTACTCAGAAAAAAATGAGACTGAGTCATCAGAAGCTCCCTTTCTTGCCCCTCTGTGGTGTTCACAGAAATAGCAGCTGAAAGGCGTGCATAATGAGATGACAGACTTCAAAGGAAGGAGTGAAGCTTTTTCTCTGTAAGCTTTATTCACCCTATGTAAAGACCCATATTTTCCACACAGATGTCTAATCTCACACATCCAAGGGAAAGAATCAGAGGCACCCATGCTCACCTAGACCTCCAGGGTGTGCACAGAGAGTGGTCAGAGCCCTGTGACCCACAGTGGTACCCTAGGAGACCTGTGAAGTGCCCCCCTCAGACACAGAGCAGTGGGAAGCAGAGAATTCACATGGGACGAACTAACATTAGGACAGAGAGGTAGCCAGCTCTGCGACTGCGACACTTGATCATAACTTCAGAACAAAAACCCCATGATTGCTCATGCATTAATAAATCACTGAAAGTTACCATACTTACTATCATCAGGAAGACTACTGCAAATACCAAAATGAGGTCACTTTTTATCTGGCTTAGAATATAAAAATTTTCAACAGAGAATACCATCTCACGCTTCCCGCTAATCTCTTCAAGATGAGTTTTTTTTGCGTTAAAAACTCCAGCAGAGTGGATTATAAAGCCTTTATCTCAGAGGACTGTGGCAGGGGCTTTAACCTCATCTTGCAATTCGCCATCTGTGATCAGGATGAGAACTTTTTAAACTGTGTGACATGAACCACTACTGGCTTGAAAGTAAGCATGAGCTTCAGTACTACTTCTGTAAGTACGGTGGATTGAAGGGGAGATATCCTATCAATAGCACTGAGGATATCTCTTTTGGTGGAGTAGGTGTTGAGCTTGAACTCTTCCTCTAGTTTGTGGCTGAACTGGACACCACCAGTCTGCACTCTGTCTGCATCAACGTCTGTTCTGTTCACCAGCTCTCTCATGAAGTTTTTCATATTCAGAAAATTCTCATCTCTGATACTTGCAGAACTGTCCACTAGAAACATGACATCAGCTTTCACCTCTTTGCAGACTGTCAAGAAAAAACAGATTTTTAAGCTTAGGTCCTTCTACATTTTTTTGAGAAATAACATAAACAGGTTAAACAGAATAACCTCAGGAATAGAAAGAAAAAAATTCAGCATAAGCCTTTTCAAACTCTAAATTTTATTAGTTCATTGTTATGACTGTGACTAAAATACTTTACTCCCTCAGATCTGAACAAGGGCATTATTAACTTCATTAGTTGCAATTTGATCAGTCAGCATTAAATCACAGCCAAGCAACTGAAGCAGCATCTTAAGATCAGCAAGGAATTTCTAAAATCAGAATCTAAAGCCTGTTGCTGGTCAAGTTTTGGAGCCTGAGAAACCTGAATATTTTCTGTTCATTTCAGTGAGGTAGGAAACAGCAACTTGTTTTACAGAAAAAGGTGAGCCAAATGATAGATAGGTACAAATGGACAGCCTGCACACTGGTGGGTCACATTTAAGCACATTTATTCGTTCGTGTTTTACAGGGTTGTAAGAAATAAACAGAGGATGAAGGTATTAGTGCAACACAACCTTTGCTTGTTTCCTGGTGAATGCTGGCCAAAAAGCTACTGTTTAGAGAATACTTATTTCTGCATCACTACTTTAAATTATAAGACTGTCTTATTTTGACTTCCACACGTCTCAGTTCTAGAATCCTATTTAAGGGATATGCTGTGCCTACTTACACCTGATAAAAGAGACTGACATGGTTGAGATAAGAAAAACAGCAGGCTCAATACCTAGCTTTAAGAAAGATATGTTCAAAATTAAATACATTCGCAGACCTAGTTGTTCTACAGTGATGCGTGATTTTGGGTGCTTTCATAGAATCATGGAATCACAGAATTGTTTGGGTTGGATGGGACCTTTAAAGATCATCTAGTCCAATCCTCTGACACGGGCAGGGACATCCTTTACTCGATCACGTTGCTCAAAGCCTCGAGCAACCTGACCTTCAACACTTCCAAAGATGGGGCATCCACAACTTCTCTGGGCAAGCAGAGAATAAAGTCTGTAATATACAAGCAAGAGATGCTTGGTGTTTTCTGGAAATAAGACCTTTTCATTATATTGGCCAACATTTAAGCTACACAAAAATCACCATCACCCTCTGAAAACTTCAACTGACTGACAATGAAATTGCTCAAGCTAGAAAAAAGGTATCTTATATTATTCATGAAGTAATTTCTCTATGAAATCAAAAGGAATCTGCTTATTTTCTGTGTTGTCAGGACAAAGTGAAAGCATGGTCTTACCTTCTATGGCACAGATCTCTTGGACAACTTTATTTTTAATGTCTTTCAGCAAGTCAAAATCATGTACAAAGTACACTGTGTTTTTCACCCCTGCAATCTCATAAAGCTCAGTTATATTAGCTTCCCTCACACCAATGGCATAAACATTAATCTGGTGTTCCCTGAATTTCATGGCTTATTCATTCACGCTGTCCTGTGACTCTCCGTCTGTGAGAACAACTAGATGGCAAGGCACTGTAACTCCTCACTGCCTCATGGCCTTTTCAAACGATGGCTTCATGTAAGCTAGAGCTCCCCCTGTACTGGTATTTCCATCTATTTGCTGAATATTGTCAATCCCTCTTCTCAGATCACTTACTAAGTTCAAGCTCCAGTTCACTGAAACATGAGAACTGCACGAGTCCAAACCTAAATTTATTCATTCCTATGTCAAATAGCCTAATCATTTCCTTCAAAAAATTCTTCATATCTACAAAATCCAAATAGTCAAGACTTGATGAACCATCAATGAGCAAATAAGTATCAGCTGCTTTTGTGTCCAGGCATCCTACGTGGAATAAGAAAGTCTTCGTTACATCACCATTGTGCGCATGGACAGATCACCTATCTCCACTCCTTTTGTAACACATAATAAACTAATACATGGATAAATCTCTCCATCTGGTAACAAAAAAGTTGGCAAACTTAACCTGCTAGGCATCTTGGGCATGGCAGCAAGAAACAAAACACTACTTATCCCTAGCTAAATGACTGCTTTCCCCACAGAAAACAAAACTGATAGCTTGGAGTTTTCAAACACATCAGAAATGCTTTTAAAGCAACTACCTTCAGCAATTCCCAGACTTCTGAGTACAACTTATATCAGCCACCAGACTTCATCATGTATCATTACATATCCATGTTAAACATTTAACCAGTATGACTGTTTTTACTGGTGAATAAGGTTCCAAGGACCAACAGCAGTCCACTTAACGTTCTGATAGTCCACAGCAGGAAACCACTGACTTTTAGTGCTCTCAGGCATAAATGCACTGCTAATTTTGACTAAAATATCTAAGGCTACTCTATTGTTATTACTAATTCTACACTAGTCTGAAAACTTTGGCCACAGCCACTTCATTTTGCTGGGATGTATACCCTGATGGCTTAAGTTCTGCCAAAAAAACCTTGACGTACACATTCTCATCTGTTTTCTAGGTTTGATCAAAGTAAAAGGTAGACTGACTGGAAGGTTAACATTCCTAGGGAAATCTCATTCAGATGCAGCATCTTCCAACAGATCAAGCTCTAACAGTGCCTTAGTAGGTTTTTAACTTCCTCTTTAACAGGAACACTTAATGTTTCTCCCAGTAGTAGTCCTTCCTATTAAATAATGGTACAAATAAGCAGGCTTTTAATACTACTGAACTTTAGCAGTATGCTAATGACTAAAATGTGAATCCATGATCAACTTTAAATATAAATTCCTCTTCTCAAAGGTTCAACCTGAAAAGTTCAGTTCAGAAGCGTCTTCAACATTTAAGGCAAACGCTGTCATGCCACTTCTCCGCAGAAGAGTAGCAACATCACTCACATTATCTTGAGAGAGTCTGTGGGTAACCAGAGCAGCTATTTGCAACACCCCTTGCTTTCTTCTGCTCCCAGTACTTTCAGAATCATAGAATCATAGAATTGCCTAGATTGGAAAAGAGCTATAAGATCATCTAGTCCAATTGTTAACCTAGCACTGACAAGTCCCCCACTAAAACATGTCCCTACGCACTACATCTACACAACTTTTAAAATCACCAGGGATGGGGATTCCACCACTGCCCTGGGCAACCCATTCCAATGCCTAATGACCCTTTCAGAAATTCTTCCAAATACCCAATCTAAATCTCCCGTGGAGCAACTTGAGGCTGTTGTCCTCTTGTCCTATCACTTGTTACTTGGGAGAAGAGAACAACTCCCACCTCTCTACTACCTCCTTTCAGGTAGTTGTAGAGAGCAATAAGGTCTCCCCTGAGCCTCCTTTTCTCCAGGCTAAACAACCCCAGCTCCCTCAGCTGCTCCTCATAAGACTTGTGCTCCAGACCCCTCACCAGCTTCATTGCCCTTTTTTGGACACACTCTAACACCTCAATGTCCTTCTTTTGGTGAGGGGCCTTATGACATCAGTAGCTGCACCCAGCAGAAAGATCCTCTTACCTCTACTGCTTATCTGTAGAATTTCAGCTTTGTTTGTGTTTGTGTTCAGATGAGACACCACTTCTTGTGCATCAGTATACATCACCAGGCCAGTTCTTACGCATTTCTCCTTCACGTCAAATGAGGATGTTAGGTTTTGCAGGAATTTTTTTAATTCTTTGAAGTTTGACTTTGAAGTACCATGATCAACTATGTCAGCAACAAAGTCTCCACCACATACATACTGCCGTGGAAAAAGGATGTGAATGAAGCAACGTTAGTGGCCATCTTCTACACTATTTCTATAATTAACTAACTATGGACTGTTGGGTTTTTTTTCCTAAGACAAGCTTTTCTGCTTTATTTTGAAGTAAAACAAGTTTGTAAAAATGTTTTTTAGCCAAAGATGACAAACTACTGAAAGACAAACTGAGAAAACCTCATTTTAAGTTAAAATAAATGAACAAAAGATCAGAAAAGCTAGGAGATATAATAGCAGAAGTGTTCATGGTTTTATACAAAGCATATTCTTGTAACTTCAACTCCTGCCTGTATTTTCTAGTGTATTGATCCAGAAGACACATATGTAAGGATATTGGTTGGACCATGCATGCTAAAAATCTTCAAGTACAGGGTTTTTTATTTATTTTTTAATCACTCACCTGATATATACATAAGAAAAACCCCAATACAGAAACCTATTTTCAACGCTACAGGAAAAATATCAGTTTCTCAGCTGTACCATTAAGGATTTGATAATGGAGAGTCTAATATAATTCCTTTAATTCACACTTGCCAAATGTCCTCAAAGACTATTCATTAATTTACTAATTGGGGAGGGTCCATAGCCTCATGAGGAATTATATTTCATTAACAGATACTACTTGTATCATTTACCAGTGAGTAAAAGCAAAAGAAGATGACTTCATCTCCATTCCTTTTAGTATCAGAGAGTACAAGTGCCTCATACACACCTACACATGTAAAAGCGCCAAGTTTTAAGAATAATGCCAAGTGCAAAACTTCACGGGCACGAGAGTATGTCCATCTCATCCATATTCCTGTTTCCCTATTTTAAAACATGCTAAGGCTAGGCAAAATATTTAAAACCCTGTATAACACATTCCTATTCTTTGTTTTTCAGCAGCCTCTGTATCTTTAATGTTACACAAGTTGCTGGAGATGAGAAGGTATATGAGGCGTAAAGTGGCTAGCATCAGACTGAAGGTCTAAGTCCTTAAATGTCATCTCCCACATTATTGATTTTCTTACTTTCTAATTCTTTAATGCTATCCATTTGGAACTTTGAAAACATTTTCAGAAAACATGGGGAGGTCCCATTCCTTAGGAAAACAGTAAGAGAATGACTGCATACCCATCACGCTCAGTTGTATCACAGTTTCATGTATCCCAAGGGCTATCACTTTTACTTCACTGTCTTGTAACATTTTTGCTGACTCTTCCACATCATCTTCAGAAGACAAAGAAGACAGGACCACTAAAACTTGATTTCTATCGGCTCCATTAACCGGTTCTTCGAAATACCTTTCATAAATGTAATGGAGGGCACTGCCAGTTTTTAGCGGCCCATCTTGCAATGTTTGCATTTCTTGCACATGGATCAACATATGCTTCTTTGTTTTATATGTGTCCAGTTCAAACTCTTCATGAACATCATCATTGTACTGGACAAATGCAAGATGGTATTGGTTAGATTCCAGTGGCAGATCATATATCAATTTGCTAATAAAGTCTTTCATGTAAGGAAATGCATAATTTTCTGTGTCCTGTATGCCAGGAAGCAACAGCACAATATCTGTAGTATCTGCAGAGGCCACACAAAAACATAGCATTAACAATATTTAACTAAGTCTCCAGACACAAAGAACACAATGTTGAGGCAATAAAGTGACATAGTGCTCACTCAGCAATAGTCCAGTAAGAGAAATACAAAAGCTTAAACAGTTTCTACACCTAGAAGTTGGTCTATATAGTTTTTACTTTTTTAAAAGCCTTTTCACTGTGACAACATTTAGCTAATGTGGTTCTAGACAAATGCTGACTTGCCCAACATCTGAATTTCCTTGCTGACTTCAACAGAGGCTGCCAAATTTGTGACTCCTCAAGATCAGACTGTAACTTTATTTTGAGGAAATGCTGAGATCTTACATTTCTTATTAAGGAAATGAATTCTTTACTTTACTCTTAGTAAAGAAAATGCTTTAGAAGTATTCGATTTCTTTCAGAATTTGAATTCTTGAAAGCAATTTCTTTCCTGTGCCTTCTTTCACTTACAAATATCAAGGGCCTGGATTCAATTAATATTTCAAAATATTTCACATTTTGAAATATTTCATATGTCAAAACCCAGCACAGGAGTTCTGCTCCAACTAACTCTTCACAGACCCTTTAATACTAGTTGTTACAGAAATGGAAACAAATTTTTCAAGGAATGGAATAAAACACACAACAAAGCTGCAAAATCCATAATTCAGAAGTTGGCAGGTTCAGAACTGCTTGTCAGCATCAATTTTGCCACCCATACACCCTGTTTCTGCATGACACAGAGTTCCCATGAGAAAAATTAGAAAGTCATTAAAGACAAGCCTGTAGTTGACATGCAAGAGGGAGTAGGATTTAACATTGCTCAGGAAACTCAGTTTATGCTTTCCCATCTTTGCAGTAATCATTTTGGCAACCTTAACTTTGTCTCTGTGTGATGTTTGTTTAATACAGGAGAATTCCTAGTTTCACTAACTATGTTTAGAGCTATTTGAGACTTTCTGCTAAAAAGTTTAGTGATTTTTTTTAAAGGAAACCCTACACATCCTTTGTCTACCATAGCCCTTTCAGACAAGGTGGGAAAACAGCTTTATCCCACAGAAGTTGTATCCAGATTTAGGAAATTTGCATACAGCTAAAAAGTAATATTTCTTTTACTTTGCAGCTCTTACCAGGGAAAGTTTAGGCAGCTGGATGAAACAACGGCCAGCCAGAAATGCTCAAAGCAGAAAAAGTTGCACTACCGCCAAGCAGCACAACTGCACAGGGATTGCCTGAAATGGGACATAAGATCACTTGGCGTGATCACTCTCTTTCTCCTGTAATAAATCATAACTCTTCCCCTTTTTCCCTTCCTAATGTCCCTCTGGATGGTAGAAAAACTCCAGCAAAATAATGTTTATTCCATGCAAGGAATGCATGGTTTAAGACCCCCTATCTGACAAGTACTTTAAAAGTAATAAAAAGCTGCCCTATATCTCAGAGTAATAGCTTCTAATTCCCTGCAAATGCATTCATCCTGTGGAACTCTAGTACTGTAAATTGAAATATCAAAATTATGTACTGTCATAATATCTGTAAGAAGTTCCCTACATCAGCAAGATCTGATCTTCAGCACAGAAATTTACTGTGCTGCTCAAGAGCCTGCATGTCTGTTGACTCTTACAGCTCTCACTGAGGATGTAGTTAGGGAAGAAACATGGCTTGCACGAAAGCTCCAGCGCAGAGTCTACTGCATATGCCAAAAATTGTATTTCAGATATGCCATACACACATTTAAAAAGTAGGAGGAATCTAAAGAGGGGAGAGAAAAGATTAACACTACAAGCAATCTTCCCATTTTATCTGCCACAGAGCTATTGCCTTAATGCAGCTGAATGGTAAGGAGCCTACTCCATCAAGAAAAAGCCCACAGGTGATGTTGTGCTCTTTCCTTTTCTCTATCTTCCAGCTGCCTCTCTGTATAGACCACACAATATACATTGCAGATCACATATGCAATATTGAGCTAGTGTTCAGAACCTGGTATCTAGCCACAAGCCCAGATGAAATATTTGCTAACTGATGTTCCTTTTTTAATGTTACACAAAAGTTATCTTAACATTTGGAAATACAAAGTAATATAGTCCAATTTTTCTGATTTTTTTTTTCATTAGAATACTGAAAATAATCATTACTTGCTATGGAGCTGACACAAAGTACAGCTTACTTTCCTGCACAGCTATGTCATTATAATCAAGCATACTTATTAAGTTATTGATGTTTACTTGGATAATATCTTTCACACATATTAGCAAATGAATACAAAGAGCAAACATCTCAGAAGAAGAAATTTTTTGTTGTTGCTGCTTTTTTTAAAGAAAACCTTTTCTGAAGAGCAGAAGAGACAGTTTATAACACTTACCAGACAAAGAAAAAGGTGTCTTGAATGGAACATTTCAGACCGTCAAGGTCCCAAAATGGCTTAGGGAGACTGGGGTTTCAATTAGTTGGCCATGGAAACTCTCCCACAATGGTATTAAATAGAAATATTCTGGTGGTTTGGAAGCCTCTAAAAAAAAAACTATTTGTTGTCTTCCCCTTCTCCTATTCTTTCCCTTTTCCCTTCTTCACCTCCCACCCCTTTTTCTCTGGACCAAGTGCCAAGCAGGGCTGAGTTGCTTCAGACATCAGAAGCAGCAGCTCCAGAATTCACATCTGGCTCCTCCACGACATCCCTCTTCTGGGATTTTGGCAGTGCCATCACCCATGACATCCCTAGCCCTGTACATCCACAGCAGTGAGGCAGTGGCCAGCAGCCCCTTCAGGGTCTTCAAGGTTGCTGGTGCTCTGTTCTCTAGTTGGGACTAACATCTTGACACTCCCAGTCACCATTTTTCAAGTCTTGACCAAACTGGCTGGAGATGGGGCACTGGCACAGTCTCATTGGAATATATCGGGGAAAATAAATGGGCTGCTACAGAGATTCACTGGCTCTGAATGCCTCATTAACACCATGATATTTCTGGCCATGCTATCCTGCATTCTTGGACTCCACTTTCATTGTTTCACTTCTCAAAATTCAATACATCTGTAATATCACAGTGACTTCTTGGAATTTAAAAAACCGATTTGGTGTATACATGGCGAACAGTTAGCCAAAAGCTGCAGTTACTCTGTGTCTATGTAGCATACAGAAACCTATTGATTTTAAGCCTAAAATTAGGTGCTGTAAAAAGAAAATCTATATAAAGCCTTATAAATCTATCTAGTGACTTTGAGGCTATCTGAAAATATTTGTAGGTTGTAGAGTATTTGTAGGCAATTGGAAATTTTTTTTAATGCAATTTGTTGTGCTCACATTTATTTCCACTTCAGGTTGCTAGTGGATGATATTGTAGGACACAGAAAATCTTTTTAAAAATAATCCCACAGACTGATGGGCCTGACAGCACTAACTACTTATTTATCTCCATTAATTTCAAAGGAAATTTCACCACGATAATAATTTGATAGTAAATTAAAGCCTTGATTTACCAAAATCATGAAATGCTTTCTGGATCCAAGGGCAGCCAGGGTACAAGTAAACAAGTCACATCATGTTCACCCACAGACCTCACCTCACAAAGGGAAAAGCACAGAAATATTCTCCAAGATATTTTTGGAGGAGATGTATGGTCTCCCACAGCTCTGTTTCACCCTTACAGGGCCTATTCCAGCTCCTTTCAAAATCACAGGAGTATTTTGGCCTTTTTTTTTTTTTTTTTTTGTGAGGGATAACAGTACACCAATGTCATGAGATGCTTGCAAAAAATGTTGTCTCTGTTCCACCTCTGCCGAATGAGTCAGTCTGACACAGACTAGAGTCTCTGGGACTCAGCGACCAGGTGCTACGAATTTCTGCCTCCCTTTCACAGCATATAGGACACTGACACTTCTTCCACAATAACACAGGCCTCTAGTAAGATCAGCTGGTGGATGTACATCACCTGGCAGAAGCTGAATCTGAACAGGCCAGGAATGATGCAGATGGGAAAGGAAAGTATCTGGAAGAATTTGTAGCCATGATTTAGTCTTCTTGGATTGGCTGTGCTCACCCTTGTTTTTTCAATGCAGTTCAGGAATATTTTGGGAGTCTTCCTTATCAACAATAAATTCTGATACAACAGCATTTGCTAGTAATGGTTCCTTTCACCACTGCTTGGCTAGGAGACTCTGCTCTGAACCAGCCAGCTTTGGACAAACTGTAGTGTAAACTACAGCAATGCAGTATTTTGGGGCATAAAGCCAGTAGCTCTTTTAAAACTCCAATAAGGTTACAGACAAGCACTTTGTTTCCTCAGGAGCTCAGGCTATGCTCATCTGAGTCTGGCAGAGTCTACTGCACTCCATCACAGACACTGGGGCCAAGTCAGGCACAGCTGAGATAGGGACAGGATAACCGCAACATGGTCTTTCACTCTAGAACATCTTCCTTGCCAGCGCTGGCAGTCCTGCATTTCAACAGTAGTTACCTACACAGTTGGCTCCTGATGGCCCTTCAGACATGCCCTTTCTTCGGGCTGTGGCTGCTAGCACTGCCTTGCCTTCGGAATTCTGTGGCAACTCAGAGACTTCTTGTCACTGAAAGTGTAAAGAAAAGAGAATCTTTCAGAACTTAAAGCTGTGGTTTAAATTAGCCAAGAAAACTAATTAAAGAAGAAGAATCATATGTTATTTCCCCTTTAGCTTCCCCTAGAGAACATTTGATCTTTTTTTTCACATCACTGTTACAGTAAACCCTTGCCCTCCCTTGCTGTAGATCTAAGTTAATTGGTTGTTCATGTGTTCTCAGCTATTTGTACAGGCTTGCAATAAATATCTGGAAACATGTAATACACAGCTTCTGCCTAACAGATGTTTTAATTTGATGAAGACATCAAACAGTTCCTGGTTTTCACAATCAAACACCGCATTTCTCAAATGAAATGGAGATGATCTTCCATTAGAAACACTTTAGAGCTAGCAATAAGGTTTGGGTTTTTGTTTGTTTTGGGTTTGTCCGTTTATTTTTAAAAAAGGGGGGATGGGATTCGGAAGTAAGTAATCCTCGATTTTCCCTAAGGTCTTGAAAACTGCTGACAGACATCCCTGGAGCATGAAATATGCATTCACTCAGAAAGCAAGCAGTCTGGGTAGAAATGGGTCATACAAGATGCTTCACAACACCACCTGACTCCAGAGAACAGTGGATGTACATGGCGAAGGCGTCTACTGTCCAGCATGTGCATTCAGGTTTGATGTGAGCTGGACTTATGCCAGCTGCCTCTAAATTCATTGGGATCTTTCCTTTGGCTTCAAGTGAGAGACACGGTGATGTACACCTGCTAGCAGACTGACCTGCAGAGTTATTGGAGAGGAGCACTGCTATAGGGCTGCCAAGAAACTTGCTACAGAGATTCAGAGACTGTCTGAATACTTCCTTCTCTCTTCCTTCATTTCATGAGAAAGTGCAAGTCCCAAGAGCAGAGCGCATATCACGTAGAAAAGGGCACAAAGATCAGTCTGAGAAGATAAAAGACAGACAGCGGTCACTGACCTTGCACAAAGGAGAGCTGATACCAATAAGCAGAAGGTGGCACCTAGATGAATTTGCACCTGCAGAGAAACCTCCTTTGACTAAAGACCCCAGCATGGTGTTACTCTGTCAAACCAGATTCTCATTTCATGAAAACTGGATTTGTCATTGATGGACAGCCTGATACAACATTAGCACCATCTCCAGGCGGTGGGACAGTGCCTTCACCTGACAGACCTGACAAAGATCTGGACTATGATAACATCCAAGCATGAAATTATCAGCCTTTTCAAAACTTTATTACAGACTGCTACCAAGGTTACACAGTAACACAGGCTTTGCCGGAGATTTGCCCTGAGGGGAAGAGGAGAGATAGGTAAGAATGGCTGATGACCACTATAACATACTCTGTCTCCAAAAGACCAGTTTTATGTGAGGCTATAAAAAGGGCACATAGAAGCTCTGATTTAGAAACAGAAAAAAAAAAAATATCTAATTTCTTGGTTACAAAATATTTGAATTAAAACTTGCTAGGAAGGGCTTGCTATTGTGCGAGTGATTCCTTTGAATCAGAGGAAAACCTATATTTTTAAAGGGAAATTTTAAATCTTATTTTAAGGGCAGCTGACACATACTGTTCTGTATTCAGTGGCAGACATCTTCATGTATAGAATATATGTCATTATTTCATTTTATTTCTTCAGTAAGAAACATTTTATGTATAATTTTTACAGCTCTTCTTCCAGGTTGGTTTTTTTTTTTTTGAGGAAGTAAAGCAATGAGGTCAAGCCTACTGCTAATCCTTTTGGCATGACACTTTGAAAGCAAGTTTTCCCAAGAACAGAGAATCAGTGATTTCATTCCTGAAAATGAAACCAATTCAGACCAAATGTGTTCTTAAATGCCCTTTTGGAGATGCCTATTACTAGTTTGTTCTTATTTCTTCTCCTCTTTTCCTCAGTGGCATACCTCTTGGTGTAGGGATGGGATCAGGAAAGCCAAGGCTCAGATGGAATTGAACTTGGCTAGGGATGTGAAAAATAACAAGAAGGGGTTCTACAGGTACATTAGTCAGAAGAGACAGGCCAAGGAGTGTGTACCCCCTCTGATAAATGAGAAGGGTGAATTGGCTTCATTGGACATGGAGAAGGCTGAGGTAGCAAACAAGTTCTTTGCCTCGGTTTTCACCGGCAGTCAAGCTTCCCAAGTGATATCCAAGGCGCTCAGCTCAAGTACAGCTGTGCTGATGGCAACAGCATCCTGCAATGGACCACTGGCAAAAAACAGAGCAACTTTTCTTGTGAGGATGCCCTGATGAACACGTCTGAAGACATTTCTTGCAACAAATCTCATGGCTGCCCCAGTCTGTTTTCCAGTGGATCTCTCTAGTGGTATTCTCTGCACTGCTTGTAGCAGCAAGTTGCTTTTTTGGTATTCTGAGAATCGGATGAGATAGCGCATATTGGTACTGAAAGAAACAACAGAGACATGAGCGCCTTTTGAGCATTTGCTTTCAGTGATCTTAACGGTCCTCAGCAATAACGTAACAACATTCCTCATTCTTTCAAATGCGGCTGCCGTAACATCTTCAGACATATCAAAGGCAAACACCACTTCAGTTGGATAAACTGGACAGGTGTCTGTATCTTGAAGTAAAAAATTTGTGAGAGAACCTTTCCACAACTCAAACATTGTTAGTTTTTTATTTCAAGTCTATAAAAGAATGGACATGCAGAGGCCAGATGGGCTTAACTGATGAGCAAGCTGGAACGAAGAGACGGAGAGTAAATAAATTATTGCGGACTCATTAAAATAGCAACATATTCACTTGCTTTCACTGAAGAGCCTAATCCAAAGCTCAGACAACTGACACAATCTGTCAGTGAGAGACAACACTCCTCTTCCACAATCAAATACTCAAAATAGTGCAATTTTACTGGATGAAAATTAAAGAAATTGTTCTGGGTTCTGCTGAGCACACAATTCTGAGAGAGAATGAACACTCCAAATCTGGAGGACAGGCAATATACAAATATTGTTGTCTCTCAGAGAATTCCCCAAAGGGGGCTGGCACAATGCCAGAGAATTAATTTAATCTTAAATGAGGAAAAGAGACATTTGTTACAGTTTTGTAATTAAAAGATAGGAAAAACAAGCAAAAAGTGTAAGCCTGTTTCATATACCTGCTGAAAACCCCTCACAGTTAACAACTACCAGTCATCATCAGACTGAACTCAGAAACACACTACCAGTCTACAGGGTTTCCAATGGAGGCTATTCCATTTAAGAGTGACTAGGTGGAATCAGAGGTAAAAGAAGATGCTACCTACATACGGCAGATTTTTCAAGTAAAAATCACAAGCTGCAGGAGCAAAACAAAAAAGCAATTAAAGGCAAATCCCAAACCATCCCAGACCAGGACTGGTATGAACTAAAGGCCATATCCCAGTTCCTGAACTAACTCTCACTACAGCAAATCCAGAGTCACACATTCCAGTTCCTCTCTAGTTCAAATAGCACAGAGGCTCTGCCCCTGCTGCAGGAACTAAGGGTTTTTTTAGACATGCTCTGTTGGCATCTAATCATGTTCTGGAGTATTAAGCAACCATTTATCCATTCTTTATTTTGTGTAATAATCTGATCTAGCAGGTCACCAGGCAACGGCACTTCCATAGGAGAATGGCAACTCACATAGCAAGAGAGTGTTCCATGAAGGAGGAGAGGACCCCCTCTGGACATAGAACACACCTGCAATAGTACTGCCTGCAGGTAGTTTTCTGTGCAACGGTTAGATGGAGCCTTTACTCAGAAGTATTCATTTTACATGGGATTAGGATTCTGAAGAAATCCTGCCCTACTATTCCCAGTGAAAATAGCTGTTGCTGAGGAAATTAATTCCTTTGCAGGAGGGTGAAAAGCAACTCTAAACCTGAGCTAGTGTGTAAACTGATGTGAATGAAGAAACAGATGAAAGAATATTAATGGTCCAACAGTTTGCAAAAGTTTGGACATGGCGTTAATCCATACGCATAATTGTTTCTCATTCCTTGATTATTTGCAGAACAGAAGAACCCACTGCACTCTGAAAAGTATTTGAAAAGGATACTGTTTTATAGCAACTAATTGTTCTCATTGCAGTCAGTGCTTATAAATGGAAGACTAAAACTTAATTCCATGCAGTGTGCAGTTAGCTGTAAGGTGATTACTTACTTCCATTAAAATGGTGCCCATTGGTCCCTTGGCACCCTGAAACAAATTAAACACAGGTCCAGAAAATCAGACCCTGATAACATATTTCCATCTATTACTCTGTAGCCCAAAGAAAATGCAGACATACAGTGTTTGTTTCCCTCACAACCATTTGTGAATTTGAAATATGAGGACACATCAGTTCCTAGTACAGATTTCTGTGGACCTGTTCCAAACAGAGTTACAGACTACTTCTCAGACCTATTTCTCAGTCCACTTTCCTTAATGGTTTTATAAATGTTCAATACTTTTTGCCCTTGAGGACCAGTATAATTCAGAATTGGATTTCCTTTCTAAACAGCAATTTCTGTGTTGTGGTTCAGTTATCTGCACCTTACATCCTTTTCAACCTCTGATGTGTGATAGGCTTGCACTCGCCTCTTGCAGGGTACAGTCCCCATAGTTCTACCTCGAGAGATCCTGCAGACTACACACACATCATGACTTATCAACCAGTCTAGCTAGCTTTGGCTACTCTATGGCCTTCTCCTTGGCAGCTGTGGGCAAATGCCAAGATTCCAAACATCTTTTTCAAAATAAATGTATTGTTTAATCTTCATAACAGGAATAAAATACAGGGAAAATAATTTTTTTCCAAGGCACCTTGAGAGTTTTCATCATGTGTGCAATTCAGATGTGTAGCAAGACTACTGAAAATTTTCATTTACTCGCAGGGGGCTGCAGTGAGATACACAGAAAAATTTGAACTCCACCTCCCACAACCTTTACCTTAGCCTCTATCTACCATAATACTACAGTTTACCAAAATCATATACTTCCTTACGTCCCCAAATTACAACCCCATCTCCATATTCATTTCTTACCCCTCCAATTTACCTTCCATTCTTTCATCTCCGGCCTGAGCTACCTTCCTCATCTCTTCTGCTGTCTTGCTGCTAGCACAGCTGCTATCCCATGCTTTTATCTTCTTACATTTCCCAGCAGGTCCCAGTTCTTTGGTACTGTTCAGCAAGAGTTAACTGTGAATTGCCTGAGACCACTTGCAGCAGCTTAGTGGTGGTGACTGTGCTGTGCAGACTTGATCCATATGGATAATCATGCCACCAAGTTAGGACAGATGGGTAAAACAGGCCTGTTTTGGCTGGCCCTGCCTACTATCTGTACCTCTTCCTGCATCCCTATCTTTTCCACTTCCCACTTTCCCATTTTACTAACGCACTGCTACTACAATAATCCGACCAAGCCCATACCTCCCAAGCTCCACTCTCACTTCTACATCTGAAGAGGAGATCTTGAGCTTGAAATCTCTCTGAAGACTTCTTGGACCATGGATTTGCATAGCCAACAGCTATCTGGCTCATCAGCACACAAGGTCTGTCTGTACACATATGTGAGCAGCTAAGCAGCAGGGAGGGCAATGCATTCCAGCTGGCATTCTTGGCCATTCTTGTGCCCAGCGTCATAAAATAAAGTGGGCCAGGTACATTCATTGACCAGCACAGTGTAATGACAAAAAAAAAATTAAAAATTGTTTTCTAAGTTGCATGTATCCCATAGGCCATGTTATACAGGTAAAGATACTGGAACATCAATGATGTTCCACATTTAAACTAAAAGAGTAAGCTTAAGAAAGTTTACCAAGAAAATAATAAATAGTACACATTGTTTCTGGTCACTATGGAACTGATTTGCAGAACTGCTGCAAGATAAAGATAGACACATACAGGGATTTTCCTAGCTGCTTACAATGTTACTCCTAAATACTACTGAATCCACGATCCTTTCCCCAGCTTAGATAGAGAATAAAACTTTTTGCTGTATAAAATGCAGATCACAGACACTGGAAAAGTAGATCAAGACATCTACTTGTATATAAGGATTAACAGGTTACAGTCAATTTAAACTTTAAGTAAGTGCCTGTAATTGCAAGTTTGATTTTTACATGGCTTTTCTTTTTAAATGAAAAAATGCATTGGCTTTCGGCAGAACATCCAGTTCTACATTTTAGTACTCTTTTCCTTTTTAATTAGATATTTACCCAGCCTAAAGACAATACCAAATACTGTGGAAGAAATTCTGCCCTGTATTGTATCATTACAGTTCCATTTCCAACAGCAGGTGCTCTTGTGCACACACATCCACAGGCAAGATGTAACTCTATACAACTACCAGGCTCATTAAGCATAGTTTACCACATGAAACATTATTAAATATTCCACTAATCTAATAGCAAGTTTAAGAGCAATCCAAGAGTGATTTTTTAAAAATAAAAATATATTACCATAGGCCCTGATGGCCCTTTGTCCCCTGGATCTCCCAGGGAACCTGGTGTACCAGCATTACCCTGTTAAAGAATTTTCATCAGACTGCGGGTTACACTAGGTTTGATTTAATCACAACTCAGAGTTGGGCCATCACCACTGTGAATGGCGACATCGTCAGGTTAGTTAGAGATTTTTATACTTCTAACATTACATAATTCAATAGATTATTTATAAATTTCCATTGTCCTTGATTCTGATTATTCTTATAAGTCCACAGTCCACTTTGATCTTACCCTTGTTTCAGTTCCATGTCGTATGATCCGTCTGTCTGGATTGATGATCTGAGTTTCTGTATCCTCTTCAGATCTTGATTACAGTGTTCTTTGTTAGCTTAACCTAAAACTTAGAAGTTAAGCTTTAAGAGCATGAGATCTACTTTATCTTTCTTAGTAAGCTAAGTTTCTCATGTCTACATATATTCTTTTCTTCTAAGAATACATATTGTTAACCTTTAATTAATTTCTGTATTCATCTGC
>JAVKLA010000146.1:0-20119 GCA_034782735.1 Sagittarius serpentarius
CGCGGGGTCACAAGCCCTGACAGCAAACCTGCTCCGGCCTGGGCTCCTCTCTCCACGGGCTACAGGTCCTGCCAGGAACCTGCTCCAGCACGGGCTTCCCACGGGGTCACAGCCTTCTTCGGGCATCCACCTGCTCTGGTGTGGGGTCCTCCCTGGGCTGCAGGTCAAGATCAGCAACACTGCAGACCTCCCTGGGCTGCAGGGGCACAGCCTGCCTCACCAGGGTCTTCCTCATGGGCTGCAGGGGAATCTCTGCTACGGCGACTGGAGCACCTCCTCCCCCTCCTTCTGCCACTGACTTGGGGGTCTGCGGAGTTGTTTCTCTTGCAAGTTTTCACTCCTCTCCGGCTGCAGCTTCTGCGCCCCAGTACTTTCTTTCTTCTCAAATCTGTTATCCCAGAGGCCCTACCACTGTCGCTGATGGGCTCGGCCTTGGCCAGCAGCAGGTCCGTCTTAACGCTGGCTGGCATTGGCTATATCGAACACAGGGGAAGCTTCTATCAACTTTTAAAGAAGCCGCACCTGTGGCACCCCTACTGCCAAAACCTTGCCACGTAAAGCCATTACAATAAGGAAAACCAGAAAGTTCTTGGATTGTGAATCTACTACCTTAATAGAAGTCAAATGAGTTTAACTCTGCCAGGTACAACTTTTTGTTTTGCAGTTTGATGACCAGAGCTTTTTTCCTTCTTCACTTTGTACCTTTCTCTCAACTTCTTTCATCCACTCAAGAGCAAGATGGCTGTGAGTTTCCCACTACAAATAGGAACAGAAATACCGAAGGGGTCTTTCTGATGAATGTCTTCCAAAGATCCTATTGTGTACAGATGAAAGCTGAGTGAAAAAACTTCACAGAGAAGTTCTTAGAGAACAGCTGCAAAGTCCTGAATTAGGATAGAACTGAAACATTTTTAAAATCCAGAGCAGCCTGTAGCTTTGGCATTAGGGTGTTGAACATCTAGACACCTTCTGTGACTTTCTCTGCATCCACAGAGAATGCTCTATAATCAGGATAATTTTATAAGGAGTTTTACAGGTGAGCCTAGATAGTAGGTAGGACGATCTTGTTGAATCACTTGAGCGCAAATCTACCACAGGTTACCATTCTTGTCATAAAAGCTGTGAAATGGAACATGTGCTGATACCTCCACTGGTGTCAAAAACTGTTAGCTGAAACTGTAGGTCTGGCTGTAAAGTTTGGACATCTGCCATCATCCAGACAAGAGATCGTGAACATAAGATTACCATGCTGTTGACTACATTATAGCTTCTGGACACATGTAGAGATACCTCTATTTTATCCCAGGGCTGGAAAGCCTATCCTTGGCAGTCTACCTTGCAAGCCCATGGAACTACACTAATTTCAATGAATCAGTACATTTTTAACATAAATATTTTTTCCTACATAAATAAATTTAGAGCTGTCCATTTTATGTATTATTTAATTATTTAATACCTGGGATTTCCCTACTGTGATTCACTTTCTTGTTACTGCCTAAAGACTTCTTTAAACAGAGGCCTTTTTATTCCTTGCTGTTCACTGAGAAATTTTTACATTTTCACATAGTTTTAAACATTTAGAAACTCCAGAGAGAAGAATACGAAGCTAAATGGGTACAGAGTCTCTGAGTATGTCATGAATAGCTTCTTGATACAAATTCCCTAACGTGTGAGGGTAAAGGGTACATAAAATTTTACTGAAGCAAGCCTTCATTGCTCAGGGAGCTATGAAATCTTATCTGCTACTGTTGTGTTGTAGTGAGGATGCTTCTATACCCTGTGGTTTTCCAGTTTGCTTGGGTAGGCTCTAAAGCATGTAATCTATTAAAATATTAAAAATTATGAATTATGAATGGAAGTTCATTAGAATAAGATAAAAGAATTCTCTGCTCTTTTTCTACATTAAGATGCAATCAAACCTTAAAACTTTTCAGTGTTTCAGTGTCATTTAAAACTGAAATAAGTCCCATTTGTCAAAGAAGTCACAATGTCCATGACTTTGGGGAAATGTAATATTTTGCCATGATTGCTAATCTTTGTTTGTCAGCTTATAGCTGTCTCTGACAAAAGTATTCCAGTAGCCTTTCTGCATAACAAGCAGCACGAAGCCTTTGCACTGAAGTGCCAATCAGCTCATTGCTCTTGGGCCTGCATAAGTTTGAATGGAAAGTGGATGAATTGCTTTATTTTATGTATTTGTTATTTTAATTTGAAATGAAATAATGAACAATACCTGGCCTGTTTTAATGTGATGAACCAACTTTTAAAATAATTTCTAAACATATGAAATACTGGAAAGGGTTGTTTTTTTTCTCCTTTTATCCAGGGAAATAAAACTTATTGCCATTTTTTCAGGTATGTACAATAGTGGGTTTTTTAAAAGGAAATTTCATACCTTTGCTTATTTTTGATTGCCATGAATATTTTGGGGGTTGAAGAGGGAAGAATCCTTTTTGGTGGTATTTCAGATAAACCTTACAAGCAGATAATAATGTTATTGGATTTCTCAAAAAACACCAGTTTTTCTTCTCAGCTCATATACATTACTTCAGTTGCATCTTTAATCTACATTCTTCTCTCAAATATATCACTTTCAAGTTATCTTCAATTTAGCAACAAGAGATATGAATAATGGGGAGAGTTTATTTTCACCCTCTTCTGCTTTAAAAAAATGCTTTAGAACTTTTAATGACACTTGCTGGCCCTGTCATACTTAAATTGAAGAATTGTCAAAAAGAAAATAAAAATTACTGTCCAGGGAAATGCCATGTGATATCATTAAATGTAGGAAATAAAAATGCAAGCACTTTTATTTGCCTGTTTAAAGTGTCCTTTGACTCTATATCCAATTTAACTCAAGGGTGTTTTATGGTTTGCCTTGTGAAGACCACTGCTACTTGTAGAGAAGGACAGGGATTTGCTTTGTAATATAAAGTTCATTAGAAATATGACTATCTTGGAAAGAGTTCTCTGATGGAAATATGTGCTTTTGATTATGGTAACTAACAGAATCAAAATAAAATATTTTATCGCTTTCTGAATTTTCAACTATTTGAGTACAAAATATTGATAATTAAATGGTAGGAAAGAAAAAAGTATGTAACACACCTTAAATAAAATTTAAGTTCTACAGAAGAGATCCATGTTGATTGCTGACTTTCATCAAATAATTGCTGCTGCACCTTACATAATACATTTCCAATAGCTGTGGGTGCTTAACAGACAAAGCAACATTATAGATAGTGTAACAAAGCTCATTGCAGGCTGCGTAGGAAGGAAAGTTTTCTGTTTGTTTATTTTAAACAGAACTGGGTTTATTCACCCGTACCTATTCTTGTATAGGATTGCAGGCACATTTTCTCATGCTATCATAGTCATTTCTTCATGCTTACAAGTAACACAATGTTTGGCTAAGTAGTCTGGGCAGGATTACCTGGGATAGCAGAGGACAAGGGTCATCAACTATGAAGGATCTCATCATGTCTCATAGGCTGTTTTCATTTAGCCACCATGTGCTTGTCTTTTTGATGTGCCTTTTGTGCCTTCAGTCAGCTGACAGTGATTGTGATCTTTTTACCTTTTCATCCTGTCCCTCCTCCGCGAATGTCATTAGGGAATTCTGCTGATCTACTCATAGGCAAGGTTTTCTTCTCTGGGTGTAGTCTGCTTTTTGTTTTCCTGTTCTGAACATCTTTAAGTTGTATGCAGATATGTGCCATGATGTCTGATGACCTGATGATTTCAGTGCCATCAACACCTTCCATTTCGTTATTTCTTATTCATGTCATTTTGTCTAGTGCTGTCATTTGCATGTTCCTAGTTATACATAATTCATATAATTCTTAAAGTTTTTCTCACAAGTATCTGCAAACAAATACAATTTACTGCTTAGAAAATCTAGCTGTGAAAAATATGGACTTCATTGATCTCAGTATAGCTGTTCTCATGCTAACTAATCTAGACTTTGTAATCACGTGGAATGATTTGCTGTGTAACTTGTTGATACATTTTGAGACAGGTACACCATGGGACGTATATGAGAGCAAAGATAGTGAATTTCAATATTTTGTCTGTGGTGGCTGGGGACAAAAAAGGATGCCTCTCAAAGCCTTTCTTGTTTGCTATATTTCATGCAGCATTTTCACATATAGCTATCCATGGCCTAAAAGCTGCTGATGATATTAACTTATTCTTTCTAGATTGCAGGCTCTATCAAAGATTGCTGTAAAAGAATTCAAAAACTGACTAGAGACTGATAGTTCATTTTGCACAAAATTTTTAGTCATAAGCAGATCACTTTATTGCGGTGGATAGTAACCCACAAAATTATGATATTTTGTCAGCCAGGCTTCATGTAGGATCACTCGTCTTCACACAAACAGAATAAAAATTGTCATTGTTAAAAAGTTTGTGTTCATTGGCAGGATTCAAAACTGTTTCAGTGCTGACAAAGGAAGAATTTGGCAGAGAGCTAGAACTGAATGCCCATTAGTGGCTGCAGCCCATTGGAGATGCTCCTTGGTATGTCATGGGTAGAAGAGACTAAGGAGTACAAGTCTATTATGGTTATGTTAATGTGTGGATGCATTCATCAGCTTTTGAAGTTCATCTAGTAGCATTTAGCATCTACTCCACATAAAGCAGAGTGATCACTGCACAGTCCTAGCTGCATTACGGCTGGCTGTCCACTAAGGAATTAAGATGACCAAAGGTTCAGTGTCAGTAGGCCAGAGGAGTTGTGGGTTTGCTTAGACCTTTTCATGCTTTCTAAAATGATGAGAAACATGAGAAAACATGCTAGAATGATCTTCAAAGATGCCCAGTGACTGAATACAAGTTAGTCAACATCTCTTATGAATTTCAAATGGTAAATAGGCAGTAATAGAATGGCAATACATGGAAAAGTAGAAGCTACTCAAACACAAACATTGTTCAAGATTAAGTGACCTACAATATTAGCAGTAATTTAACTTACACTGAGTAATGCTTTACATTGTGCATCAGGAGGTGTTTATCATGTATCTGCCTGTCTAATCATCATTGCAGCTACCAAATCTGGCTTATCCATCTTTGCTGTGGCATTGCCATCTGTGTAAATGGGGAATCAAAACAATTTGTGTTGTTCTGGAAGCATACAAAAATCACACCAATAGTAAGGCTAGGTGGTTGAGTTTCAGGATCTGTGGAAACACCTATTCCTGTAGATGCATTTGAGTACCTGAAGTGGTTGAACACAAAAGCCATTTTTATTTCCTTTTTAAACTCCTGTCTACCTAGGATAACCATTCCATGGTGGTTTTTAAACTACCTCTGACCTGTTCGGAAGAAGTGTGTATAATGTCCTCTTTATCACTGGGGCTGTTAGTGCAGCCAGACTAGCATCCTGAGTTGCAAACAGCATGAGAGAGGTGAAAGTTTCATGCCAGGGGCTTGTGTCCCTTTTTTAAAGTGCTGGGCAAGGCCAGCTGCTGCCAATTTTTTCCCCAAGATAGAAAGGATCCTTTCTAACCTGCAAAGGCACTGACAAAGGCAATGACTGCTTTAGAGCCCATCCCTGCCCTCCTCAGTATGTGCAGAAGAATTGATTCCACTGCTTGCAATATTCAATGTGAATATTAAATTCAACAGAGACAAGTGCAGAGTCCTGCCCCTGGGCAGGAAGAACCTGTGGCAGTGGTACAGGCTGGGGACTGACAGGCTGGGCAACAACCCTGTGGAAGGCCCCGGGACTCTGGGATGACTGCAAGCTGAGCAGAAGCCTGCAGTGTGCCTTGGCAGCAATGAAGGCCAAGAGCATCCTGGGCTCTATTAACAGCAGCACACTCAGTAGACTGAGGGAAGTAATTATCCCCCTTTACTCTGCACTCGGACTGCATTGAGAACACATCACACTGTTTTGGGCCACTCGTAGAAGAAATACATAGACAAACCATAGCCAGTTTAGCAGAAGGCAGTCAAGCTGGTCATGCTGAAGCATTTGCCCTGTGAGAAGAGGCTGAGGGAACTGAGCTTCTTCAGCCTGGAGAAAGATCCAACAGCCTTCTTCCTGTACCTGCAATGAGTTCATCAAGAAGACAGAGCTGGCTTTTCACAACACTACATGGTGGGAAAATGAGAGGCAACGGGCTTAAACTGAAAGAAAAGAGTTTCAGACTGGGTACAAGAAAAACTTATACATGAGGACAGGCAAGCAGGGGAGTAGGTTGTCTAGAGAGGTTTTGTAGTCTCTCCTTGGAGGATTTCAGGACTAGACTGGATAAAGCCCTCAGAAACCTGGTCTGAGCTCAGAGCTGACCTTGCTTTGATCCAGAGGTTGGACTGTAGGACTCCTGGAGTCCTTTCCAATCTGAATTATCCCAGAATCCTTCCAAAACATCCAGTGAATAAATCCTCTTGCTTACCCAGTCCTGGCAGGTTTTGTGCAATTCCACTGGGGAATTATTTCCATTTCTGTCATTTTACCTTACATGTTAAACTAATGGAATGTTCCAATATGGATAAATTTTTATTACTCTGCCAACTCTTATGTTACTCTTTCTGTGAAGCAGCAAAAGTGAAGGGAAATTAGACCAGTTACACCACTGCTGCAGCACATATTACCATGGTGAAATAGGAGTGGGTCTGTAGAGGGAGCAAGTGGTGTTGAGGATCTGACAGCATTCTCTACTGATTTCAGGGGGTTTGATTTGCGCCGGCTTTGGTGTAACCCTGTGGACTGAATGTCCTTCGGTGGTTTTGGCATGTTAGATGAGCTTCTGGTACAGTTTCATCTGAGAGGAATACAGTTTGTGTGCTCAGAGACTACACTGCAACATGAACAGAAGTGTTGGAAGTGGGGATGATCAGGTGGTTCCTTCAAAAGTACATTCCCCACCAGAACTAAAATGCTAATATGGATGTACTCGTAGTTATTCTTATGTTTCAAACACTCTCTTCAGTAGATAATAAAATAGATCGATGATAATACTTCATAAAAACCTTGTCAGAAACTGGCATTTCAAATGCAAAACAATCAAGTGATATTACATGGTACTGGGAATAACATGCAAGTGTTTAGATGTATTATATCTATTATATATGTATTATATATATGTATTATATGTATACCTTAAGAGGTACAGCAGTAGCTTCTTAAAGGAACACAGTCCAATAGTTACTACAAAGCACAGGCATATTTCTTGCATCCTTTTTCTGGATTCCCAGCATAACTCACAAAATCAGAGCTCTTAGGAATTACTCTGGCTTCTGTTTTCTGCCAGCATAAGCCTTAGTGCAAACTATGTGTTGCAGCAAGCCTGCTCTGAAGATAAAACCTAGGATGGATGACATTCCTTTGCTGTAGGTAAAGATGGCCTCAATGGTTTACCTTTACTCCTCGAAGTTAAATTCCTTTGGACAATAGAGAATTGCATTTGTAACTAGCACTTTTCTGAGATATTGTAGTGAATATCCATCATTCCTACTAGTGAGTTCCACTTTTAACTGAGTATATGTGTAGCTGAGAAGGTCAAATGCTGTTGCAATTACTATGCCCAGCTGTATTAAGAGATACCCGTCCCACATATATCAAAGGTCAGGACATGAGATACAAACCTTTTCCTGGGACCTGATGACATAATACATTTAATGCAGTGAATGCCACATAATACCATGCTAGGTTTGTAAATTCTTATCAGATTAAAATATTTAAAAAGGATTTCCCTTTCCAGAACGAAGCCTCCTTTTATTCAGTAGATGTAACAATTGTCAAAGAAACCCAAATGAAAAGCCATTCCTAATCACTGCAGAGCAATTATACCTTAGTTTTGAATGATCAATGCAAATTTCTCTGTTGCCATTTAGTTTTAATCAGAGCATAGTCATATCAAAAATGTTAATTAGAATGTAGATTTCTACTCAACCTTGTTTAGAAGGAGAAACACATCAATAAAAATAGTGGCATGGATAAATGAACAGGTTGATGGAAAAAACCATTATCATTTATTTGAATGATGAGTATTCCTGTTCTGAAAGCATCTTTGCTGAAGGCAAAGCTTTTAATATATTTAAATTTACCTTCCAAGCACAGAAGAAAACTATTCTCTGGAGAAAATGAAGCTGTCTGAAATATATTTAGGTGTGATGAAATAAACATAATGGACCTATTTCAGCATGTTATGGCTTCTGATGATGTGCATCTATTCTGAGATACTTTACTTCAGTGTGGTGAAAGTATTGATCACATGATGTGAAGCAACACAGGCTTCTGATTTCAGTGGATTTATATTAGCTAAAGATCAGGCCCAGGTGGTAGCACACTGTGAATATCTTTAAGAAACATGATACTGGAAGTGGATAAGAGGTCAACAGTCTGGGAATCTACATTTCATTTTTATGATGAACACAGTTCCCACACTGTGAGCCTGTGGCTTTACCTTACACCTGGCTGCAATTCCAGCTTAAGGTAGTGCTTCCTCCATTTCTTGCTTGTGCACCCCTTTGGCACCCCTGTTGCGCTGACACAGCTGCCTGTGGTATGAATCAAGTTTGGGGACAGATTCTTTTGAAAACGAAGAAGGAAATGGGCTTTTTGATTTTTTTTCCTTAGCTGGATCAGTTCTAGTTCTGATATTTGCAACAGAGCTGCAAAGTGACTAGTGCTCTACTCGAGTGGGAGAGCATGCTGTGACACAGAAGTGGTGGGAGGAAGGGATGGGTGCTGGGGCATGGCAGTACTTCAGACCAGTAACTCCACTGAACCCTTGCTAGTGTTGAACCTCACCTTGAGATGTTTGTGATTTCTTCCTCCCCTCACCAATATTTTAACAAATAATTGCTTCTATTAGTGGCATATGCTTATAAACACATGTAAAACACAGTTTGGTGTTTTACTAAGGCTCTTTAAGTGGTACCAGATCCTGAAGCACTTACCGAGGGAAAATGGCCTTTGAGGAAATTCTGCTTGAAGCAAAATGATTCTGCCATGTCTGGCATGTATTCTGCTGACGTGTCAACCATAAACTAATTGTTGAGGAAGTTGGTAGAACTGTGGGTTGTGTGTTTTTATTTTTAGCTAATTAACCTCTTTCTTAAGTCATGCGACTATTTATTTCAGTTCAGCTCTTTGGAATATTTTTATTTCTGTTATCTGACAAACACCATTTATTCAAAAGGTGCTGGGAATACAGGTGTGTGCCTGAGAGAGGGAATATGAGTTTGTTGTACTGTTAGGTAGCTTTCTCATGACTTCTATCACAAGGATGACTCTTGTGTTCTCCCTGTCTCTTGTGGCTCATCTTGGAGCTTCTAAATAATTCAAAGTTATGTGCTGAAACTGCCTTTCCATTAAAGCACTGGGGCAAACAACATAATGGATTTCAAGCTTGATACACTTCTGAGCAGAGCTACATGGCCTGGTTGCCTGCCAGAGCATGAGATTGGGTCTGATTACTGGAGAAATCTTTTCCTGTTCTGTGAACTCAAAAGGGAACCTTGAAAAGCTTTCATACCTGATAGCAGGCTGACAGTGCTATGGGCTCTGCAGGCAAGAGTCAGCTCTTCCTATGCAAAGAGCAATGTCAGATAGAGGCATTAATATTAATATTATTAATATAATAGTTAATATTTCTGTTCCTGGAAGTCCCAGCTTCTGGCATCAGAGAACTAAATGTCTCTTTCCTTAACTATAGGGTATATATATAAATCCATATAATATAGAGCGCTGGATAAATCCCAGTGTATACTTCTTTGCAATCTCTGTCATGCCAGTCTTTTAGTCTGTTTGAGTTTGTGTTCTCAGACTGATATGCTAACGATTAATGACACTCTTACCCAAAATCAAGGAATCTGTTACAAAGCAATTAAGATGTAGATGATTTAGCAATGAAGACTTTTCTGTCTCATGTCTGAGTAAACTGTGACGTTAAGTGTTCATAAAGATAGGCGAGCTGTGTTCTGATAGTCTGTTCACTTTCTGCTCTGTGATGCATGGTACTTGCCTGTGTAATTGTGAGGGCTCAGGTCAGTGCATATGTCCATGGTGCTTTTGGAAACGTCAGATCTAAGAGGTATTCGGGCAGCAGGAGATGCCAGTGATGATGTGACCAAGTCAACTGATGCACAAACAGCCAAGTCATTCAGATTAGAATTTCACAGGCATTTAATGGAAAAAGAATAGTTACCAGATTATATGTACCTAAATATTTTGTTTCAAATTGCAGAAACTTTTGGAAATTATTCCTCTTAAATAATTATGTCATTAGATTGTAGACTCACTTTCTTCAGTGAGTTCACATTGTGTTGAATGTTGGGTGTCTATTAGTGAGCTATTTCCTTAGGCATAACTAACAACAGTGTCAGTGACAAATTCTGTCTGCGTATGAATGGTATGACAGGGCTTAGCCAGTTTTTTAAGAAAAATTATTTCAAATGTTCAGAGGACAGCAAATACATATTGATTCCCTCTTTTGCTTTTATACTGGAGTTTCTCACATGAGTAGAAGGTGAAGACATTCATTTGTGATGCATGCAGATAATTTAATAATAATTGCTCAAATACAGGCAGGAAACACATGGCTTTTCCCCAGGTGTCTTATTCTTTGATTTTAAAATTAATTTTGTTCATCCTAATTTCATAATACACTGTTAAATGGAAAGGACTAAGTCTGTGCAGTACAAGGGAGGGGGAAAAGTTGACTTTTCATTATTTTGAGGAGGGCTAGAATGTATAGAATTTGGTCTAACATGGTAATTACATACCCAAACCACTGTAGCTAAAATAAATAAATCACTAAATTTATGTGACTCCACTAGGATTACTATTTTATTTATTTGTCATGTCTGGTTCTCCTCTAATATATGTGCTTGGAAAAAAAAGACAGGGTAGATTTTTCCATGTTAATATTTTCTTTTGCTTTTTTTTCCACAGAATAGGCAAAGTCTTTGTAAAATTTTGGCACCACTGTTCTTGTTCCTGTGAAAAGTTGTATCTTAAATGCATGCTTGCTTGCTTTCTTCTTCCTTTTCCTTACTTCTTTTCAAACCAGTAGAATAATTTTGAGGCTCAAGTTGAAATATATTCTGAGTCTGATTCTTCACATTCAAAGGTCTGAAAATCATGTCTTTCTCAGTCAATTGGTTCAGATGTGCCTGAGTGTGGAGGCACCTCAAATCAGTTCTAACTCTTCAAAATCTGCTTATCATTTTTTGATAATGTGTGTTCCACTTTTTGTTACATCATATACATGAACATGCTCACTGAAATCTGTGGCATAACTTGTGTGAAGAAGATAACACACATACTACCAGAGTCTGTTTTGCAGTCCTTTGCATTTCTCTTGATGTCTAGCACAGTTTTGCTGGAATAAAGGCTCATCTTTGTGCACAATATGACTTAGAAACTGTATGTAGTGTAAAAAATACTGTTGGTCTTTATAAAAAGGTAAGATTAAGGAATTCCTAGTGAGGGAGGAGAGTGAAACTCCAAACTTCACATACCAGAGAATCAGATAATTTGTGTAACATTTCACAATAAAATATGCTTAAAGAATTAAATTTTACCATAAGTCTTTTTACTCATTTTCATATTTGGTAAGGTGGGTTGTTGAATCATATAACATATCAGACATTTCACGTCATGAATCATTTGCACTGCCTTGGTGAGAAAGAGGATACAAGTCTTTGATGTGATTATGAAGTGTAGTTACATCAAGATTATTGATATTTTATGAATTAGTCCAGAAAGACAGAGAAGTGGTGGAGAGGTTATCCGTGAAAGTGGTTTAACTCAGCTGGCTGATGGGTGTTTTCTTAGCATTAGTATTTTTGTTGAAAATTTTCATGGGAACACATTGTACTTTCAAGCTAGAATAAGACCAGCTGATTACTCGATCCAGTCACTGGATAGGTAATTGAGTGTTCAAAAAAATAATAACCATTTTTACTATTGTGGCTTGGATCACTGAATTCTGAAAATGTGTTCATTATGTTGAAATCGCAAACAGCCTTGTGGTGATCTTGATCTGGAGGTGGAATATATGGCAGCATGCTGTTAAGACTTCCTCAAGTGGACTGAGTTAAAAGAAATAGTCACATCCTCTGCGTAGCAGGGGTAGCGGGGGTTGCGGGGCGAAGGGGAGAGGTGCCTTGAGAGGCTTTGCAATGCAGAAAACAGGGAGTTCAACAACATGGGTGGATTTAAAAAGAGGTGCTTCACTGGAGTCGTACAAAGTTCCCTCCTCATATGTTTAGGCCTGTAGCACTACGAGAAGTTTATGCTCTCCCTTATTTGAATTAGTATGATTATAAAATGGGGACCTCAGAAATGTGTACCATATTGTCAAGTCAGTCAATAGCTTTCTGAGGAGGAAATTATTGCTGAAGTCTCACTCATGCCTCGCTTCCTCCTCCCAGTAAAACAATGCTGACTGTTCTTCGGTGAGGAAGAAGGGGCTGGTAAGGTCAAGGTAGTTATACGGCAGTACAATGTGATATGAGGCTTTCTAAACCATATTACTCTATAATGACATTTTTGCTGGCTCAGCTGTTCTACCTTTATTTCTTCACACCTTTATCTGGTTTTATAGGCTCTAACCCACCACTGCCAATTCTATCACACCCCTCACATGGAAGAGGATGTCTAATGGAAGACAATAAAAACGGAATAAGTTGTGTTCTACGGCTGTAACTCTTTTCACATTTTGCTGCATTTTTGCAACTCTGAAACTGTGTATTAGTGTATCATGTGAGTAGGTATCTAGACAGGATCGCAAAGCTAGTATTTTTGGAAATCCAGTTAACATGACTTCCAGACTTACGCCCTGTCTTATCAAGCGTAAATTCATATTATGACTCATTCAGTGAACTGCCCATTTTTAAAGCTTCTTAAAGAAGTCTAAATCAGAGTATATCAGTAACAAATGTAACAGTGGTCATATTATATTAACAGTTGCACAGAAGGCAGAACAGTCTGCTCTGTTAAGCCCTGAAGTGCATCCAGAATGTTGCTAAAATTACACAATAGATATTTATGCAAATATTGAAGCAGTTAAGGTGCAAACAACTCCTAGTGTTTACTTTCTTTGGGAGAATATATCCTGATTTCTGTACAATGGAAATTTATGATGTTTAATGTTCTTAATTTGCATTTTTACTAATATAATGGGATATATAAAGACAGATGTCATTTATGATTTCTTTTATGAGAGCTAATAATTTGGTTGAGCTTGTTGCATATTGCTCATTTACTGTGAAACTAAAATGGGCTGTATTATGTACCAAAGGAACAGCAAAACAAAATCATGAAAGAATAGTTGAATTGAAGATATGACACGCCTTGTGAAATAAAATTAGTTTATGATGACTGTAACTTACTTCTGCTTTGCCAAGTGCAGATACAGAATTCAGGTACTTAAAAGGAGTTATGCTTCTTTGTTATAGCTCTCCCCTGTGAATATGTATGTACATAGAGGAAATATGCACAGCATACATGCTTTTTTATCTTTATAAGAAAAATCTGTAAATCAAGCCAAGTTTAGAGCAAAGTCATGGCTACTGTCTTAGTCTATTGAAATACAAAGAAAATTTGTTTGTTTAGATGCACAAATTAAAAATAAAGACATTTTCTTCTGAACATGGAGGAAAGAAGAGGAAAAATGAAATATCCATAATTACAGCTTTCCCCTGTGAGTTTCTTATTTCCAGATTAAGATTGACCATGAATAATATCTGACTGAAAGGCAACTGTCTGGCAATATTATCAGCAATGGGGAAAGTGAGTTACAACTGAGAAAGTGATGTCTTATTGCAGTAACAAGTGTCTTAACAATGTGCATGTTAATATATAGGGGTTTTTAGTACCGATGTCTTCTCTATTAAGAGATGAGTGACACTTCAAAGAAAATGTCAATAAATAGAAAGGTTTTTTCCCTGCTTTTTTAAGCAACATAAAGATTTTTTTAATAATTAAGAGGAGAAGGAAAAGGCTTTAAGAGTGTACACACAAAAATTAAATTAAACAAGAAATAGCAAGGGGAGAGACAACTGGAAGTTTAGCACGTAAATTTGTACCACTGCATGTTGGTACACTGCTCATGTTACAACTCATTCCTCTACTGAAATGGAACGAAAATGCTCTTTGCTGCTGCTGTTTTAAGGCTGGAAATTCCTGAACACCCTTTTTACGGTAGTGCAGTGACAATGGTACGTTCCATTTTTTGTTTTACATTGCTGTTTCTCTCTGCTTTCAGGTTATACTCTGGGAAGAAAATGTAGAAGAGCCAAAATGTTTCTTTTGGATTTTGGACAAACTGGGATCTTCTGTATTTATTTACTGTATTTAGTTCTAAAACTGCACACCCTTATTGTGCCCTTAGGATGCATTCTTATGATTTGGCGAGGATTCAGCTGCTGATTTCTTTGGGTTTAGTAATGCCTGCTCTAGGCAAATATAAAGTTGAGGGGTTTGGATTTTTTTCTCTTCAACTGAACGTAATTTTCCCAAAAGCTATTTCTACCTGTTCAAATGTCTGTGATCTAGATGCTTGTCCTGATAATGGAATAGGAACTGAAGGTTGTCCTAAGATGGCCTGAATTCTTCCAAATCCCTTTGCCTTCGAAGAAATATCCATTAAGTGCTCAATGGGAGTCTGTTCAGAGTCAGCAAACAGGCACCAGGTGACATTTAGACTACTTGACTATTATCTCAGATCATTTATTCAATGAATAAATAGGCTGTTTCTTCCTTCCCAGGGCATGCTAGTTCCCTTGGCCTGTGAGAGATTTTATTGTGATATGTGTGCTGTCAGCAAACCCCTATTTCTGGCCTGCAGCGTGGGTTTGAGTGAAGGAAGCCCCACTAACCCCTGGCCAGGCACATCCTGAGTCTGGATTGCCTTAAGTTGCCAGTTACCCATACGGCAACATTTGACACTCTGAATGCTTGACATAATTCATATGAATTAGAGCACAAAAGTGCAGGAAGAGTGAGGACTGTCTCTCCTTTAGGTCTTCACAATCTGGCTGCTGGGAGCTCAGAGACAGAAGTTTGTCTCCCATTTGGTCTCTCTGATGATGATGGTATATCTTTTGCCAGCATAGGAAACTCTTCATTCATTCTGCCGTGTGGATTTCAGTCATGAATCTTCCAAACTTGAACCTAAATATTCCCAGTTTGCATCAAATCCTTAAGCTTTTCCCTGAGACTGTATGTTCATTGTTACTTTTGGTTTTTCGCTTTTTTCCCCCGTCATTTTCTGTACATGTAATAGGTTAGGGAAAGTCAGTTAAGTTATTGTGATCCTCATGATGGCAAGTAGTGTCTTTCACTTAAAAAGAAAGAAAAAAAGAAAAAAGGTTGTGTTCTATTTCCATAAAATATGAAACTAATGTGAATGCTACTTTGTAAATTGAAGGAAAATCTCCTTCAGTTTTTTTTCAGTTGAGTTCATTTTCATCTTAAAAGTCTCTACACAAACTTGGTTGCACTTTCCAAATTTGTCTACCAGGCAATGTCTAAGTCTACATCATGCAGTTCAATGTTTTCTAAAAATGCCCAAACACTTTCTGAAGAAACATAACCAGGAGGAGGAGAGCTCATTTGTGTGGATGCCCACTAGGATACTGCATCTCTATTTGCTTCTGAGAACATGAGATGGTTGGACTAGATATATACAAAAGCTTATCGTGTGCTCGCTTACACATCGCTTCCATTGCAGTGCAGTGTAAGATGTGCACGTGTCAATATCGCAATTATATATATTTTTTATGCCGATGTTATACATTGCCTCATAGATATTTTTCAAAGTTCCAGGGAGTGTTTAGCATGCAGACTGTATTTTATCTTGTGGAGAGAATTAATTTATCTCCTGCAGAGCCAATTATTTGATTTTTCTTTTTCTTTCTCTTATTACTAAAAGTATCAGAACTTTGGTAGTGACACAATTGGTTTTACATTTGTTGCAGTTTAGATGAAAACTGAAATGAGTTGAACAGTTGTGACTTAGTCATTTCTTTACTCGTAGCACATGGGGCTGCTGGTGAGACAGCAGAGGTGACAGATCTGTCCAGCCAGCTAATGATTTGACATACTAACTTCTTTTTATAAAAACATAGGACATTCAAAAACACAAAACAACAGACTTTGGGCAGCTCCCCCCATGTTTTTAAAGAGGTGTTATTGTCTTAATGGATATCCTAAAATAATATGGGAAAATCTTTATCAGCGTTAGTCCCTGAGTTTTTTTAATGTTGCATAAAAGAAGAAAATATTTTCATTACTAATGATATTTAAAAGAAAGGCAGAAATTTGGGTTCAGAAAGTATATTTATGAAACTCCTGAAACCTCATCTATAGGTTGCCCAAGGCTGTCTGCACAGAAATTTATATTTATGCTTATAATAGATCCCATGGTGGCAAACCGGTTTGCCAGAAATTTTAATTCTGTAGTACAGCATGTACAAGAACAGTTTATGTATTTTCTGTCTGTAACTGAAACTGGTAACAAAGACTTTTTTGTAGTGTCAAAAGTGTGTGTGGAAAGAAGAGTAATTTTTGATCACCAAGATATGTCAGTAGGGGAAGGAATTCATTTGGTTTTGTTTTGTTATTTTGCTTTATTTATTTAAGAAAAAATAATGGAAAGTTAAAGAAGTATTCAGAATTCCTTGGGAAAACAAGTGGGAAATCTGTCTCTCACCTCATCCCAGATGAGTTTTATTTTTGGGAGTTGAATTATTAAGTTCTCTGTGTGCCTCTTCCCCCTATACTTTGACCCCAAGCTGTCTCAATACTTTATCTTTTTAAGGAGAAATTGCACAAATAAGGAGAAAACATGGAGAAAGACCCATTCTTTGTAGGCACATAGAGAAAACACTTTTTTAAAGAGCAGAATTTTGTGGTCGAAATAAATTGATTACACTCCCAAGAAGAAACTTCTTAGAACAGCAAGGTTAGGTACTTCAAAACAGGTTATAAGGGTTATTTTGGCTCATATAATTCTCTTTTCTTTTCACAAGCATCAGTGTCATTAAATCCACTCTGTACATACTCTAAGTTTCACAGAAAAGGGAGTATTGTATTTGTCCATTGGAAGGCTCTCCACAGTTTGAGTACTATCATAACATAACATTAAAGTGAATGCTCTCCTCCTAATTTTCTGCTTAAGTTTAAGTTTAAACTACTTGCTTCAGTGTCTGTACAAGCTCTTTGGTTGCTTTTTTTTTTCATCCCTTGTACATTTATGGAAAATTGTGCTATCCCTTATCAGACTACATTTTATTAGATAAAAGGAGACAAGTTCTTCTTTTGGAACAAACCACTGTGGCACTTCAGTATTTTGTTAGACATAGGTTTTTTCCTAGTTAAAATACTCACAGAACATAGTTTTGAAACTGCTTCTTCAGCAAATAATACATAATTTAAAAAAATTACTTTACACTTTCTATGACTCAACTGATTTATTTCTTCTAAGTGTCCAGAAAAAGTTGTGTTTCAGAGGGGAAAGGCACTGTTTTACATCAAGCACTATGAACAGTGGTAGGATGCATTCTTGCTAAGTCCCTTTTTCTAAATGACTGTTGTTTTCAAAGCTTTTTGCAGTGGTTGAAACTTGGCAGAAGAATATCCAGGCTGAAATGAGGGAATATGTCATTCTGTGTCTCATAGCACTAGGTTTGATTTTTCTTGCTCTCTTCACAATACATGTCAATAGTGATAAATTATCAGCTGTATTTAGCTGAATTAAGTGATGAAGTTATTTCCTCTGGGAAGGATTGCTTTGGTACACATTTGCTATATAATGGGGGTTTTGTCCGTTTATGTTTCCCCTTCACTGGACCTACTGTGTCTTTTTTCATAATGAGGAAGCTATTGAGGTTTTGGGAGAAATTATTGAACAGTTTCTAAAATCAAAACTGCATTTTTAAAATTTTTTTTTTTGATGATTGGACTTTGTAACACTGCTATCATGCATAGTTTGTCTCCATGCTGAAGACTGAGGTTTTCTTGACAGCCCTGAGAATCTTTAAACCTGTCATTTTAAAATGTATCGCTGTCTATTTCAACCGGCAGATTGTCAGAACAGACGGGGTCACATTTTGAAGTGAAAAGTCTGAAAGGCTCAGCATTCTAAATCAGACTTTTATTCTGAAAGCTGAATGACTAAGCTACAGCATCCACTTTTCCTCAGTTCGTTACTCCTGGTACAACCCTGTTTCCAAGGCAGATTCACCCTTTTGAAATACACTGTGAGGAGGAACCTAGACTGGGTACAACTAAGTCTCAACAATGCATTTTGAAGCAAGTAGCTCACTCAGAGGTATACTTGCACCCTGAAAAGGATTCTGACATTGCTGGAAACATAAAATTGTGCTTGTGTGCAAGACAAGTGGAAATATGTATTTACCTTGCTAGCTCTCTCTTCCTGACTCCCAACTCAAATGTCAGATGAGTGAAAAAGAAGGCTTGATTGACTGGCAGTTCTGCTTATGTATTTATTTTTTCTTGGTTTTCCACTGTAAGTAGTGCAAAGTGTGGTAAAATCTTTTATTCTGGTTGTAAAAGCAGAGCAATCTTAAAGTTGCAGAGCATCACTAAGTATTGGATCATAATGTCCTAGACCTCATGACACAATATTACTCAAACTGGCAGGTAGTGATAAAACAAAAAAAAACCCAACCAAACAAAAAAGAACCCCAGAACAAAATACATTCTACTTTCTTTCCTCAAAGCCTAAATTGTTGGTAAATATAATTTTGATCTCTTCTCCCCTGTCTGACTGCAGAAAAGGGGGAAAATAAGATAATGCTTTATCTCTTCGTCCATCTTTTTGTTGGTTTCTTTGTAGGTACACTGGTTCCAAAATAATTTTAAGAAAAAATGTATAAATTGATCCCAACAGCTCCTGTAATATTGTTTAGCTTTCTCCTCACATCTGTTTCCTCTGGGTGGTGTTTTTTTTTTCTCTCCTGGAGAGAATGAGCAGAATGTCAACAAGCTGTCTGAAACCTACATTTAGAGAACTGATCCATGAGGAAAGGACTGTGAACACTCAATGTTGATAATCTCAAAATCTGAAGATGAAAATGCATAACAAAGACTAAAAATTTACCAGATTAAAGTATAAGAAAAATTCATTTAACTCTGTCTCTACTTATAGGTGTATTACCTCCTGAAGCCTACTGTCACACAACTGCAATGTTGACAATACATTTATTCTTGATAATATGCTTTTTCTGTCTCTTCACCTCTTGCAGAACATTGGTTTCTGTTGTCTGAAACTGCAGCTTCAATTTCTTCTGATCCCTGAAAAATGAATGCATTAATTGTCCTCGTTCATTACAATATTTATTTGTCTTTGACTCCAACAATTGATGCTTTGCTCATTTCTCATACCAGTTTTGGCAGTCCAGCTTACTATGGGCCCTCTAATTAACTTATGTTCTCCAGTTCCCTCAGTGACATTAACTCTCAGAGGTGCATACTCACGCCTTATACTCAGTGCTTCTGGCATACAAGGAAAGGAGCAACAAGAACGTCCTGCATTTTTCCCAAATGGGAAAGAAGAGCAGAGCTCCAAAGTCACTTGTGTGTGGAATATCGTATGAAATAGAGATAGGCTAAAATAGCAGCAATTTCTGTGAATACCATGGAGATTTTTTCCTGAATAACCACTTTGCTAACTCAGCTATTTCCATCAATGTCAAGAGACTTCAAAATACATGATCTTGAAAACATTTCCCACCTCCTCTGCTTTCTGTGTGATCTTGGTTGATCCCAAGCTCAAGATAAGACCACAAGATTGTGATATGCATGAATAATAATCATATCTTTCCTGCAAACAAAGATGAGAAAAAGCTATGAAGGGAAAACAATACTCTCTTGGATATCTCAGGGTATTGCTATGAACAAGGATATCAGTTTTCCAAGATTCTTTTTTTCTCTGTCAAAACAGAGATGCTTTTTTATAGACAAATTCTATTTGTTTGATTTTTGTGTTGTGGCAGGTTGACCCTGTCTGGATGCCAGGTACCCACCAAAGCCGCTGTATCACTCCCCCTCCTCGACGGGACAGGAGAGGGAGAATATAATGAAAGGCTTGTGGGTCGAGATAAGGACAGGGAGAGATCACTTAACCAATTACTG
>JAVKLA010000147.1:0-19974 GCA_034782735.1 Sagittarius serpentarius
GCCCTGGAGATGGCCGAGCGCCTGCCTGCCCGTGGGAAGGGTGAAGGAATTCCTGGGTTTGCTTTGCTTGCGTGCGCGGCTTTTGCTTTCCCTGTTCAACTGTCTTTATCTTAACCCACCAGTTTTCTCATTTTTGCCCTTCTGATTCTCTCCCCCATCCCACCGGGGGGAAGTGAGCGAGCGGCTGCATCGGGCTCGGCTGCCAGCCGGGGTTAAATCGTGACATAAGGCCACGGTAAAAAAGGAGACCTCCATATCTTTGCTTTGAAAAGACAGGTTTACACTTCATCCACAGGGAAAAATATCTGCTTATCTGCCCAGAAAGAAAAAGAAATGCTTAGTTTAAAAGAGTCTGGCAGAACTTACTGTTGATACAGTCAAGTTACTCTCTATTGTCAAGACCAAAGCATTTATATAAAATCATGTAAAATTCTAAGAACTTATGCACCTACCGTATCTCTAGCCATCTACGTAAAGACTCCTAACATAGTTTGAAATGCTTTGGTATCTTGAAATCAAGAAACTTAAATTTGAGTCATGATATGTAGGTGTCTATTTTTTCACTGGATGTCTGTGTTTTTATTGATGGTCTCTTTCCATAATTCCCCCCCTTCTCCTGGGCCAGTTTGCTTGGGCATCTTTAGCCAGGTAGGAAGACATTCTGCAAGTAGGGCATATACAGTGTAAAAGTATAAAGCAATTACGTGTCGGTTAACACACATAAATATAAATAGGGTCTAATAAGCTGTGATGCTACACTCTGGCATGATATTCAATGAGCTTTCACCAGCTGGACAGGCACCAGTGAGGAAGGCTCAGTGGCTGCAGTTAATGGGAGTCATCCTCAGGGGTGCGGAGCTACCACCTTCCTCCTGTTGATGGCTTCAGTGGTTTGACCCCGGTCCGGTAATGCCTGACTGCCCGGCCCAGTGAGCCACCCCAGCCGTGGCCAGTTGATGGCAAAAAGAAATAGGGCTAGGGAATAGTAGGCAAAGTCTACAAGTTGTACTTGGTAGTTGCACATAACTCTCAAACAAAATACCAGCTAACATGTACAAACATGGCACTGCTCATCACATCGGGAGTGGTGGTATGTCCAGAGCTCAGAAGTGGCTTTTTGATAAGGCATGGATTGCACAGCAATCAAAACTAGATAGTCAGACAGTAATTCCAGTGCTGGATGTCCAGACCAAAAGGCAAATAGAAAGAGGAAATACCACGTTCGCGATGAGACACTACCACTGCGACTCTCTGTTTGTGAATGTGTGACTAATGTAACTTCTTCCTCCGCTGGGGATTTTGCTCATGAGCTTTTCTTGGAGACAAATGCTCGTTGTAGCAGTGTCGTTGCTCCAAAAGGTGAGAGATCACCACCCTGTGTGTCCAGTACAGTTTGTGAAGCCGTACACCATATGTGAGGATACAACAACGAACCTCTCATGGCCTTGCAAGGTATTTGTTAACAGACCGGAGCAGCTCCCAGCTGAAATGCTCTCAAACTGTGCTTGCTAAAACGGAGTGTGACGAAGTCCTAGTAGGTCCAATAAAGTAGTCCTCACGCTCATCCCGTTTTTTACATAAGTTTTTTTTCCCCCAGTGTTCACAGTCCGCTTCAAAGACAGACAGACAGATGAGCAGGGATAGACTGAGGATGGGGGTGCTCCTCACCCCCGCCCCCCGCAAGGAAAGTATAGCTGCAGTCCATAAAACTTCTTTTTTTTAACCCACCTAATTTGTGTGGTGATCTATTAATTTTTCCACACTGACATACACGTCAGTAAGCCAGTTAGAGTATTTCTATACCCAAAGCTGTCGCATTTAATGGGAAATAATTCATTCCGTTCCAGACAGCCACACCAAATGGAAGTAAACTACCCAACATGCTTGCTGCAAAGTTTTTCATCTCAGTGTATTGATTTTAAAGCTTGTACCGATTTCTCCCAAATTAACCTTTTATTTTCTTGAGTTATATAAATAAATAATGTGAAGGAAAGCAAGTGAAACTGAAGAAAGAAAAATCAACAGCACTGCTTTGAGATCCTGAGCAAACCACTCAGAGATTTCTTCAAGGAAAAACACTTCTGTGTCTCTCATCTCATTTTGCTGTCAGATGTGTCAGTTTTACTGATTCCAGTAACATTAACCTGATCAAAATTTAACTCAGATGAATAGAGAAATCACATACATAATACATAAAATAAAAATACATGCAGTACTCTGCTGGAAATCTTTTATTTTGATATAATTCTCTGATATTCCTTAAATGCTCATTACAAATGCAAAACAGATAAAGAATTTATGATCAAAACTCTAAACCTTGCCTCCTGTGTCTTCTGATAGTCCCTTAAAGAACTGATTAGCAACACTTTATCTTGAAATAGTCACTGAAATGTAAACAATTTGTTCAGTGTTGTGTCCAGGTGGTGCTGCAAATTCTAGCTATGAGAGAAATGGAGATTACGATCAGAAATGTTCTATGACGTGCCTGCTAGAAAAAAATTGTCAAATGCTCCGGCAAAATTAGTCTAACCTCTTACCTTTAACTCAGTGGTGGATCCAAAGCTTCTGCCATTTCTTATAGAACTCCAAGGTCCCTTATCTTGCCTTTTCCTATAAAAGAGCCACCGTGCCAGCTGTCAGCATCGTTTTTCCTCTGTCTTTGAAGTGAGTTTTGTCACTGCAGGGCAGTATGGTGCCTGACCTGAGATGGCCTGTATTGCCCTATGAAAACACGGCTTAGTAGAGAAGTGAGGAGGCAGTTTAATAGCTGCCCGTGTTTCAGCAGAAGACACTGGACTGTTTGAAAGGCAAGCTCCCTCCCACACCATCCAACCTTGTTTTTCTTCACAAGGATATGGAGAAAAGCTGCAACCTGGCAGGGCAGAGAAATCTTGAAGAATTTAGTTATAATTTTGAGAGGGAGCAAGAGTTCAGGAAGAAAGTGGAGGTAGAAAAAGCCTGGGATTTACTTGACTGGCCAAGAATCTCTCACATTTTATTATTTTTGCTCTCCAAATTTTTTCCCATTTGTTTGTGTCATCTGTCAGTTCTGTCTTGTTCTTATAATTACTCCCCTGTAGAGTCCGCAGCACTTTGAAGAATAGGGTTGGCTACATCTCATTTTACCCTTTGGCTAATGTTCTGAAAACTTTTCTGTTTCTGGCCCCACTTCAGGGCTTACAATCCCCATTTCCATTCTTATTTCTGGGGTCATTTCCAGACTTGCAACCACACTTCTGTTTACGTGGTTATACTCATTACCCTAAGTGGGATCATGACTCTCTCTGAGAATCCCTGTTCTAGGAACTGCTGCAATACAAAGGATAAGTAATAATGAGGTGAAAAAAGGAAACAGGAAAAATATTATTGAGAAAAGCAGGGTCATATCGGAACAGAGAGGAGGAAACGACCAAATGAACAGAAAATGCAAGGAAAGAGAAAACAGAAAAAAGAGATAGAAATGATATGGAGGAGGTTGTGTAGCATTTTTAAGAGTGCTTTGAAAATGTGCCTCGTAATGTAAAATCCGTTCTAATTAGCTTCCAAAACTAAGAATTGCATATTGGCATCCATTAATATAAAATATTTCATATTATTTACACAGAAATATACTGCCTTACCTTGAATGAGTTTGATTCTTGCTCAGAAAATTGCTTTTTCCATGAGTAAAAATGCCTATAATCCATCTTAATTCTATATCACATCACTTTTAAGAATAAATATTTTGGGGTTTATTCATCCTTTATTAACTGACATATACTTGATCAACATGTTTACAGTATGTTACTGATTCTGATCGATGTCTAAAAGCCCCCACTAAATGTGAGCCCCTATGGAATGTCTCCATGTTCTCAATCACCTTCTAATACTGTTAAATGATAACTATAACTGGAAAAAACAGTCATGTCAGCTGTCAGAACTTGTATTTGTTAGTATGCACAGTCAATTAAAATATCACATTAATGCAAAAAATTCTGAAGTACTTCCAATGCAAAAGACTGCTTCAGGTATGTCAGGGCTGCATTTGGTAGTAAAAATTATGTTAAAATGATAATAGAAAAGAAGTCCACACATTAATGATTTCTGCTATTATGAGATTTAATGGCTTCTTAGCAACACACATGCTATTACAAAATTGGTAGACAGTGGCTGTATAGCAGAAAGTAACAATAAATAATAATAAAAAAAGATCCCTTGCTCCTATCAATTCTGACGACACAATCAATAATAACTGAAAGCAAGAGATCTTTAAAATATTGCCTATGCAGTTAAGACACGGTTTCACTCCAACAAAATGCAAATCTCTTCCTGAAAAGGAAAAGTCTTTAATTTCCTCAGGTATCCTGAAAGAAATAGCCCCTCAGCATCTTAACCTGCACCCTGTAAAAATGTATGCTGGTTCCTCTGCCTCGTTCATATGCATTTCATGCTGGACAGTGTATTAGTTCTAAAAGCTGACGTTCAGTGTTTTAGATTAACTTTCTCTCGGAACCTGAACGTCCAAGGACCATGAAAAGGACAAAAAGGATACCATTGGTGGTCTGTAGTAGAATTTCTAAATGAACTGTGGTGACTGTCCTCCTGGCAGTACTAAATAACTCTCCAAAGGTGCGTGTGGGTGAGATTTTAAACTGCTTTTTGCAAAGGAGCAGCTAGCTAAGGCATTAGAAGGAAATGCTAGCTGAAGGAAATCTTGCCATATCTTCCAAAGTTAGTTGAGCCTGTGTGATCCCACTAAGTAGCCCTACGCTTTATTAAGGAAGGCACAAGCAAAACAGCAGGGGAGCAAAAGCTGATGCTATGAATAAATCTGTCATTCCTGCAAGCAGTTACAAGAAAGTGATATTCCATCCTCTGCTAATTCTCTTAACAGCTACCAGCCAGCTCGTGAGCCTGGCCCCATCTTCTGTGTAACAGCCGTGGAAAGGGAGTCTGCCTGCCCCCGGCGCGCACTGACCTGCGGGGCCGGATCCGAAGGGCTAAGACTATTAGACAGGAAGCAAAAGGCTGAGATAATACGCCAAAATAATGAATTTTGTTTATGCTGACAAAAGCTGGTCCCATTATACCTGCCGCTTCAGTTAGCAAAGCAGCTGAAATCATGATAAAAGCCCTGTCCAGCCTGCAAATGAGACTTCCCAGATTAAGAGGTGAAAAATATCCTGTCCAAGCCAAGGATGATAATTAACAATTCTAGTCAAAGTATTGCAATAAGCGTGATTTACAACATTATATGCAGCTTTCTCCATCTTCAGGTATTCAGATACTAAATAATTAATTCTCCCGGCCAACCTTTGAATGAGGCCAACAGCTCCATGCTACATGTAGGGAAACTGGCGGACACAGAAAGGGGGTACGATCAGCTAGGCACAAGTGACTGAGGTTGTGTGGTTTAAGAAGTTTCTGGCCCCCTCGTCTCAGAAGAGAGAATTTTCTTCAAGCACATTCCTCATCCCTTGCAAGTCATATAGCTCAGCTCTAACTCTCGCAAAGCTAAGACGATAAGCTGCTGAAAATGGTGGATTCACAATGCCAAAGAGCACATCTTAACTGCAGGGGAATAATTTCAGTTTGAGGGACACTAACCTCCCGAAACAGTTTTTACCTCATCCTTTAAACAGATTGTGTATAACCTATATCAGATCTTAGTGGTAAAAATAAGAATTCATTTCTGCTATCCTTCCCTCTCATTATGAGGCCATTTAAACCTCATGTAGTTTTAGAAATAAATAAATACAAATAATACAAATACAAATACAAATAATACAAATACAAATATAAATAATATAAATACAAATATAAATAATACACACAGACACTCATAATCTGAATACAAAGCAAACCAATTCAGAGCTAAAAGCTGTTCAGTTGCATGCACATCATACACTAAGAAAGTTTCCAGAAAAGCTTGGAAATGATGGGTTATGCAAGGGTATGGAATATGAACTGTTGATTTAAAACGAAGAATGTGTTCAAGTACTTTCCTTTCCAGAGCTGAAACACAGTGTCTTTGTTATTTCAGCCTACGAGTGCAAAATCTCAGAGGTTAGTAATCTCTTCTGCTGTCTTGTTACGCCTTTCAAAACAAGCTCCTGGACTGGTTCAGTGGTTAACAAGGCAATGGCATTTTGGGTATTACTTTGGGAAGTGGTGTTAGTACACAAAAATTGCAGGTACCTATGTTATGATCAGAATGAGTACTGACCTATGTAACACCTCAGCGTCGGGCTGTTGGTGACTGTTCCCCTGCAGCTAATTTATTTTAGAATAAGCACGAAGTGAAGCTTGGCATTCCTTGGTGTTTTGCCTAAGACAGAGCGTATTACTCATCTGTTCTACGAATGTTCTCGTTCAGAATAACCCCAAATATATTCTAAGAACATTCTCGTTCAGAATAACCCCAAATATATTCTTGATAATATGTCCTCCGATTCAGCTGAGCAGAAAAAGTCTGCCACATTTAACCTACATTTAGCTACACTTCAACTGCAAGCGAAGTGAAACTTAGGTATTCTTTATCCAGCCCACAGGGGTAATTTAAGTTTCAATTAACAGATGCCAGTATGTGACTCTGAGAACATTAGGAACTATTACTCTGCAGATGAAGAAATAAGGACTAAGTTTCCATAATAGCTTTAAATACAAAGAAATATTATGTTAAATGTATGGGTTTGATCCATATCTCAAGACACTTGCAAGCAATTTATTTGAAGATACAAATTATATGTTGCAAAATATGTTCACCTACGTTTTTAGTTACATAATAAAACCAAAACTGACCAAAAAAGCAAACCCCCAAAACCCTGCAGTTACTTGCACAAGGTCAAAATTGCATTAGTAAGTGCAGAACATGCAATCGATTTTTTTTCTGCTTACAGATATAGACTTTGCTACTATAGTATTTGAGTGTTTTATACTAATGAATGAACGCCTTCTAATATTTTTTTTTTTGAGTAAAGAATGCCTCATTCTCCCTGTTGCAGACATGAGAGACCAATGAAAGAAATTTAAGAATATTGAAGTCTAACCATGGAAAAAATCATGTTGACTACAGTTGGCTATCCAGACATGCAAAAAGAATGGATGCTCAAGAATCTTGCTGAGGCAGAAGCTAAATGATCTAATGACAGAAAATTTGCCCATTTGCTTTAGATACTTCTGTGATCCATCACCATTTTATCTGAGCGCCTCACAAAACTTAATCACTTTGGTGTCCACTCAGGTTGGAGATACTTCAGCCACATTCATGCAACAGTCTGTTTAGGGAAGGGCATACTATTGTAGGCACATCAATGGGGCTACATTGTTCCAAAGTCCAGAGTCATTGCTGCTGGACTCATTTCAATATTTGTCAGTTGTCCTCACTGTCAAACGGCAGCCACACATTTAACTTTGCACCAGCGACTTTGCCAACCATTCTCAGAAAAAAAAAAAAAAAAAGATTCTATTCATGTATAACTACCTTTGATATATTTTTTACTGCCAAAGTCTTGTGATCTCTTGCTGTCTACCTGCAGGCTTAGACATCTTTAAGAAATACTACTAAAATGCTTTTTGGTATTTTAATTAATATTGCCTATCATTCAGGTTTGGTGACCCACTGATGTGTTTTGCTCTCTCTTTGATGGACAAATGTTACCTAAGGAAGCTAGTGTAAGTTGTTTATTCTAGTGTTGTCCTGTATCAACACTGTTTCATTAAATAAAATAATTTGAAGGAGGTGTCAATGTCCTGATGCCTAGACAGTTACCATTTCTGCTTTACATAATTTTCTGCTATGAATAGGTGACAGACTCATTAAATTAAAAATTTGCCAAAAGACATCCAACACATTCCAGAGACTGGAAAATATAAAAAGTTTTATGGAGTAATTAAAGATTCTCCAACCTCTGGAACAGGAGGTCTTGATTCTCTTTTCACTTGTGCTGATGTATTTAAGAAACAGTTTAATTTTAAGGGAATTTAATTAAGCAGTAATAAAAACAGAGGAGACTTCAGCACAACTTTTCCAGTTCCTTCTCTAGCCTATATACTTTCCCCTTGACTTTAAGACATGTAATATAGCTTACAATGTATCGATTCCTAAGACCTAAGGCTATCTGGAAAACAAACCTGTTATTTCTTGGCTAATTTTGTTTTCACTCCACCTCAGAACAAAGTGGAGTCCTTTGGTAATTTTCTAAAAAGACGGCACAAAGAGTGTAAAATGGATATGCATACAGCAGCCCAGCAGACGTTATTCTGAGATGACAAGGAGCCTTCCACTGAAAACTCCTCTTCCGAAGCAAGCAGTATGGATTAATATCACCGGTTTGTTGAATAAGTCTTCGTCTCTCCATGAACATTTTCACTCTGGACCTGTGGCTGGTTTTGGTTCACTGTCATTTGCCAGCACACGTTTGTCAAAGAGGTCTTGGTGAGGTTTTAAACTCCTCAAACTTCCCTCATACGTGAAAGAATTTTATCACATTACAAAAGCCTATAATTAAGTATAATGATAGCTTGCTCCTTAAGTATCTGGTCCCTATAGAATGATGATATGGTAGTTGTTTATTTTGAATTATTATTATAGTGACACATTATCGTGTCAGATTTATATTCACAGCTTTTTTTTGCTATTCTACACATAAATCCTTGGAGCTTTTGTGGCATTTCACTCTGGTTTCTTCTGTAAATATATTCATTGGTTGTTCCGAAACATTTTGCTGCAGCAAAATAATACTCTTTTACTTCAGTTCATGAATGAGATTCTACCAGTGATGTTAAAAGACCTGAAAACTAATTTCATGGTGGAAACACATGCTATTCAGAAATGTCTCCTTTATAAAAGCTTTGTAGCTCAGCATATCTAGAAGAGCTATCCCTTCTGCTGGGAGTCGGTGTGGTGCCAGTACGTGGTGTTTACCTGTGCTACTCCGGCGCTTGTGCAATAGCCTTGGGCAGGTTTGCGGTCGACAGCCAAACGATGCTCCAGGCCAGAAGGAGAAAATTCAGAAGACACGTAGCCACTGTCTGTTAGTTTGGTCAATCCAGATTTGTGGCAATTAAGGACAAAAATATTTGAAAAACATCCCAAGTTTGTTTTAGAATACTGACATTTAGAGTTGAGCAGTTGAGTTCAATGAAGAGAACACCATAAGAAGTTTTTTTAAAGCTTCTTTTATAGATGCACAAGGGATGGTCTCCATACAGGGAGGAAGGTACACTATATCACAGCTAACAGTGACTCAGCACTAATTAAATAAAATATCCACATCTAAAAATATAAGTTTCCAAATGACATTTAAGAGATATAGAAGGTGATAGAGTCCATGGATTCCTTCCCCTGCGTGGGCACTGTTCATTTGTGAAGTGGTTGGCTTTTTATGTGAGAAATGCAAAACATTTTAAAGGATTTTTCTTGTATCTATAAGAAATTAAGTGATAAGGAATTAATTATCCATTTTCAGATTTATTTTCGTCTGAATGACCACACTGGCTTTGCCTATGACTGCCTTAAAAATTTACTAAGAAGCAAAACATCTCCTTTTAATGTACAGAGATTTCCCTTTTGAGTCCCATTTACCATCTGCTGCAGCAAGACCAGAAAAGTCAGAACACAGAGAAAATAGAAAAGGAAGTATTTTTTTCAATATTTTTCTTACACTTTTTAATTCATGCTTGAGTGAAAGTGTCACTGGGCTCCAATGAGATACTAATACTATTCATTTTGGTAGAAAAAAACGTTATGTTGCCATTTTAAAGACACATGAATGCCTAAACTGGAAGACTGATATGTCTGAGCCTTTACGTTAGAGAAAATGATGGCCTAATGGTATTTCCACCCTAAATCGTACAATCTGAATAGTACGTGTTGTAGCTCCTAGACGCAAGGTGCAGGTCTTTAAGTACTCTAATACATATACAGCTTTTAAAACTTGAACTTGAGAGTCATGAAGTGGGAAAAAAAAAAAGTTTAAACCAGTATCTACTGAGATGCTTGATGCTATGCTATAGTCCTCTTTAGGGTAAATTCAGTGATTCAGTGAGAGTAAGGCATCCAGAAAAGTACCCGTTAAACCTGTAATTGTAATTACAGAACAGTAAGCGTGGAGAGAAAAAGAATGGAAAGAGGAGATATGTACCTGCATGATGATATGAATCTAATTAAAAATTTCCCAGAAAAAAAGAATGTGTATTTTTTAACATGCTGCTTCTTATGCGTCTTTATTCATATTTTGACAATAACTTACAAGTCACAAAGTGACCCAGCCCAAACTCTTTGTTCCACAGTCAACTTTGAACCAAACACTAGTATCAGAAAATACTTTAAAAACCCTATATACTCATTTACTGATATGTATAAGTTTGTCAGCTGGCTTGGACGCAAAGGCTTAGAGTCTGAGATATGCTTTGATTAGAGGATGAACATAATGTTTGGAGGAGAATAGGTATTAGCATCCTTATTTAAAGGGCAGAATTTATACATTATATCTAATCCATGTAGTAATTGATCATCTGAAATAAACACTTTTAAATAAAGTGTTAGGATGCCTTTCAACCCTTCCATCTAGAATGCCTTCTAGGAAAATATGGAAACATAAAACTAGTGAAGAAATTCTATTGAATCAAAAAAAATCTGGAATAGCATAGAATCTAAAGGGCAATCAAATCAAAGCAAAAAAACTCTTGATATACTCATGGTAATTTTGATTTGTTTTGGGAGTAAATGTGTAATTCAGGATATTTTTAAACTTCATAAGGGAGCAAGCAAGCTCGCTCTGTTCCATTGATTTAGAAATGAAAAAAAACACCAAACTCCAAAAAACTACAAAGACCTAAATAAGAATCCTGGTGTTAAAAATGGAGATTTACCGAGTAAAAAATTATTGTTTCCCACTTCCCAGCTGTAGAGGCTGCAATTTATTTATGTTCTGTGTATCTCCACAGCTTCTCTCTGGCACTTCAAATGGACATAGCAGAAGTAGTTCCTCTTCTTTCCAACCATCTGCATCCACAACCATGTGCACTTCTGGAAGAGGACAGAGATGCTTCTCCATCACGCGACACGATCATGGTGGTGATCACATCTCTTCACCTCCTCTTTGGCACTTTTGCTGCCTCTGCTTGTCAGGATGGCACACTGTGAAACTGGCATTAACCCATCAGAGAATGACACTGTATGAACTGGAAATCATCTGCCAACTAGTCTGTACACATATTCAATATTAATAATGCTGTCAGTGATCCTACAGCCAACTCTTTTGGCATTTGTAGTAAATATTGAGCATCTCACTTCTGAGAATAATCATCTGGGTTGCTGTATCCATTTGTTCTCGTAGTTCACAAGTCATTAGATGAAGTACAATCAAGAAGTTCATGATTATCAGTAGGTAATCTAACACTTGAAAATCTGGTTTATATCTAAATAAATATATGGAAATTATCAAGCTATACTTGTCTGTACCAAATTTTATAGATCTGTCTTTTTATATGCACCCAATTTAATATCTCTGCAATAAGCTGGGAGAGATATCACTTGTTTATTTAACTTCAGATCAACAAAGGTTTTCTGAAGGAGTGAAGGATTAATACAACAGAAAGCTCCTTTTCTTCGTGCTATGATCCAGTAGATGACTTTCTTTTATTGTTCAGAATGCCAATGGAGTCATCGGCATAAGTACCCGAAAGAGATACACTAGGTCAAGACCTTTTGAAATTATAATAGTATAATGGCAAAACTCCCTAAACAAATATTTACCATGTGTGGTCACTGGGAAGACAAACAAAATAACAAACGACAAAAAACATTTTTCCATTTCATGCAGGTTGTAGAAGTTATTTTAGCAGAACATCACCTTTGGCATTGTAACTTCTGTCTTTGTAAAAGACAAGGGCTCATAACTTAATTGTAAAATCATCTATGTGCAAGCAGCTTTTTCTGATGTACACCCAGACTTAGAGCTCAGCCTTGAAAATACCCACACGCACAAGTATAGTGTTCACACTGCTGAACACAGTATGACTGATCATGCTTTTTTTCTTTTTCCTGAGTGAAATTTTGTTGGCATCAGTCTTCAGTGCTTTTTAAATTATATCAGTATCTTAACTTGGGGAGAAGGGTGAAAAGTAAATTCAATTCTAGTAAGTAATTTTGTTACTGGCACAAGTTAGATATTTCAGTAAAAAATTTCCTCAGATACAAATCAAAGAAACAAAACAGAACTAGATGAAACAGACAGACGCATGTTTTTCTAAGGGTAATGCCTAGGTATTTTTAAATAAGCGACCTACCTATTATTCCTGAGCCTTTGAGGTTGTCTCAGGCAGTATCTGACCCCAGAGTGATCACACGGATGACTCTGCCCTACTAAAATTTTCAGCACTGGGATCTACCACTGCAACTACAACCAAGTAGCATTTTTCGTACCCTCTAGCCAGTCAGTGGGCTGGGAGGCTACTCGAAAGCAGTAACAACAATGGGGAAGTCAGAAGGGGCAATAATTTCCGTATTTCTAGAAGTAAACACTGCGAATAATTACAAAAATGCTTTTACATTCTGCTGTGCCGATGTTCACTCTTTTTATTGTTGCACATTTGCTAATGGGTAAAATGAAATAATAATTTTACCTTATTGAGGATGCATCATTCATGGACGGAAGGTGGACTTCTTTTATCTTTTACTTTGTATAAAATCCTATTTCTTGATGAATAATTTTACCAGCTTGTCATAGTTGATCTTTGTTTTCATTTTCTTTTAATGTAGACCTCAACAATGTAGATCGTAATTTGTATTGCATCATATATAATTAACGTTTCAAAGCTGTGAAGTGCATTGACTTGTAATAGTATGTTACTTATTAAATGACATTTTGTGAATATTCTTAGCACAACTATGACTAGGAAAATGTACTTTACGCTGTCACTATGTCCAATATAAACCTATAAAGGAGTCCAATGAAAGCCAGAATTACTACTCTCCTTTGCTCATCCTCTTTGTCCCTTAGTAGTGCAGAAGGTTCCTGATTCTTTTAACAAATTAACATGCCAGCTGTATTACCGTATGTAAATGCAGCGGAAAAAAGGAGAAGAAAACCAGTTAATGCGTATGGATGTGTAGGAGGAGGGAATGATAATCCCACAACTATGTGAATTGAAACTGGCTGCATACTTACACCAAGTGACTCAGAGAAAAGGCCAGAAAGCCTAACCCCTTAACCTCTGGTGCGTGGAGATTAATGTGAAACAAGTGCTACATCTCCGTAGATCTGTGGACATCTGCTCTCTGCATACCCTATTTGTCTCCCTCTGTCTCTGGAAGGACGGCTGGCTCTGTGGCTGCAGTGCTGTGGTTTCCAGGCCGTATGATATTCAACAGCAGGCGAGAGTTCAAAATCACCTCGTTTGACTCTGGTGTGCTGACTGTATTGCGTTGCCATGGCACAGGAACCGTAGGAACAACAGAAATGTTTGAAATCCTTAATATATGCAGTGGGACAGAGTCCTGCGTGTTATGTCACCCGAGATATTTCTGAGAGGGGGGAAAAAAATAAAAAGCATCAGTTTACCTTGTTAATATCATTGGTAAAAAGTGAATGCTGCAAGAAGAGAAAAATAAAAATGGAAACCAAGATTGGCTGACGTGTCTGGCAAAAATAATTAAAATGTGGATCTATTCCAGAACAAATAAGCAATAATATATTGCATTTTACTATTCAGGAAAATAGCAGCGTATGTAGTACTGAGACCGAACTTTGAATCAGTTTGTCAGTGTTACCCAGTGTGAATAGGTTAGACAATTCCCTGAGATGATTTTTACCTTCAGTTGATTTAAAGTCCTGAACTGACATTTCAAGTATTTAATGTGTTCCGGATTTTAAGCACAAATAGTACCACAGATGTTAACATGTCAGTTAGGCATGTGTTTAGGTGTTCTGTTGGATGAAAACCTCATGTTCTGCAGCTCAGCTGAGGAATTTCACCAGTTTCTTTTGAAGCATGTTCAACAACGTTATTCAGTGACAAACCTTTTTTGCTGTAAGAGCTATCAAAACAAACCTTTCTTTTTGAATTACCACGAAGATGAGTTATTTTCTGTTTGTCTGACTGTTGAGTTGCTCACTGCACAGTTATGCTTCCCAGGCAGAGCAAACAGGGTACATTTAGCATCCTGACATTTTCATAAGGATCCCTTTAAGAATGCGGAGTTTTAAATTGATGGTAGCTCTGCTCATATAGGGTCTGTGCTTCCAGTGCGGGTTTTGTGTACTAGAATCCTCCAGACCCTCATCTCTGATTCTGTATTCACAGGAGCAAACACTGGCCTCTTAAGGCTAATTTCCCTGGATTTCTTCTTTAAGCAAGGGAAAAAGACATGTCTTCCAAAGGACGACTCATAGTGGTTGATTTAGACACCTCCTCTGAGTCAGTCTTCCAAGGACCTATCCTTGTCCACGGATTACCGAGGAAGCCAAGGGAGATTAGCCTCATGAGGCCAGTTAGTCTTTATGATTACTGCCTGTAGCCTTGTATTTTATCTATATATCATGAATCACAGCTGAGCCGGTGTTGCCAGGTGATAGGACTTGGACCATTAGTTCAGAAGACAATAAAATCCTTCTACTTCAGGTCACTTTCTCTGTACCATTTTATGAATGACTGCTAAATAAACAAACACACATTTCCTTTATTAAAATAAATACACATTTTGTTACAGTTTACTTAGAAGTTATAGTAATATATGTTCTATGTTATATATTTACAGTCCTGCATACCCACGCAGAGTATTCTAATAATGTAAATCTACCAAAACCATACAGTTTTGAATTACAGCCACAAGCAAAAAGGACATAGCCCTTGCTATTATTTAAAAAGCATGAAGATTTGGAGCAGAGTCAAAAGCTCCAAGTGGCTTATCATCTTCAGAATGTGAGAAGTCTGCAATAAAGACAAGTAAAATTGTGGGTCTGGAGTAAGTAGTACTATAGTAGGAGTGTAATGGTTATTCTTTTATTTTAAACTTAGACAGTTTATCAAAATTATGCATATATTATAAATGTAGTATTTTTTCCTAAGCTTCATCCTTAAACAAGGGTGAAAAAAAAACCTAATTTCAAAGGGGCAATTCATCGCTGTTAAACCAGGCACCTTTTCTGAAACACGCTTCCCCAAAAAACTGAGTACTGAAGAAGCCCATGGGTGCTAATTACACGTGTATTGTATGTGTAGCGTTTTCTGTTTTCAGGTAGGTGTTTCGTACGGATCCAGTGAAAAAGAACTACATGCATATACTTTTGAATATAATTAATTAGACTACCTTTTCCAAAACAAAATCAATATAATATCTGGAAAGTATAATTAATATACAGAATAATCTACCTCCTATCAGTTAGAAAAATTAACAATGGAAAATTCCCTTCTCATGTGTATAAGAGCCTGACTCAACAACACATTTCTAATGTCAAGGTGCAGAGCAACCGTGAGAATTTTTACTGACTTTTTTGCCTTATCCTGTAATGACAGCTCTTCACTTCGAAACAAAACTAAACAGAACAAATCACAGCAAAACAGAACACAACAAACACAGCGCTTTCTTCCTCAGTCTGTGTACACCTGCATTACAGTTAGCGGTGTGAATTCGTTGCCCAAAGACATATTAAGTTTTATCTACCTAGTTTAAGCACCATTATTATCTTGGTCATGGGATCTTACATTCCAGCATGGGCCAAAAAAGTGTTGAGGAAACTTTAGCCCCGCATTTGCATTACACATCATATTACCATGGATGTATTGGGGGTTTCCCACCAAGGTAGTTTTACATGAAACTATAAAAGATCCTGTCCATAAAAGTACATCTGCTGAGAACTTCGCAGCAGTTGGTGAATATAAGAAATCTACATTGAACTAGAATATCTAATTTTCATAGCATTTGTTTAATCTGAGTACATAAACATTATAAAAAATTTGTTCCTTTGCTATTTGTCACTAGCCCTACAAAAATAAAATAACGACCCTACTAGAAACCTGCCATCATACAGAACTAATGGAAGGGGGGGAAAAAAAAAAAAAAAGCAAACCCAAACAAGTAAACAACCGCCCCCTTTGGTTCTTACAAACTCTTGGAAAATACAGATTTTCATGCCAAGATACTGGTAGAATATCTTTATTTTTAGATGTTGTGTTGTAGCAAGAAGCCACAAATGTGAAAAGTGTTTCTCCTATTTGGATACCTGCAGGTTTGACTGGGATAGCTACGGACACAGGTCAGGCAGTGTTGTCAACCAGGGTCATGCTGCCCAGTCAGCTGATCTCCTTCTTACCCTCGTAAACTCAAGAAATAAGAACCAGTACAGACCGTACTGTATGGTGATGCAAATAATTTCTAGTGGACTGTAGTCACAAGATATTGCAGAAATACGTACATCATTCACCACCAGAAATATATCTTTTTTTTTTTCCACAGAGCAAACAGTGTCCTTTGATGCGAATGGCCACATTCACCTTGATCTCCCCATACTCCATACATCATACTGCTGTGATATTAATTTTATACCAGAAAGTATCAGCACATTGAAAAATGGCGTCTTAAAATGACAAAAAAAATCGTATTCTTACCTGCAGGAAAGATCAAATGTCACAGCTCATCCTTTGCATAAGAGAGATTCATGAAGAGGAAGACTGTTATTTCATATTTCTTATTTTTACGCAAAGCAAGTACAAAAAAAAAATCACGTTCTGTACAAATTGAACTAATAGGAGCAAACTGCCTAGAATTACATTTGCAAAGCATCCAGCTAAAGTGTTTGCATTTTCACATTGATTAATGTCCAACATCTGTGCCAAGCAGGCTGTAAAACTGTCTTTTGTTCAAGTCCAGTTGATATGCTGATGTTCAGGATAAGAAAATAGGTGCCATCCTATTCCCTGAAGAATAGCTTTATCCATGGTCACTTGAATTGGAGTTTATTTCCCCGCAGACTCTAGAAGTTGATGATAATGTTCCATATCACAATTCCACATGGAACGTCACAAGTGGGAGTAGTAAAAACATTTTTTCTTCGACATGATCTGGTAGCTTGACCTTTATTTAAGAAGGAATTTACATGAATGACCTTAGTATTTGGGGATTTCACTTTATTCCCACAGCTTCTGTCCATATTTTAAAGCCCAAGTAGTTCATTCTCTGTTTCAAGTTATTTTGTCATAGCTTAAAACTCTATCGGAAAATTGATTTACTTAAACATAAGCAAAAGGTAAACAAATTATTTGAAGGAATCACAATGATAAGAGTTTCAAATCACAAATTATAGAGATTGTGGTTACATTTAATGGTTCAGCTCTGTAGGATGAAATTCAGTAAGTTACACAACTGTGTTTTAAGGTCCAGAATCCTGTAAATGCTTTAAAACCAAATGAAATAAAATTAATAATTACCACTATGGTTGACATTTCCTTCTAAGCACTAATACCCTTTGCAATTAAGGAAATATTAGCCTAGCTTTTAAATTATCAGATGTGCTGTTTGGTAAATGATAAGTCATTTAATATTAAATTACCGGTACTTCAGAAATACAGAAATTCCACCTGTGCCTACAAAGAAAAGTTTAGGCTGCAAGAGAAAATTTAATTAAAACTAAGAGAATGATTTTGGTTTTAAGTCCTCTTTTGCAAATTAAGACTGAATTTTCCTAGAATCTGCCAGGTGTTTGTAGATCTAGTTTATTTGCATTTGAATCTTTATTAATATCAATGAGAGAAACCTGCTGAGTCATCTCCTCTTCTGTTTGCATTTGGATTTCAGCGGAATTGAATCCTGACCCTGCAGAAATTTCCAACTTTAAGAAAAGTGGTCACACTGACATCAGTGGGACCATTCACTCAGAAAGCCAAGCATGTGCATAAACATCTGTAGATTCAAAGCTGTAAAAGGTCAAAAGCAATCCCTCTCTAATTTGGCAGCACTTTGCCTAGCAGACCACCAAACATGCAGGCAAAACAACATACAAAGTGGGATGCTGAGAAAACCAGAAAGTGGTGATTGCAGAATGTTTTAAAACCCTGTACTAAAATAAATTTATATTCAGAGCAACAGAAAATTATTTGAGAATAAAGAATCTGTGCAGTAATAAGCTTGAAGAGTCAAAAAGTAGTGCTTTATTTAGATATCATCATGAAGTTTACAGGAGTGTTGAAGTTGTTTTTCTTGATCCTGTGAAATTCTTCCATGCTGCATGGTACGCGTTAATTTGCTAGCTGCTAAAAACTGCATCAAATAAAAAAAATCTCTGAAGAGCACACTTTTTTTCCTTTGTGCTAGCTGGCACAGCAGTGAGACATTCCTAAAAACATAGCGCACACTGAGTTACGCAGCTTCAGTATCATGATCTATTAACGGTGTGTATGGAATAGCTTTGAGTAATAAAATTTGGAAGTTGTCTGCAAAAGGTCTTCATAGCACTTTATTTGGCAAGTGATTCCACTTCCATCTTGAAAAAAAACAAAAACCAGACTTGTAATTTTACTTGTAAAAAGACAGCATTCAGTTCAGCCCTATAACCCTTGTCTGCCTAAATTTGCATCAGTAATGTACAAAAGCATTACCAAATATTTTATTTTATTTATCTGCGATTTTTATGAGACGCTGTGTTGCATTTAAAATGCAGTCAGACCTCAAGGGTGGAACGTTAAACCAAACACAGACATTAAAGGTATGTCCCTTTAATCATAATTAAATACCTAACATTGCAGGATATCAGCATCATTAATTTCACATAACCAGCTCTGGAGCGGTTACATCTGTACAATTAATTGCTGTTGTTGTTGTTGCCTTAAATATTTCCAACTATGCTATCAGCTATGGGCAGCTTCATTACGTCGTGACACCGTTCGGTATCAATAACTGACCGCTTGTACGTGTGGTCCTGAGACCTCTGGCACCATCCTGTGCCTGCGTACGTGCAACGCCTCTGCTAGATTTCGTGCTGGCTCCTCCGCTACAGTCTTGAGGTGGCTCACTTTCACGTACGTTCTTATTCTGGAGTCTTTGACTCCAGTTTCATTCAAGGCAGTAAGGGTTTCTAAACTTATTTGTATGTACATCTGCAGCCCTTTCTCAGCTTCTTGTTATTGATATCTAATTACAGCCATATTAATGACAATCATCAAAGTTCACTTAAACTCATTTGATTCTCTTGAAATTACACCACCCTTTATTAAAACATTGAATTCGCAGTACCAATGAAAGAAATTATAATAATCCTATAGGAGTAAGCATTAAACAATGAATACTGAAGCAGCTGACATTTGTAATGTTATACAACTAATGTCCAAAAGCTGCTATTTCTCCATTCTCAAATGATTATACTCATGCTCATTTCCAGCTGATGAAACAAGAATTACATGACAAGATAATGACACTTAAAGGTCAGTCTTTTAAAACTAGAAAAAGGAGAAGTATCTCTGGGAAAAAAAAAAAAAAAGAAAAGAAAAAAAGAAGGAAAACAAACATGGGGTAGATTTTATTTCACTTTTGCTACAGGACTACCCCAAAGCATCCAGGATAGGTGTTCGTGCTCCCTGACCAGTCTAAGATATATTTTAAGAAATATGTGCAATACAATCATCTGACTAAATCCACAAATTCTCTTTTCTTCATGTCTACATCACTTGTTTTGTGAAATAAGTGACCATATATGTTCACAACAGCATGAGCTGTTTATTCTACTTAGAAACGTGATCCAGTCCCTCCAAGGTTAGAAAGACCTATAGGTATTTGCTGCATAATTCTTGCTTTCTACAAGATGAAGAAATCTGAAGGTCAATTAGTTTCTGAATCTCATTTTATGGGACCACTATATACTGTATATTAGAAAATATAACCTGCTTATCATAGGTCTAATACCACTCCCACTGAAATAGCTAGGCATTTACCCATCAACTCCAGTGGGAGTTCAATGAGACTCTTAAAATAATTTCTATTCTATTTTTTTTAATTTT
>JAVKLA010000148.1:0-79220 GCA_034782735.1 Sagittarius serpentarius
CTTCCGGGCTGCGAGCGCACAGTGCCAGCTCATGTCCAGCTTTTCATCCAGCAGTACCCCCAAGTCCTTCTCGGCATGACTGCTGACAATCCCTTCATCCCCCAGCCTGTACTGATATTGGGGGTTGCCCTGACCCATGTGCAGGACCTTGCACTTGGCCTTGTTGAACTTCATGAGGTTCATACGGGCCCACTTCTCAAGCTTGTCCAGGTCCCTCTGGATAGCATCCTGTCCCTCAGGTGCGTCAACCGCACCACTCAGCTTGGTGACATCTGCAAATGTGCTGAGGGTGCACTCCATCCTAGTGTCTGTGTCACTGATGAAGATGTTAGGTTGGGGGAGTGAGGGAAAAGAGACTGAAGAACCAGACTGATACGTAAGTATCAGAACAGTTTGCCGTCTGATAAGAAAGGTTATTACTTCATGAATTTAGAAGCTTTACCAAGGATTTTGATATTCATTAGCTTACTATGTATGTAAGGATCAGATACAATTAATTCATCTTTTTTAATTACCAAAGTAACTTACCTGTGATAGCTGCTTCTTCCTAAGTCTGTTGCTCTACAAGAAGCAGCCTTCACTAATGAACCTGGCTGAGAAGCTATCGCCCTGTCTCAACTGTTCTTGCATAAGAGCTGTTTACAAACTCAAGATACATTCCAACAACAAAACTGAACTAAACAGCCCTCAAGGGAAAACAAAACAGAACAAAAAAAACAATCTCCCCCCAAAACCACTACCCTTTAAGACTTTTTCCAATTCTCTAACCCACATCAGCTGTTAACAAAGCATCTTATTTGCTTAAGTGCAACAGCATAACTAAAGAAGAGAAATAAAACACAAACTATAGTGCAGGACAGAGAAGGAAAACATCAAAGATGGGCTTTACTGATAAATCCAATACACTGTGGTACTTAAGCCACAGTCTCAAGCTTTGAATTTTGGGTTTGCCTAGTGAACATCTAAAAACAGCATTCCCTTTTCCATTACGATCATCAGTTATAGGGAGTATTTCACTTCAACCTTACTTTCAGTTTCAAAGCCTCAGCTTCAACCACATGAAGTTTTAAAATTTTATTTTGTGCTATTAACTCGGCTGACTAACTTCTAGAAAGTCTTTACTGTCTAGAAATATTTAATACCAGCAAATATGAATTAGAATCTTGTAAGAATTAAAAGTAATGGATAATTTCAACATTATATTTTAACTGCTAAACACAGATCTACAGACATGGAAATCCTGAAATTAGCAGAATATCATATATAACTTGAACACCATGTTTGACAAAATACTACTAAAAAAAGTATCTTGAAAACAATTGAATGCAGACATTTCATTTTCCAGGCTAGAAGCAGACACTACAGAATGACCTCTTTACTACACTTACCACAAAAGAGCATTTCTTTTTCTCTACTAAACCTGACGCTTGCAGGAAAGCCAAATCAAGCCTTATAAGGCTTGACTTGCTTCTCATTACCACGTGATTCAACTTATTCCTCATCATTCCAGACAATAACCAGAAAAATATGAATTTGGAGATAGAAACATACTGAAGCGTAAACTGTGCTCTGTAACTGCCCCAGATCATCCTTCTGGAGAATCTGATGCTCCATTTGTGCAATCAGTTCCCCGAAAAGGGTTCAATGACTCAAAAAAAAAAAAACCAAAAAAAACCCCAAAACACTGACTATTCTACTAGTTAGTTCAGTGAGTTTATTTTCATCCAGTAAGTTTTACAGGATCAGGCCCCTTCCTGCTATGAGGCAGTCTTAGGTCTCTGTTACTTGCTTCTGGGAACCAGGCAACAGTAACAGATGTCTGTAACACAAATATATTATTTAGAAAAAGGTTACAGGAATTTAACATCCTGCAAAGAAAGTTCTTCTTCATTCAAAGTCAGTATCAGTATTGATTCCTAAATACACTTCAAGATTCTTACTCTTGCATTTGTCACAAGCAATTACTTTCTATGTAGGTATTTTCCTCTTGGTGCTATCTTAGAATACATTAAGACTATTCAGTCTACTTTATAAAAATACACCAACAAAATTTCATCTTCACTGACCCAATGACTATTCAAAGTTAGGCAAGACCTGAAAACTCACCTTAATACAAGCTACGGTTTTAATAAACCCTACAAAATTATGCAGATTTAGTTATCTTCTAAATTATAGCCTTGAATGAATTTGTAAAGGTAACTGCAAAACCTTGGGGCCAGAAAGTAACATCTGAAAACACCTATAAAGAAGAAAACATTGATTTGCAGAATTCTGTTATTTGCCACTGTAATGCAATATAGCACAGCTGGGGTTTTTTGTTAGTACAGTAACACCATTCGGTGCTGTGAAAGGAATGCATTTATAGGGAAAGGCTTGCTCAAAAGAGATTACATACAGATACACAATGCTATTTTCACAGATATTTAGAGAACATCAAATATCCCAATCCAGTAGTCTTAAACAACAAATCTGAACACTTGTTTACATATACGCATATGGAGTAGACCTGCTGATATGGAATACTGCTCTTCTCCCATCAAACTGTTACGTGGATCCTTCCCCAAAAGCAGAAAAGGTACAGTGTCGCTCATCACCCCTCACCAGTATAAACATGTTTATGTTTAAATGAAAATTTCAATTCAAGAGGTGTTTTTTGCAAGATGCACACAGAAGTTTAAGTTCTGCAATCAGTTCTGCTGCTACTGAATCACAGAAACCAATCCACAGAAACCTAGGAAACAGCTCAAACCAAGGTCCAAGAATGCGCTCTGCATTCACAAGAGACTATTCCTCAGTCTAACACATTTCTGAAGGGTCAAACCCAAACATTACAGAGGAGGGGAGAACCAGGAGAAAAACAAACAAAAATCCCTCACACCCCCCATGGTTTTTTTTTTCATTTTAACCTAAGGTAAGTACATAATCACAAAATTTTCTGTGTTGCTTTCCTAAAAATAAATAAAATTAATCCCTTGAGTTTGAGCAAGGTAAAGCAAACAAGCCAAATTTTGGCTAAGCCTTCTGCCAGTATTACAAGGTTAACGATATCTAGTCTAAAGAAACAGCAAGGATGCAGATGCCTGCCCAGTGGCAGAAGTCATTAACATACAGAATTCAGAAACGGCCAACTACAACTTCTGAATAAAATTGACTAGATAGTTCCTAAAAAGATAGCTGGTAAATATGGCCTCCAATGGGGGAGTTCACTTTGGCTTGTCAAAAAGTTTAGTTACAGGACTAGTAGTTGAAAAGAAAAGTTCATTTTAGAGGTCACTTCAGTCATCTGAGCTCAGAACAAAAAAAGTGATCTGAAACCGTGCAGTGAAAATCCAGAAGCACATAAACATTTTAAGAACAAGGCAGGCCACAGCAGCCTAAAATACTACTATGTGAAAAACAGGTAAGAAATCAAAGGCTTCTGATTACACGCCGAAACTCACATGGAAGGTGACAATTTGTAAGAAAACAGTTCACTATTCCTCTACTGCAATTCAAGTAGAATACACTGCAACTAGGAATCACACAGAGATACTTTTCAGGGCTTTAAGTAAAAAAGTTAACAGTTGTTTAAGTGTAAAAAAAAAAAATTCCCTTTTTCAAAGCATAATATATCTGATCTGAAAGCAGTTTATGGTATTTCTGTACTATAATAGATCACTCCAAATTGCCTGCCATAATTCTTAAAGTTTAGCGCCTGAGAGCATTAAACATCTTAGGGAGCAACACAAATCACTCATCTGCTCTAAATTATTTTCTTTTAAGGTGGTGTTAAAAAACCACCAACCCAAGAAAAAAACCACTCCTACAGATAAAAAAACCCTGAGTTCTTATTCAGTTCTTATTGCTCCAATTCCAGATGATAGCTGCCTTGGACTTGGGATACTGATTGTGTAGCTCCCTTATCTGAACATCCTGACCCTGCCATAAAATCTCAACCACTTGTAAAGCAGCTACGGAGCTACACCAAGTCACAGCTGCACACTCAAAAGACTGAACTAGGTGCTAGCCCACATGGTCAGCCAAATGAACCTCTGGTAATTCTGCCGTTGCCCTGTGCACAGCCGAACTGGCCCTTTAACAGGAGTGGGAATTTCCCATACACAGCAGGAACTACTGCTAACATCCCCCAACGACCTGCCCCACTCAGGAAATGTAGCCTTCAACTTCAGGCAGATGCCGAGGTTTTCAGTCTGCTTCCTGCAGTAAGCCAGTAAGAACATGCCAGTGTGCACAGGATGAATCTCAGCTCAAGTGCTAGGAAAAGCTGGTTTAGAAAAGGAGGAAGGAAGAAGTTTCATTGTGGAAAGAGGAGGAGCTGACAAAGAAAGACAATACAAGAATGCAATAGAAACACAGAGACAAATGGTGTGTAGCTCTGGTTCCTAGTACTTGCATGTATTTGATAACTAGAAAAAAATAAATCACAGTTAACTACTCAATTTAATCAAACAGGCAAGCAGGGGAACACACAAATTGCATAGTACCTAAAACACAAATCTGGCATTACCTTTTCCCAAACCATTTGCTCACATGTAAAAATGACTATATTTGCCTTCAAAATCAGCCCACAAACAACTGACACTGGGAATAAACAAAATATAAATCAAATTTTATGATGTGCTTACACAAGTAAGTTAGAAAAACTAGACTATATTAATAGAGTGCACATTTACCCAGGACTGATATTACCTACTAAATTAAGAACTTAAGCTCTGTATATTATTCAATACTCTTCAAGTAAATGTGTGCTGTTTGAGAGAAGTCTAATGTGTGTATCCTATTAAACGTACTTCCGTGTATTAGGTGCAATTAGTAAGTTCAAGCCAGTTCTGCTTTGATTAGAGTACCTTAGCTATGCAACACAAAGTAATGACTTCCTCTTTGTTTTGGGATCATTTATATCAAGTTGTATTTTCCTTCTTACAGATGTTCTTTTACAATGAATAAGCTGGCAACAACTGTCCAATGCAGGTTCTAATCAGTCTTAAGCATACATATCCCACTGAAAGTCAATAAAGGTATTTTAGTTTGAATGGGCTTCACAAGCTAGATATGAACTGCAGCTCTTTTGCTTTCTTTTCTAAAAAGAATAAAAAAAAAAATCAGGAAATTGTTTAGTGTATAGAAGACATGACGGTTTTTAAACATGAGCACATCAGCCATGTAGACAGCAACGACTGTATCTGCAACCAAATATACTGTAAAGATTAGCCTAAAAATTTAGTGATAGCCTTCTTTTTACTTCCCTCCCTCATGCTGAAATTAAACTAAGTCTATTTCCATTTTGCATGTTTTCTCTTACACTATGAAGCTGGACAAACTATAAATGCATCTTCTTCAGTGTAAAATAAATAAAATCAAGTATCAGTTTAACTTTTTAAAGTTTAATCAAGAAACTACAAAACCCTGAGATTCACACTTAACAGAAGATCAATTATCAAAATCCTGCTCAGATGAAAGTTTAATTCCTCCATATCAGTTTATGATTTTTGCTGTAGAGATTATCGTACAGTTTGTCAAAACTTTCTCAAACAGTAAGAATAATGACTCTCAAGTTGCTTTTCATCCTAGTTCCTACAATGAAAAAGCCAAATAAAGAAAACTACAAGGTCTGTTGACAGTCACAAACTACAACTAGATCTACAAGTCACTAGATACCGTAGCTATATATCTAATGAAGCAGTAAGTCATGCACTGACAGACTTCACTAACAAAATAGTACATGCTAGATATTGCAAAGTATACATTTTTAAATCTACTCTGATCATAGCTGTCATGACCTCACTTAACCAATCATCAAAACTAGCTGAAACATGTAGCTACAGGAGTAGATACCATAATTCAACCTATACTGTTGTCATACGTTGTCAGCAAATGTGAAGGAAGTTGATAATGCATCGTTTTAAATTTATTTACAGGAAGATCTAGAACTGCTGAAGAACTGAGAACTACCATTCCATTAAAAAAAAGCATCTCTGAAAATCCTGTTCTGTCCATTGCATTGTCTTTTTTACTATAACAACTGTACTTTGGTAACTGTTGATAGCTTTTAGAATGTCTTGTATAATTCTTGCTACCGAAGGCAGGGCGGGGGGGGCAGAAATAAAAGGGTGTTAGCCATCCAATGACTTTTTAAAAATTTACACTAATCTAAGTTTTGAACAACTCCTTTCATGAGGGGTTTGTTTCCAGAAACATCTAAGGATAGAAACATCACGAGATCAGTTTTGAAACTGGAGTACATTGGGCATCTAGTGATAGTTCACTAAATATCCAAACCCATACAAGATTTACAACAAGACCTGAACGTTATTTTGTATGCAACACTGTGTATTCACTATGAACCAAGTGCCTACTCTGCTTGCACTTGATGGCAATCTCCCATTTCTTTCACTTGGCCTAACACAAATAAAACTACGGTTAGTGCCAACTTGCTTTTAGGAATCACATTTGAATTATGCAGCAAAACATTAAGGCAACAGACACAAAGCTAAGCCCAGTTCCTTTTCTGGGTATGATGAGGAAAGACTGTACCTTCAGACATATACACTTACCATCACTCTCTGCCCTGACTAGCAGGGACATGCCCTTGAGCCTCTCCACGTAGCAAGAGGACACATGCCCTGTGCCTCGATCATCCCACTGGCGGTCCTCATTTAGCGTGTAAACCTTCACCCTCCGCCGGGTGTCAGTCATCCTGCCGCCTGCCACACCACAGCCACCACTCTGCCTTGCAATTGCTGGAGAAGCAGGAGGCTGGTCGGGGGCTAGGCCCCCCTCAAAGGAGGGGAGTGGGTGAGAAGGTAGAAGTCCCACACAGGCACGCCAAGCAAGCTCTTCTTACTCCTCTTCAGTGCTCCAACGGGATCCTCATTATCGAGGGTTACAGAGGATTGGAGAGTGCAGGGCAAGAGCGGGAACAAGAAAAGAGGCGAAGATGTGAAAGGGGAGCTGCTCCAGGCACAGTCAGGGGCTGCACAAAAGGCGAGCAAGCCTACGCAAGGGAGAGTCGCAGAGAGGAGAGAGGCTCTTTGCAAGGTGAAGGGCAAGCAGGAGAGGCGGTGAAGAAGGGATCCTGGAGGAGAAATGGATCCACAGGAGTGGAAGCAGCGGTGGACAGCAGATGGCACGGGCGGCAATGGGCAGCCAGCCCGGGGTGACAGGAGCAGGCGACCCTGGAGGCCGGGGCCCGGGCGACGAAAGCAGGCGGCAGGCTGGCAAGGCCGGGGTGAAGCAGGCGAGGGGAGGCAGGCGGGAGAGGGGCCGCTCGCCCCGGCCTGGAGCTTTGCTCTATTGTGCAGCAGCTGCCCAGGCCCGAAGCCCCTCGCTCGCCGTCCGTCAGCGCGGGGCTTCGAGGAGCCGCCCTCCTTCCCGCCGGGGCTGGCCGGGGCCTGCGGGCACGGCCTGGCCCGGGGCGGGATGAAGCGGGCGGGCGTGCTCAGCGCCCCGTCTCCCCCATGGGCTCCCGTCGCAGGCGGCGGCTTCACTCCCAGCCCGACTCCGCCGCCATATTCTTCTTCTTCCTCCTCCTCCTCCTCCTCTTCCTCCTCCTCCTCCTCCCGGTGCTGCGGCGGCTCAGTCCCGACTCCTTAGCGCACCCTGCGACGTGGCTGCGCTCCAGGCACCCAACAGCCCAACCAGCAGAGAAGCGCTCTGCCCTGCGGAGGGGGCCAGCAGCGACGGCGCGGTACAGCGCGGCGCGGCCCGTCCAGCCTGGCTCCCACCGGCTCTGTCTCCGCCTCAGTCACTGCACAGCCGCCATCTTGGTTTCACCTCTCACTGGAGGCGCGGGGTCTCCCAGCCAGCGGCGGCACGGGCCGCCCGCCAGCATTTAAAGGGCCAGCCGCCCCGAGCGGGCGGTGGGGGCTGTGGGCGCTCCGCGTCTGCGGGCGCGCCGCCGGGCCCTACGCGCGCCTGGCCGCCCCACGCAGCACCGGTAGCCCTGCCGCACAGCAGCGCGCCCTGCACCGCGCTCAGCACCGCCCCCACGCAGCGCCCTGCCGGGATCGCTCCCGGATCTGCGCGGGCGGGACACGCGTGGAGCCCTGGCCGGGCCGTTACCGCGGGCTCACGGAGCGAAGGGGCGGTGCAGCCCAGGCCGGCGGCGCGGGGCGGGGGGCAGCGCAGGGTCTTCCCGCTCTCTGCGCGGCGCCTCGACCCCCGCCGTGTGCTGCCGGGGCCGGGAGGTGACAGGTACCGCGGCCGCGGCGGCGCGGGGGGGCGGCCGGCCGCCGTGCGTGTGCCCCGGGGGGGCGGGAGGTGTGGGGCAAACCCGCGGCCCCGGGTCCCAGCACGGAGGAGGCTTCGGGGAGGTGCTGCCGCCCCTCACCTGCCTGGGTTCCACCTGGGACCGTGTTTCGGGGTGTCTTTGCTTTGTGAGCACAACTGGACCAGTCCTCTCACGCAAGGGTTTTTATCTTTTTCTTTCTTTTTTTCCTGTCGCACATTGCTGAGTGATCCAAAAGTTAAACAGCTCCTGGTTGAGCGGCTGTTGGATCTCCGTGGGCAGAGAGAGGATCTAACAATTGCAATAATAAACAGAAGCTGTCGAGTCTCTGCTTTTGCCACTGCTGCCAACATCTGAACATATGTTTGACAGATTTCCCTAAAATGTGCAAAAACATGAGTGCATTTGGGACCCTACAGGCACACCGCTGCATGAGGGTCCATGTCAGAGTATATTGTAGGTATGTTACATACATGGGAGCTCACTGCAATTTATATACTCAATTAGGTAAATTTATTTTTATACTTTTGAAAAAGTATTGATACTTGTTTATCAAAGTGAGTTATACTGGGGCTGGTTTGAGCCAAAACCACAGATGATGAGCTTCCACCCCAGAGTTGATTATGCATCACAAGGAAGCCTCCTGTCAAGCACTGCTTTTCTTTCTCCACCTTCTGTTTTGCTTGCCCTGTGAGAAGGATGGTGTCCAGCTTCAGAACTGACACCCAGTTTCCTGATGTGCTCAGATGAAGCCATTTGGCCTTTGCTTTCAGGCCTGGCTCTGACACCCAAGGACTGGTTAAGAATACAAATGCCTTCAAGAGTATTATTTGGGCATCCATAATATAGCTGAAGGTATATTGTGCTCAGCTGTTCTCAGTACGGTGTTCTTGGCTAATGCAGCAAAAGGTTTGGAAAGGTTCAGTTGTCTGAGAACTGCACACTACAGGCCCTCATGAAGGGAAAGATATTTGTGACTCCAAAAAAGATTGATGTCACTTAGAGAAACCTCTGTGGGACCGTTACACTCGTGCAATTTACAAATTGTACCCTCTTGTGGCCATCAGATTAAGTATAGACCACTGTTCGCTGCAGTTTTGCTTCTTTCAAGTTTTTTTTGTGAATTGAAAACAAGAAGTTCAATCAGATTTCAGTTTGCATAGTTTGCTTTATGAAAATTTTAGGTTCCACTTCTTTTAATTGACCTTGTATTATTTTTATATCAGTCTGAACAATGCTCAGCCCAACAATGGTGCCTACTTATCAGGTTTTACCCCAATTCTCATTATATTTGGTAACGGGTTTTATTTTTTTCAAATGTTTCCACCCCAGTGATTCCAGAAGAAACTCTGGGCATTGAGGGCAACTTCCCATGCTGGAAAGAAGATGTGAACAAAAAAACCCACTCAGTTTATTTTTCCTAGAGTCATGAGTTAGAAGGCGAAAGTGTGTCAGGTCACACCTCAGTTCCTTCTCTCCATTTCCAGAGGTTTGACGGACTGCATTCAGAAGGAAATATCTTCAGTGATCGTGAAAGGCCATTAACTGAGTTAAAAGGTTAGGCTCCCTTAGTTCCTGTAAATAATAAAGGAGTAATAAATGAGGAAATGGAGTATTGAATACAGTTTTAAACTTCCCATATTCATAGGAAAGTAACTGCATATGGATCAGTGTAATAGGAATAAACCTAAACTGGGTTTACCAGTGAGGGCATCTTGCACAGCAGTCAAGACTAAAGAACAAGATAACTTTTTGTTTCAATATCTGCTAATAATTTTGGGAAAGAAAATTACATTGTTATTATGAGGAACTTCAGAACAGACATATAACTTGGAGCTATGCACTAAAGCATTATTAGAGTTCCTAAAAATCCTAGCTAATTATTTTCTGACCAAAAAAAATCATAGCTAATTATTTTCTGACCAAAAAAAATCCTATTAGGGAAACTAAAACCTTCAGACTTTATTATGGTAAAGATAATTGCTAGAATGAAAGTCACTGCTTGCCTGAGTATTTAGATACGGCTACATTCAGTATGTGCAAACAAGGTTACTATCCATATAAATACACACACATGGACACTGGCTATGTCTTCTTGTTCCAAAACGGTACATGTTTTGACCTGTTCCCAAAAAGCTGTAGAAAATGAATGAGTGAAAAGAAAAATTACATAGAAAAACTGTATCAAAGTAGGGGGAATCTATAAAGAAGATGTCTATAAAGAAGTCAGGATATTGTGTTCAAGAAACGGAGATTCAGAAAAATAGGTTTCTAGTTTAGTGGGGAAGTGAATACAGCAGTTTGAAATAAATACATACAAGAAGTAGAAAAAAGGCAAATCTAGCAGTCATTTCAAGTTAAAAAGCATAGAAAAATGGATGAGAATGTCAAGGAATATGCATGGTTGGTAGTTTTAGGAACAGCTCAAGTTTTCTAAATCTTAACACTTTTATAGGTCTGTTATATCTAGATTGAAAAAAAAAATGTTGATACAAAAAAGTAGAACTGTTCAATAAATAAATTTGTTCTATAGTTGAAAGAATGTGTGATGTATTTGTATCATATAATGATGACTATGTGCCTTCCTGGTCATTATTAAGAAGGATATTGAACAACTTTTCTTAGAGAGAAACATTTTAAAGTACACAGGTCCTGAAGAACTTGAGAGTCCCAAAGGAGTTTGTATGTGTGATCTCAGGAAGCATGAAACCATATTAATTTTTAATAAAGCTGAAATTATTGCAGAAATTCTGCAAGACATGAAGACTGACTATAAGTATTCAAATTGGACAAGTGAGAACACAGATAATAATAGACTGATTTATCTGACATCAACCACAGACAATAAATGCTGATACAGGATGCAATAAGGAATTACAAGATGGGAATATAGCAGTAGCAGCTGACATGGCTTTATGGAAAAAAATTGTTTAATTTCTTGTTAAATTACAAAGTCGCTCTTAAGAATAATGGTGCAGGTACAATATACTTGGATAGTTCTCGGGTATTCTTCTGGAAAGTCAACACTGTATTCTACAAAGAAAGCTCACGCTGCATGGGTCAGATATGAGGTGACCAGCGTAGCGCAAAAGGAGTTATTGGTCAGTGGAGATGATTCTAGATGATTGTGCAGAAATCAAGAGTAGGACTGGTGCTATTTAGAATTTGTAGTAATGATTAGAAAGTCAGTGTAAAATCTCTGTGAATAAAAACTGTGTACGACTCGGAGAGCCTGGAAGAATTATACGTACGGTTGAGGACAGAGTGGTCAGGAAGAGACAAATTCACCTACTGAAGGCTCTGATGGAGGAGAAGGAATGGAGGAGAAGGAATAGCTTAGCCTGGACCAGCGGGGAAGGTTACTGGCAGCTGCTTCTGGCTTATTCCAGCTTTACAAACGTCTGTGAGCTCATAAGAACCTCCTGGTCATCACTGCATTTTTAAGGCAAACAATGACACTTTAAAATTCTGAGCTGTAAACAGTGTTGATTCAAAAGCTGATGGAGGAGCAGCTCAGGCAGCCAGGGTGGGGGCACCATGCTCAGGTAGGGATGGCCTGGTTGTGCTCTGATTTACACGTCCTAAATGGGACCATTCAGATAGAGCCAAATACAAGGTCACACCTATGGGAACAAATAGTAAGGCAGCTCTGAAAGAAGCTAGGCTGCATAGTAAACAAGCAACCCAACACAAACTTCTTATATCACACTGTGTGTAAGATCTAATACCTTTTGGGTATATTGTAAGCTAGCAAGCTGTGGAAGAATGTAACATCAGGAAAAGTAGCTTTAATGCCACTTTCTGTAATTCTGGTGTCCCCACTGTCAACAGATTTTAAGAAATTGAAAAGGGTCAGAAAGGACCACTCTGAAGAACTTTATTTTTTTGCACATCCATTTGTTGCATTTCAACATCTTGGATTCCTGCAGCATGCAGTGTTTTGCAGCATACCCTATGAATCATGTCTCGGACGCTGCTGCTCCGTTTTCTCATCCTGCTGCAGATCCCCTAGAAGCAGTAGCCCTGTTCTTGTACTTGAACCACAAACCTGAACCTGTGTAGGCCAGCAGTTAAAATTCCATGACCCTTCCCCCTACGTAATATGCATATGAATCCCCTCAACAGAAATGTCATATCTTTTCTTTCAATCAATATTGCTGTCTTAATTTTCACAGTGCTGAAAAGACCCTCATCATCCAAGCAGAGCTTCCCCTTAAGAATTCTGTGCAACTGCATAGTTGTGCAATGGCTGTATTTGTTTTGAATTCCTGTATGCCTCTCTGGAAATGCTACACTTTATCTAAATACATAGGCCTCATCATCAAAGACTGAAGACTTTCAAAGCACTGCTGAAGCTACTGGATGCAGAGAACATGCCTGGGTCACTTACTGATCCGATAATGAAACTTCCTTTTTTTCTGAGAGGGGAACTGAGACATCTGAATTACGATAGCTGTCGCTATGCAATGCATGTTTCTATTTCGACATTTATTATTGTGCCTGTTGACTGTATTTTAAACCTTTTTAGTAAGATGCTATTGAGCACTTTTTTCCTTTTTCTATGGCAGATTTCCTATTGCTGACTTTTGCTCCCATGTATCTTTTTTTTTTTTTACAAGATTTCCAGTACTTCATCTGTAACTCAGACTGCAACAGGCTTCTCTTGGACCCATATAGTTGGTGGTCTTTTGAGAAAATGATGGGTAGAGAGGCAGGAAGTATGAGATCCATGTCATAACCTTGTTTCCAAGAAGTTTTGAAAGTCCACCAGAAATCCAGACGAGAAAAAACTAGCCCCATTTTCTTATTATGTATCTACCTAATCACCTAAAAAATTACTAACCAATGCAATACTCTCATGAAAATATATTCCTCATTACTTTAGGCACATCCTGAGGTGAGCGAGGGAACTGTTAAAACTGTCTCGATTTCGTGTAAATATGAACTACGTAGGTGGATTTGGATTGAAAAGGGAGAAAGACCAAAAGGGGAGGAGAATGGCCATTGTCAGAGCCAGAGTAAGGCAGTGGCATATGGACGCAGACCCATACACACTCACACACAGTCTCTGTAGGTTGATATTTTAATTAGAGCAGTCATCTGGAAAGACTGGACTGGACCTGTTTAAATTTAGGATCAGGTTCCTGGACAAAAGCTGGTGAAACTAACAATACTTCTGTACATAACAGAATGTAATAAATGTAAAAAAAAGTCAGAAACCTGAAAAAATGTTTGGGGAAAAAAGGAGGAAGATGATTTTTTTGAAGGAAGTGTTTTAGAATCAGCCATTGTACTGACAACAATTCAAATATAGGCTTGTTTTTGCAGTTTTTGAAGTTATGAGTCACTTCAGTGTTCGTGACAATGATGGCCTTAAAAATGCAAATAATTCGAGACTGGCACAGAGCAGGAACGATTGTGGCACAAGTTGCAACTAGGTAATATGAACAGCAGGCAGACTGGGAGCACATCCAACTACTAGAGAGATTACTTTACTAATAATCTAAGTCGTCTCTAGTATCTTCCATTTTGCATATGAATCTAACGAAGCAGTGGTGAGAACCTGACACCCAGGCTCTGTAGTCCGTGGATGAGCTCTGCAGTAACGGAGGCTGGGCATTCAGGGAGGGAAAGGTGCAGTCCTCACATTGCATCTCTTCTCTAGCCAAAAGTGAAGTGAAGTAGACCAAATGCAAAACTGGAGGTTTTGCTCTTATTGTCACCTAGAAATAACAACCTAAATTGTTTTGGAATGGGTGTGCCTCAATAGTCCCATTGAAATTCTCCTGATTCTACATTCCCAGCATAGTCCCCTGATTTTCCATATGTGTTGGCTTCTTTCTGGCTCGTGCCAGAGTTAGGATGTGGCAGACCTGTAACATCTTGAAAGGCACAAAGAAAGTCAGCAAGGGACAGTTGTTTAATGTCTTCTCTAGTACGAGAACTGAGAAGCAAGAAGTCCAGTGAGTGAGTAGGATGGTGAGAACAAGAAAAAGAGGTCTTTTTTCAAACCTCATTGAAGGAAGTGATGGAATGCTCTGCTGCAAGGTGACATGGATGCTGAAGTCCAACGTACTAGTCCTATGCACTAAGCTGCTACCAGGCTCTCTTGCAGAGCGTATGGATAGCCTCAAAGCAGAGCTCTTAAGTCAGACTTTCTGTGACTTATGGGCAAAGGCATTAGTGGCATGTGGGGATTATCAGTGGATGTGCAGGAGGAAGAAGGTTAGGAACTGTGTGCGTGCTAGTAAGGTCTGTCGCAGTGAGGTGCAAAGGGGGTATGGCAGGTTTCACGCCCCAGTGCGTTGAAGTGTGGTGTGAATGCAGTTACACATGCTGCAGGGCCCTAAGGCTCTCTGATGCATGCCAAAAGGACTAAATAAACAGGGCTAATAAATAGACCTAAATAAGTACAACTAAGAGCACTCTTGGACAGTGCTACCAAAGACAGTGTAAGTGCACACCATTTCATTAATCGTCAGTGCAGCTTGTCACTATATAGAAATTACTTAATAATTTTTAAATATTCACTGACAATTGTCTAGACTAATTAACATGCAGGATTTATTTCTGAGGTTTACAGCTTTCATTAGTGACAGAAGCTAAGAAAATAATAATGAGAGAATCTATAATCTATAAGCATATATCTCAGTTCTACCTGTTTATTTGTGTTTAATACCGACTCAAACAGGATGCTGAGAATTCTTTACATTTTCTGAAATCTTCTGCATAAAAAATCTTGTAAAAATATACTTTCTGGAGATTTCAAAAACAATCTGGGGATGATAACTCAAATTCCAATGGAGAATTTACATATGTAAAAATAAAAATTTCAGAAGATTAGCAATATATTATCAAATCAGGAGCTGCTTTTAACATAAAGCATCTGTAAGAGGTTCAACAAACATGCAGGAAAAGAAACAATTTATCTTTTGTGTATCTTCTTGTACATAATTTGAAAACACTGCTCCTCCACCTAGGCAGAAGTAGCAGTTGCAGCATTTGAAGTTTGTAATGGCGATCCTTTGTTGTTCCCCCTGAATTTATGTTTCTTTGTTCTTCATGATTCCACCATAATTTTGTCTCAGAGATGCTGCAAAAATAATGCCCACTAATAATACAATTGCTAATATCCAAATAAAATATTTTTCAGAAAAGGTCACAGCATCATCAATATAAATCTGAAAGAGGAAACATTGAAAATATCTTTTATTCTATTATTACTAAAATTCTACGTCAAAGTTTTAATGCACTGAATTTATTATTTCTAATACAAAACCTGAATCATTCTCACCACAGAGTTAGAAGAGTATGGTCTTTTTCTCTCAGATGCAAACGATCTGGGAGCTCAGTAGAAATTTTGTCCTGCTTCAGTATTTCAGAACAAAATCGCTAGGTTGCAAGGTGGAAGGTGGATGGTCACCACAGGAAAGCAATTTCAGTGATGGAATATCAAAAAAGATGTTTTTACATAGTAGGTATCAGTTGTGTTATGGCAATGTGGTATTTTGTAAATAAAAAGCTGAGCTAGAATTAGTTTCATTTATTCCTTATTCTACCTTTTTTGTGTTTTCTTTGACTACACGTGCTTTGGGCTAAGGGCTGTATCTAAGTCTATTTTTTTATAAAACATTGATTAATGAAGCCCCAAACCCCAGTATGGATCTTTGTGTTATCATTTTCCAACTGAAAAACAAATATAATGATAATGACCTTTTAAAAGCACCTTCTGGCTATCAATAAACATCATCCTAACAAATAACATAGACTGATGAAGGTCCTCTGTGTGCGAACCTCTGTGGGGTCACAAGGGTCACAGGCCAGCCGCACTTTTTATTGGAAACTTCTCTGCAGGTAGGCAGAGGGCTGGAGACTGAGTGGGAGTTAATGTGCAATCCTTGTGCTGGTTGTCTCCCGCTGGAGGCGTGCACTAAGAGTAGGTAGGTCATGAGCCGTGACAGGCCCCAGGGATGAGATCAGAGCTGCAGGGATTCAGGATCTCTGTGTAACTGACATCTGTAGATGGAGTTTGAATTTGACCAAAATGGATTCAGCTTACCATGTTTAGAAAGCTGTAACACAATATTCAAGGGAAACTGATTCTGCAAATGGCCAAATATGTGATCAGGACACTGTTCAACAAAAGTGTCCAGGCTGGGCTTGCAAAAATGAAGCTTTTGATTTTGCTCATTTGTTTTTTGTATGAAATGGTATGATTGCTATTTTTAAATAGCACTCAATTATAGTGACACAATGATGTAAAGTGACTATAAATGACATAAATTACAGTCTATTTATGGTACCTGAAATTCATCGGGCAGGTGACAATGGGAAAGTCCAGGAATAGCTGATACTTTGAAATGGAAAAGCCTAGATCTCTTTTAAAAGAAATCGTCATCATCATTGATGGATTCTTTGTTTTGCAGGAAAAAAAAATTTTAAATATAGGCTTTGCTGAGCAGAAACATTTGGCATCATTTTCAATCAGTCCCATAAAAATTGCTGAATTTTGAATACAAAATCGAGCAAAAGTAAGGCTAGGAGGGAACACACCTATGCTGCTCTTAAAAGCCATCAAACAAGAATTAAGTAAGGATCTTCAGTTGACTAACAATTTTGTCTAGTGGTGGGTTTTTCTTGCATTCTGGTGCTCACAAAAGGCCTGCTATTAAGCAGTCTGAAAGCTGGGTCATTGTTTTCTTTACATATTTTGTTTCTTCTTGATCAATAAGAAAGGTTTCCTTATGAGTCAGGTTGAAACAGAAGTGCAGTTCCCTAGTTTGGGCAGCAGGGCTACATTCAGCTGACGGAGATGTAGTCTCATCCTCACAGCCCAGCTCTCAACAGGTGATGTGGGCCCAGACTATAATTCCCATAAGGCAGTGTATTAGGAGAAGACCACTTCCGTAGAGGCGTTTAGGGGGTTCAAAATCAACTAGTATAATTCAATACATTCAAATGAGGCATACTTATTCTTCTAAAATATGTATGTCAATATAATCACACAGATTAATAAGTCATGTTTCTAAGGCAAAAAATCTAGGTGATAGTGTATAGAATAAACTGGTTAGTTAAAAAACCCAAGATTTTTAACAAGATGTCTAAAGCAACTTGTTGCAAAGGTTCATACACAAAAGTCTCATCATTGTCTCTGGGACTACCACCTTAAAAGATTTCATGATGCATAAAATATAAACCCCAATTTATCCTGTCTAGATATAGGCCCAAATTACAATGTGTTTTTGAAAAGATATTTCAATTCATATTGAAACTGCCTCAAAAGTAAATGGTATTTAGTTCTGAAACTGTGGTTTATACCCATTTCTGGTCATAATACTTATTTTAATTCGAAATTATAAACCTTACAGATATGTTTAAGAACATAGACTCTGGATTATATATGGTAGTTTGGAGTATTTTTCCTGAATAGTCTTTTATTTTTAACATTCTTGGTGCTTAATCAATGCCTGTAAAATAAAAAAAAAAAACTTCAAAAATATTTTCAATTTTTTATTTTCCCCAGGTATATTAAATGCACCTAATGTAGCTTTTCATTTCCCAGATACGGAAAAAGAATTCGTTAATTTCTTCTTTTTGTTCTAACTTTTCCCCTAACTGATTCCTGTGAAGCACTGAGCACTGTCTCCTATTAGGTGACAGATTACATTCACTGCTGACCGAGGCGTTTGGGATTGCTTGGAATCCTGTCTCTAATACAATGCTCAAGGATCAGTAGAGAAAGCTGCTGACTCTGAGACATTGTCCAAATATATAAAGTCGAGCTTCACGAGAAAGAGAATAAAAACCCAGCATGTCATGCAGGGTCCATACCTGAGTCATCATTCATAGGCTCCAGCTCCACCTGATCGAGCACCATCAGTGCTGGACAGTCTTGGGACCCATTATAAAACAAACCCAAATTCCTTGTAGGCAGCTGTAGGTGCTGTTCATACTGTCTGAGACATTTCAGTAGCCATGGACTTCTATCTTTGGGTCAGCAGCTGGCTCAGGGTGCTATGAAAGCTGTCTGGGTTCATGCTCTAGGGAGGCCGGTACTGGAGGTTAAGCTGCATAAACAATCTAACTCCCTACTCATTTGGTGAACATAGTATATCAACAGCAGCAGGAGGTGTCAGATGCATTCTTCACATTCTTGCAGCAGTGCATGGAAAATTTGTGGGCCTGATTTTTTCTCACTTCCATTTGTTGCCTATTAGGCTTTTGGGGTTTTCTGATTTTTATTAGCCTCCATAGGTGTTTGAAGCTCACTGATTTTAAGACATTGTCCACTATTTCAAATATGTGGTACCATAACTATTCAATTTAATGCATATGTATGGGGAAAACAGAATTGCCAGCTGCCAATAGGCATTTGTTGAGGTCCCCTGAAACTGGAGACACTGCCACCCTAGGGCCCTGATCACCTAAAGATCTTACAGTGCTTTGCAGGCATGAGAGAATCCTAGAGCAACTAGACATAAAGGAAAACAAGACTAATTCCAGTCAGTAAAGCTGCAGCCTTGATCCCTTCCTACTTTCCTCTGTGCTTCTCACTTCTCATAATCCCAAATCATTGGGATTATGATTTATGCTTTCCTGTTACCTTTTATATATCACATGGACCAGCACTAAATCCCTTTCCTGACCTTCTCACTTAGGAAACCGTAGGACCAATCATGCTCATCTCCCTCCTTCACTCATGCAGCTGCCCTCTTTCTATTTTTACTGCATTTCTCCCGATTGCTTTCAGCACACCCAAATGATTTGCACTTAGGTTATGTTCTCACCTGCCATTCTGCTCATACCCATCACTAGTTTGAAATCTCCGATTTACCATGTCCCCTGCTATAGGACTAATCTCTACACTTGCAAGGTTCTACACAGCTTGGTTCCCTCCTCAAGCCGAATACATTCTCAGCGGTTTTTTACTACCCTTCTCTTCCCTGTCTTACACTGCTTTGAAAGCCTTCCCCCATCAATCAGCATGTATCAGCCTCTGGATTATCCTATGTGTAGTGCCCTTTCTTCTTCATATTACAAATGCTGTTCTCAGTTTTCCCAGGAAGTGACTTTTGGGGATTCCTGCACACAGCCGTGTCATTTAGTTCAGTCTAGCCTCTTTGTAGGCATGAGGAGTGGCAAGGGGAAAAAGATTCCTGATAATATTGTGAAATAACCGCATAGAGAATCCACCGTAACCACACACTATGATGAAGGCATGGACATGAGAAAAGTAACAGTATGGGGGAAAAGGTATGCTTTTCTTAGAGTAATACTCAGAAAGATTTCTGGCCTCTCTTATTATGCAATGACCTTTAAAGATCATGATTCCTGGTTTCACGGAAGTTATGGGGTTTTGCCATGGACGTATTGTGGTCAAAATTGTTCTATAATTTCAAATTTCAAATTATCCTTACCTTTGACTTCCCAGCCTGTCCTTTGGTTGACTTCAGTAACTGTGAGAAAATAAGGAAATGACAGATTTCTAATGGTCCTGAAATGCTTAAGTTGGAAACGGATTGGAAGCATTGTAACTGGATACTTCATTCTTAGAACCTGAAATTTAAGTTGTATATTGTCATATGGCTACATTTTAAGGAAAAACTACTCTGGTTATTTCAGGTATTTATTAAGCCTTTCAAGCCTTGATGGTGGTTTGGAATGTCTCCTTTATAGTCCAATTTGAGCACAATTTTCCTTGAGCAGTTCTTACGCTAATACTGGTTGGGTGTCTGGCCAAGTACCAGAATTTAGCTTAGAGACACTAATTTTGATACTTCTGCTTTATTTCTTACCTTCTCTGTACAGTCTGAGAAAGCTGAAAGTGAAAACATTTTCTCAGCCAAGGTACAGTTGCATTCAGCTCGACATGACTTGTTAGCACACTTTTTATACAGTTCAGGAATCTGTGGAAAGGCCATGAAAACTGGTTCTAGCTCAGTTTCTTGACTAAATCCCAAATACAAGGCTTTACAGAAGAAGGTATGAGTAAACCAATACAACTATCTCTATATGGTATAGGTGATTTCAAAATAATGATATTTGCTACAAGTCAGATAACAGGCCAAAATTTTTATTTCCTTTTTAATCAGGAAAAATATTGAAATCTTAGGATTTTTCAAAGAATCTGATATTAGAAAAAAATGTTTTTCTGACTTACAAAATGTTTTTGTTGAGATTTAAAAATTTCATCTGTACTTCATGTTTCCACTAATATTACTACATCCAAAATTTCTGACCTTTTAACATTTCAGTAATTTTCTGTCAAAATGTTAATAGTATTCTTTGTTTTGATGAGACAGGATTTTTCAGCAGAAAGTTGTTCCGTTAGAGAAGAAAAACGAACTGTTTGACATTCCTGAAAGACTCTTTGGAAACTAAAAAGACTAGCACTGGATGGATACAACTCCCCCTGCCCAAACCAAGCATGATAAGGCAAGGCAAGGGGAAAGACAAGCCTTTATGCCATCTTCCTACTTTTCATTGCCGGAGAGAAAACTGCTACTTGCATGGGCCTTTCCCTTCAGTAGCATGGAAGCAGGAATAACGGCAGATGCATACCGGGGCCAAGGGCATAAGCAGTGAGTACTAGGGGTGCTCTTTGGGGAGGATGGTCTTGGGGAAGCTCCTCTGCTGCCCCTGTGAATTTCTGGCCTAAGCAACTGCTTTCTGTAGTTCTGCCTAAAGCCAGCCCTGCCTGAATGACCCAGCTGCTCACCTGAGATTTCCTTTAGTCAGCCCCAGCTTACCTCATTGCCAAAGGATTTATTTCTTTAGACTCACAGTATGGTGGCAAGGCATCTAATGGGCCTTTCCCTTTCCTGGGACAAGCAGAAAGTGAATCTGTGGTTTAGTTCAAACTGCCTTTAAAGAGTTGATCTTTGAAGTTCAGAAACCTTTTGTACTGTAGGAAAAAGCCAGGAAATAGAGAGGCAGCCATGAGTTAAAAAAATCTGTAAGCACATTCCACATGACATTTTCACAGAGGAACCACAAAAATTCTACTACTTCTTGGTATGGTGTCAACTCTGTGTTAACTTTTTAGGTTTATTAATACACAAAATAAAGATATGTGTAAAAGTCCAATTTGACACTTTTGATATAAAAGCTATTTTTTTGCCATATGTCTTACAATTTCAGAATTATCATGATTGGCACACTGCCATTTGTTTTAGCAACAGTGTTTTGGGAGGGAAAGAGCTAGATTTACAGATAACCTCTCCTGTCTTTCTATTTTAACTCATGACATCAGTACCTCTGCCAGTGGTGATGAGAATAGATTTGAAGTGGAAACTCTGGCACAGGTGCTTTCCTCATTAATGACTATGATTTAAACTGTTACATTGAAGTTACCTGGTTTTATTAGAAAAGACTTACTTTTGAATCCTTATGATAATTTCTCATTCTTCATTTGTTGGGATCTGCATTATAAATCTTTTCACCAAGTGGAATATCTGTTCTCTGTTCAGATACGGGTCTGCAGTTTACCTGCATATAAATGCACCATAAGGCAGAGGGATGTAGATTAAGTATACATTTATCGTGCAGAAAGGATGATAAAAAATTGTTCTTAATGCCAAGATAATACAACAGAAGAAATGGTATGGTATTAAACTCCAAAGCATAGAAAACAAAGCAAGTCATTTATCTATATCAAATATTTCAGCTCCCAGGAAATCCTTCAGAGAAAAAGAACTTTTTTTTCATTCTTAGCCATCACCTCAGCAGTGACAACTGAGCCAACAGGTGCTTACTACTCATATGAATTATGTAATTTAATCTATGGCCATAATTTCTTGACTGGGTCCTTCAGACCCAGGATTTTCAGATGATCTTTCACCCCTACCTGACGCCACTCAGAAACCATGTTCAGAAGGCATCAGATGTTTTCAGTCCACTGTGACTGAACCCTAGAGATCTTTAGCGTATATGTTACTTTTACAGGCTCGTCTTAAGTTTAAGTCAAAGAGATGAACAGAGTGTATGTCTTATTTAGGCAACGAATTAGAAATATGAGTTTAATATGAAATACAAGTTCTGTTAACCAGTTGCATTTTAAACACAGAATATACTACGCAGTTTTATAATAGTTTAAACTTAAGACAACTCATTTCACAAAATGAAACAAAAACTTGTTAGCAAAAGAAATCTCCAGCCATTTAAACAGAAGATGTTTATGGAATGACAATTAAATGGTACTTTTCTAATAGTAGTACAGTGAATTGTATCATAATTGCGAACTGTGCTGTTTCTTGCCTCCAGCTATCTCAGTTCAGATCTTTCATAGAAAAACTTAGGGATCCTGAGGGAAATTTCTTTTTTTTTTTTTTTCAAACACTGTACTGAAAAAAGCCCTGGGAGGTCATGGGGTTACATGGAAAGTAGCAGTTTAATTTATTCAACCTAACTAGCAAAAGGCATATTTTAGCATACATTAAAAATACTCATTTTATGCTCTTTTTCAATCTAGTGTCTGATTTTTCACATTGATTTATTTCTGTACAATACGTTCTTGCAATAGAAACTGGTAGGCTGTTGTTGACAACTTCTTCAGCTAAACATGCATGTAAGTATACACATGCTCCTGGTTCTTCTGCAAAAATGAATGCACAAGGAAATAAATGCCTTTCTGTACCAATTCCGAGGCACCACCTAATGGCTGCTTAGCTTCCTTACCAGCAGTTCTTTTAGGACAGGAAACCCATTTTCATCTTTGGGACCTTTCTGTAGCCACAGTTCAGCAGTCATTGGAACTGGAGAAATGTAATGATTTCCCACATATGCTACTACTCTTCAGGGTTATAATATATGCTACCATATCACAAATACATGATGCTTCTGGGATAATCACAGCTGTCATAGATTTACCCTACAGGTAGCTATGTTGTGAAAATAAATTAGTACTCTGAAAACAAAGATACCCGTTTAAAAGAATGTAGTAAATACCATGTTTGCACTGACAGATATCTCTGCATTGCAAAGTTTGCTCCTCCTGCCTACTAACCTAGTGCAAGGGTATAAAGGGAATGGTTTGAACTTGTTTATCATGCAGCCACTCATTTCAAAACTGGTTTTCTCCCTTTGTAATGCTCCTATGGTAATGATCAGAAGACCATTTAATTAATCCTTCTTTTTGTTAGGAATGGCCTCATAGAAGAATGTGCTTAGCAAGGTGTCTTTGACGGAAGAATTCATAGTTCTACTTTTAATGTAACAAAGCCTGATTTTGTTAGTTTTCAGTGTATGTGGCAATGCCATACTTTCACCAGAGTACTTGGGCGAAGCAGTTGCCAGTTAGGAACTGGTAAAACTGATAACAGAAATGATGTGGACAAGTATGGTACAAGCAGATCACTGCCACACGATTGGTGCTGATGTTATTTATGGGCTTGGGTATTTTTAGCTACTGGCAATGCCTGCCACAGTAGAGAGGGGTGGTAGATACAAACGGAAAGAATACTTTGAAAAGGATGTTATTTTTATACTGAACTTCTCATATTGCTGAACTGATGTTGCCTCAGCATGACACTGAACACAGTCAAAGAAAAAGTGGCTGTCACAAGACTGTAAGAACTGCCACACTGATCAGACCAAAGGTCCATCTATTTCAGCATTCTGTACAGTGACCAGTTGTGACCGTTCAGAGGAAGAGTGTAAGAAACAGGATAATACAAAGTGGTCCTTCTTTCTGACAATCAATTGTTAAAGCATTTTGAACCATTGAATTCAATAGCAAACAATGGACATGTTCTCCATGTATTTGTCTAACCCCTTTTTAAACCTATCCATACTTTTGAATTCCAAAGCATCCTCTAGCAATGAGTTCAGCAATTCAATTAAGCAACGTGTTAAAAGTGTTTCCTTTGGTTTGTTTCAAATTGCTATATAGCTTTTGCACTTCTGAGAAAACAATGAATCACCATCTTTAAACCACTGATTTTATGCCCTATCCACCTTTAACCATTGCTTTTCCATGAAGGAATGTCCTATTCAGTTCCCCTTGTATAGAACCTATTAATTGGTTTTGATCACTACTGTTTAACTTCTGTGTGTCTTATCTAGTGCTATTACATTGGTCTTTGAGATGAATGACCAGAAGTGAGTGTATTTGAGATTTAAGATTGGTACAATAGTATTGTGATGTTTTTCTGGTTTGTTCTGTCCTCACTTCATAAGGAAATAATTCTAATAATCAGTTTGTCTTTTCTTGCCACAGAGCATGGTGCTGCCTATCCAAATAACTCCCAAATCCCTTTCATGTGTAGTAACAGCTAAGAGCTCTCTGGTTTGTATTTTTCTTTCAAGTGCATTTGTTTGAATTTGTTAAACCTGTGTTATACGAGAGGTTTTACTGTCTGGCTGCTCAGCATTGGCTAAAACTTTCTTCAACTCCTTGCTGTCTGCTTTAGTTGTGACTTTGCTACACAACTTTTTATCTTCTGCAAACTTTCCTGCTTCAAGTATACACCTTTTCATTGTCATTTGTGAATAATTTGTACAGCAGGATCTGGACCTCTGTAGAGCCAGTGGTACTCCACTGGCTATTTCCTTTATTATTTGTGAAAAATGAACATTTATTTGGATCTCCTGTCCAGTTGGTAGCCCATGGACATCTTTGCTCCTGTTCCATGACAGCTTAGCTTCTTCAAGAGCTTTCAGTAAGGTACCCTTCTCAAAGAAGCATTTTACAAATACAAACACGTGAGAATCACTAGCTGAGCCTCATGATTGCTACATTTGCTACACAATTTCCTTTCTCAAAATCCATGTTGGTTCTTCCCTCATATTTCAATTTATTCAAATTTCTACTAGTTGATTTCTATGATAATTTCAATCATTTTGCCACCCATGAAAGTCAGATTTTGGGTATTGTAGTTCCTCAGATCACCCCTGAAGTATTTTTTTAAAACTTGTGGCATGTCTGTCATCTTCTGCTCTCCTGACTGATTGAAATTGTAAGTTACACACCACAATATTCAAGTAAGGAATTTCATGTTTAAAATTCTTGAATGACTATTCTATGCCCTGGCAATTATTTACTATTTCTTTAACCAATTTGTTCTACAACCTTTTCTAATGACATGCCAGTGTGAGAGTTTTCAGATTATTTTCCAGTTCTTGAAGTCTCCCATTACCCATCTAAGATTTCCCTGCTATGTCAAGGTAATTTCATTCTGTCAGAAGACATTCTTACAAGGATCCATCTCACCCTATGTGTATAGTTCGATCTCCTTCAATCGTTCTGACTACCTCATGTGATATTTATAATTAAATGCACACCTCTAATCAAATAGGAAAAAGACTCCAAATTAAGAAAGTTCAGGAAGAAACTGGCTGTTTAGAGGATAATATGAAGGAGCTGCAAGACATAATAAGAAAGAAGAGTGAACCAAAAAAACAGAAGAGGGATACTCCTACCAGGAGTTTCATATATCATATTTTTTTTAAACAATGTTAATTATGTAGAGGAGTGCTTTGTCGACATATATTAATGTTCTATCCAAGGACTGAGAAAAGATGATCAGGAAATTTCAGTAAAATTTTACATAATTGTTTTTTACACTACATAAATAAATCATTACTTTTTCAGACTCAATCTAAAGATAACTCCCCCATTTACCAAAACTATTAAGATTAAAATAGTACTGTATTTGAATAACTGTTCAGAATAAAAGAATGGTGGAAGCATGGCTGTTGCTCAGAGTGAAGTGTCTTCCCTTACTGGCTTGTAATATTTGCTGCAAACAGAGAATTCCAGTGTGTAACTATCCATTTCATCCCAGTCCTCTTTTGCATTCACTTCCAGTAGTGACGGATTGCCAACACAAGCTCTAGAACTTACTTCTATTCAAAGCTCTGTGAATGGAATAGGGAAAATTTCTTCATCATAAGTCTATGTGTACTCCCTCCACAATACCAGTAATTGCTTCTCTGCCAGTTTGGCTGCCTGGCTAACTAGTACTTCATTGTACAGTAGCCAAGGACAATGAAAGTAACTGTGGAAGCATATCTAACTTCTTTGTCTAGCCTTTCCATCTCCACTTATTTAACACTTTAAAATCTGTACAAAGTGTTGACTTAAAAATTTTTTGTCTGACTTCCACTGCTTTGAGCTCTCTAGCCCTTGGGTTTAATTCTTTCTTACAAGCCAGCTCCCTCCCTCTTTCTGTTGTTTCTTTTTTAACGCACACACGCGCCCACACATGAAAGAAAACACATGCAAGTGCAAAAAGTTCTCTTCACAGCTGGTTTTCTTTACTTTGACCTCAGTGAGGACTTGGGTACTTAAAATAGGATTTATCTGAGTTTCAAGCACCAAAAGCTGAGTCTGAAGCCAGAGTTTGCCTTTCTGTTTGGCCTTCAAATTCTCAGTGTTCACAGAATCACAGAACAGTTGAGGTTGGAAGGGACTTCTGGAGACTGCCTAGTCTAAATCCCCTGCACAAAACAGAATCCACTAGAAAGGGCTGCTCTGCATCTTGACCAGTCAGTTTTTTAATATCTCCAAGGATAGAGAGTCCACAGGTGGTGGTTTACCACCCTCACAGTAAAATATTTTTTTCTTATGCTTAAATGGAATTTCCTGTGTTTCCTTTTGTGACTATTGCCTTTGTCGTTGTGTTCTTTCAACACTCCTCCTGAGGCTGCTGTGGCCTAAGCAAGGAACCACCCAGCTCTCACATAAGTTAATAGGGATCCAAACGTAAGTGGACCGGCACATCAATTCCCTAAGGAGATCTGTCAGGTTGGCACATTGAATCAGGTTAAATGGAATCTTAAGTGCCTGTCTTCAGTTTTAAGACGTATGTGCAGCTACTTTACTTTTCCAAAACCAGCTGTTGCTGATCATTGGCAGTACAGTCTACTAGTCAGAGCACTCACCCAGAAAGTACAAGCCCTGTGTTCAACTTCCTCCATACAAGCCCTATGTACAAGCCCTATGTTCAACTTTCTCCACAGCCTAAGTCCAATCTTTTCTCAAGAGAGCATCCTGACTGTTAGCTTATAAAGCTGGATGAGCATGTTGCTGTCTGCACCTTTCCTGTTGCTGAAATACTTGCTGTTAGCCATGTACACAGGAAAATTAAGCCAGAAATACAGTATGCATGGGGGAGCATGATGGTTCAATCTGATAGCACTGCAGAGGGAAGAGAGAGTCCTAAGTTCGTGGCTGATGGCTGGAACTGGTTTTGATTTCTTACTCCAGTGACTAATAACAATAGTCTTAAGATCAGAGACCAGAGTTCAATTATTAAGCTGCAAAGTCATTGTGCAGTGAGTGATAACCCAGAATGAAGGCAGACGACGGACTTTTTTGGTAGCTACGGGAGGGAACAATTCAGGCCGCAGCAATCAGAGCAAGATTGTCAGTACATTTGCAGCAAACACAAGCATCAGTGGCAGCAGCACAGTTGCTATTTTTCCTTGAAGAGACAGAAAGGTCAGACAGGTACCACTGAAACTAATAACTGGGCCTGAATCTAATAAACTGAGTATGAAGATTTTAGCATTCCTGAAGGGTGTGCATACTTTTTCCATGAAAGAATTTCCTTACAGAACTACGTAGGCATCTTGATAGGTCAACCTACTCCCACCACGATCAGCTATAAATCCTGGTGTTACTCTCTGATATCAGCAGAGTGCTTGCTCAGTGTAGGATAAAGTGCTGTGGTGTCAAGAATACCTTGAATTCCTTCCTGCCTCCTCAGATAGGTTAGGTGTAGCTCACATCGTATCAGATGCACAGGATACAACTTGGTCTCCTCTGTACAGGTGAGAGGTGGGATTTTCAAATATGCCTTGGGGATCTAAGAGCATAAATCTCTCTAATTTCCCAAAGGGGCTTGCATTCATAAATGCTGTAATCTTTAGCAAATATGTCTTTGAAGTGTTTTGTCCTCCTGATTTAGAATGTTAAATTCTTACCTAGCTGCTGTTTTCCTTAGTGGTTTGAACACCACTAATAACATTAACATATGCTTACATTTTCAACAAATAGCCAGTCAGGGTAAATTCCAATTTCAACTAGTCAAGACCAGTTACTGCAGAATTACCCGTCTCAAGTCTGGGCGAGATGTTTATCTTAGTGATTATGATAATCTCCTCCTAAACAACTTTACAATGCAAACTTTTACCCATAGAAATAACTTGCTTTACAAGACAAATCTCACCAAAATCCACTATATTTTTCACACAGCTAAAATAACTGTCAAACTACACACAGTTTTGTTAGATTAAGGTTCTATTTAAGCGCTTATCTCTTATTTACATTGTCTTTGCTTCTATTTTATTAATTTGACTTACTCTATGATCTGCTAAGGACCAACTATTTAAGAAGTTGTATAAGTGAATCAGGGGCAGTAACTATGTCCACATGCAATAAAAAATTAATAAAGACTTTAAAAAAATAAATCATTTGGCTTTACTTTAAATGTCTCTAACTATGTTTATTTATATGGCTTTCATTTGAAAATTGTTAAAGTAATTTTTCTTTGATGAAGACAAAGAATGTCTATGTACAGCCCAAATAAATCAATGGAATTATGCCCACTTCTCAAATTAACTTTGAGACATTAAATCAAAATCACAGGTAAACCTAAAGACTTCACATTTATAGCTAGCTTAAGACTTGAAATTAGGCAAGTGCTAAGGTATTTGACAAAAGATAACACACATATGGACATTGCCAAATTGAAAGAGACATAAAAGATTTCATAACAGCCGAAGTGCTTTTATTTCTCAGTAGAAAAGACAAGAGAGACAGAATCTGGTAAGATTCACTTTTGTCTGAATATAAACATTTAGAATACATTTCTCAGGTAATAGCATTTGAAAATAAGGAAGAAATATTTTAGTAAACATACCTAAAGTTTAAGATGTCTGAGATTGAGCTATGCAGTCACACAAACTAGCTAATGGACATTTCATGTATTGCACACAAACTATATGCTTAAAAAGGACTAAATGCTAAGTTTCTTACCTGTATATTGAGGGACTGCTGTGAATCTGAAAGCATAGGTTATGTTCAGATCCAAGTATTTAATACTACGCTTTGCTATATTATTATAGTCTTGCATCAAATATCTGCATCCTTCTAACTTCAGGTCTCTCTTTTTCCCATTTGTAGTACCAAAGTCACACAAGAACCATTGCTTGGATGCAAAGCTCCTGTTGAAAGGCATCTTGTCAGGATGGCCGGTTCTGCTATAGGAGTTTTATTGGCCGGAATTGTTGTGATTAGAAAGCTACTGCTCCCTGGAATCACTACTGTCTTCCACATCAATGCTTCCAAATCCATTTTTACCTAAGGAAAGCAAAGCAAAGCATTAAAGTTTGCTTGTTTATTTTTAGTGTTGTGGTTTTGTGGCCAAATCATGACCTTCATTTTGAGTAATTCCTTATCCCTGCTATTTGAAAGACCACAAAGCAACACAATCTGGCCTATAGCTGCAGTTTAAAATGTTCATAATGAGGAATTTTACTCAGAAAGCTTTTTTAACAAATTCATGTTAGTTACAGCAATCACCATTAGAGGCAGAATCCATGGCACGATCAGCACTTCCATTTTACCACAATGTATTAAGTTATATGATTACAGTATATGTCCCATAATTAATTTAAAAATATTAATGAAAATCACCTTTCCTCAAAGCACCAATCCAATGGCATTACTACAGCTGGAGATAGGATAGAAGAAAAGTCCTCTAGCTAATCACAATTTTATTTTCATTTATGCTTGCCTTTCTTACCAACACACAGGCAAGAAATGATATAGAAACACCTTTTGGGGTCTGTCCCATTCCTTGCAAAGTGACTTCAAACTCTGCTTTGTGCACTGCAGCAGGAGTCAAGTCTGGCTGTCTGAATTTTTATGTTTCAATTTTGATTTCAACAGCTACACCAAAAAGAAGTTTAGGTGTAGCATAAAAGTTGCTGCTAAGTGAACCATGCAGAATCACTTTACACGTACTTGTAACAAAATTTAAGAATAATATAGCTGCTTTTTCTCTTAGAAAATTAAACCACTTTGAGCTTTTAAAACAAATAATTTTTAAATAACACTGTATAAAATTTAACTAAAGATTATTATTTTTAATTAGCCAAAGTTTAGCAATTGGAGACATACACTCCATGAAAGGAAGGACAACTCAGCCTTAGAGTACACTGGCTTTTCAAAGATGTTGACTGTAGTTTCCCTTGCTGGGAAGAAAGAATCAGGAAGTATGTGAACAGTTCAGATCTCAGAAGGTTTTTGCTGACCAGCCTCTCATTGTCCACATTTAAAATTACATTTCTTAGTTCTTCACAACCCATTTAGCTTTATGTGCCTTTTTCTACTTTCATTGTGTGTTTTCTGGACACTATTAGAAAGTGATATTAAATACTAATAATCTCTGTAATAATTAATAATTTTCTCTTCCTCACTGCTGTAAAAAAACTTATTAAAATGTTTGGGTAGGGTTAAGAGCCTTTTGAAACTGGCAGGTATAGCAGCTGCCCTTCATAAATTATTAAATTATTAAAGAAGTGACTGAAGTCCATTTAGTTCTAGTGAACCGAAACAATACCAGCCTCCACTCAGAACCTGTGGAACTTCCAAATGACTTACGCTGGGCAAGTGTAGGCAAGGGTAACAGATTAGCTGCACCTAATGTCAATGTGGACTGCTAATCTGTGAAGATGCATCTAGATGTCTGTCTGTCCATGGGTTTAGAAACACATTAGCAGGTGCATGCCCACCGTACCCTACTGTAGGATTAGCTAGTGTACAGTCTCCCAACATCTAGCTGCTCTTACACAGTGGTCAATGGGATGTCATCTATACTCCATCCGCTATGAAATAAGCATGCTTATATTAGCTCATATTTATTTCAGGATAAAACTGTGCACTTGAACAACAGTTGTCATGAAGATGTTTTGTCAGGATTTCACTATAAATAGTTCTGAATTAGTCTCAGGAAAAGAACCATGAAGACTCAGTCTATGGGTACATTGGGGAAATCAATTGATTTATAGCAGAAATGTTCTCCTTTGACAGGGTGGAAATCCTGAGAGTGGTTACCTGATGCAGTATCTTTTAATTTAAATTTTAAAAAAAGGATTAGTTAAATTCAGTTTTATGACCAAGACTTCTGGGGAGTTTCAGCTTCAAACTTCCTGGATGCTCAGAAGCAAAATATGTCCCTAGAATTGCGCTGTGTTTCCAACAAATAACAGTGCAAGGGGAACTGCAATTGCTTAATCTTAACCAACAAATTTAGTAACTGCTGTATCGATAAGAAAGGGAGGTGAGAAAGGAAGCTTCTGGAATTTTTTAGATTTGTACAGTGCAAAGTCACACCTGGAAATTAATGCAACAAACCCAGAGATTTTCCGGTTAACATGCAGTTAACAGACATAGGTGGTCATCTGACACAAGACTGAACTTTGTGAGAAGCTGATCTTTTACCATTCACCTCAACACTTCCCAGTAACAAACAGAGAAAAGATCTTACAAGCTGTTGAGAAAATGCAGATTAAATTAGAGCTTCCTATAGGGCAGATGATATCACCTTTGGGTACAATCAGAAAGTAATTAGGCAAAAAGAGGCATTTGGGAGGCAGTATTCTTTCCTTAGAATATGATAGTGAGTCCTTTTTGGATGCAGTAGGAAAAAAAAAAATACAGAAAAGAAGCGACCAAAGTAGGTATCAACTTACCACACTAGATCTGGGAAAGGAAGATTTGAGTTTGTATCACTATTTCAAAACTGCTCATTACACCTTAGGAATCACAAAACCTTTGCCAAATGATGTGAGCATTCGTGTTAGCTAACGAATGTTCAACGTGAAAAGACTCTTTTACGGATACAGAGCCTCTGCCCAGTAATGTCATGTGAGACGGTTAACAGGCTATGTGCCAATGATGTGCTTAGGCCTCTGCCTGTGGGGAGATGTTAATCATTCCTGAGGGGCTCAGCTAAAAGAAACTACTCTCTGGCAGCTGAACAAAAACCAAAAAAAAAAGGAAAGAAATCTCCATTATGATTTCAATCCAAATATATTGTTTTAATTCGGCGATGTGAATATAACCTAAAAGAAAAAAAAAAGTGGAAATAAACAAACAAATATAGTTAAGACTGCATAGAATGTTCAATTAGATGTTTGTTGCCTTGCTGGAAAGAGTTGTTTACAATGATGTTCTTTTAAACCTCATGAGGACCGTGAGTTGAAAGAAGATGGTGTTAACGAATTTACGAGACTTGCGGTACCAGTAGGTATAGAAGCCACCTTTCACTAAAAGCAATATAAAAAGAGTCTGAGCTTCTTTATGAAAGACACATAATCTGAGGGGCCTCTGCCTCAAACAAAATCATGGGGAAAAGTGGAGTACAAGCTATGCTCAAAGAGTAGAGATTGGCTCAAAGGGAGTGTTGCCTCAGTGAAGGTGAAGTAGGAGTAAGGAAAAAAACACAGGAACTGACAGAAAAAAGAGCAGAAAACCAAGAAATAGTAGAATAAACACTAAGTAAAATGAAAGATTAAGCTTCTTGGCCTGAGCACTGTCTGAAAGTGGCTCAAAAAGACAGAAAGAGCCCTCACTTTGTGCTTAATGCCTCTTGTGTCCAAAGAACATACATTTGTATGCACATTATAAAGAAATACAATGCTCAGTTACTAATTTATTCTCTTGGTTGAACCACTATGCCTACTAAATTTAGCATACTTCAGAAAGACAATACAGTTTTGACTTTTGGATTGGTTTTAGCTAAAGTCAACACATTTTCATTCTTAACAAATTTGCAGCCCACTGAGTGATCTGTACTGCAGCCAACTCACAGAGATGAAGCAAATGGATGGAGCAATGGTTCTTCCACTTCCCATCTTACCATACTAACATGTAAAACACTGCAGCATTGCCGAAGGTGATCAAAATGCAGGCAGCCAACTTTGAACTATAGTGGGTTTTGCTTCCATTAGGTCTGGAAGTGACTTGTGAAATCAAAAAATTTTGGACTGCCAATAATCACCTGGTAATTGATAACACCTTAATATACTATGGTGATTTCTGAAATTATTATATTCAAAACGTATCGCAACCAAAAAGAAAATATTTAAAGGCCTATTTATTTATAGACAGCTACCACCACTTTTACATGCATGGCTGAAACAAGTGGAAAATGTTTACGAATTTTAAACCAAATTGTTATGAGTTTAAATGCTTAGGTTATGAGCTCAGCAGAAATGAGGCAGGAGCTGCTACTCACAGAGCAACAGCTTTTGGCATCCCTTGCTATTCACAACAAGACCAGGCTGCTTGTAGGATGCTGGGCTTTCTGGTGGCGGGATTCAGCAAGGACTTCCGTAAGCCAGCTGTTACTGTTTCTCAGGGAAGGCAGAGCTGGAAGTCGTACAGCCACCAACGTCCACTGACTGCTGGGCTCAGTAGGGGCTCTGGCAGTTGAGCTGTGTAACCAACCACCAGCACATCCCCGCAGTGGAGGAGAGCTCAAAAAAGGGCAAAAAACAGTGAGCTTGGGGCAGAATGTAAAATAAAGAAAGCTGAACTTATCTCAATACCAGGTAGACTGGGGGGTAGCCTTGGTTTTAGGTGAGACAGCTGCACCAGTGAATCATCAGGTTCCCTGAGACTATTAACAAAGAATAGTCTTCATGAGCTAGCCAGACCAGCACTCTGGGATGGGTGCAGGCCAGTGCATAAGTAGCTCAGCCCAATATAAAAGCATAAAAATTGGGCAAATAATAAACTTTGAAGGAAGCAACAGGCTTGAGCTGGCTTCAATCCACTTATTCCTTCCAGGTAACTGGGGATGCCCAGTGTCATGACAGTGAGCATACAGAGACCAGTAATAAGAATTAGATTTGCATCAAAATTCAACTACAGTTGAATATTGCAATTGCTATATTATGCTTGTGTTGTGATTTCAGTTCATTGCTGTATTACTCTGCTAAATCAAACCCCCATGTAATGCCAAATATACCAAATAATAAGTTTGACATTAAAAATTAAACCCTCCTCATGTGGAATATCTAAAAGAACTCAATCAGAGAGTATTGGACTCTGACAAGCTGCCAAGGAGAAAGTTTTGCCTCTGTAAGGTATAGGATCTTTTGAATCCTGCTGAGTTCAGAACTGAGGAGAAGCTGTGATCTGGGAGCTGCTACTAATTGTCAGAGATGTATAATACTTTGCATCTGCTAAAGGCAATGGCTTTTTAGCTAGCCTGTTCTCTGGCACTTGCATTTCATATGGAGCTTCCCCCCCTGCCAAAGAAGTGGTGTGCCTATTTGGAATAGGAAACAGTGGTATTGCAATGCAGCACCACAATTCACAGCTTGAAATAAGAAGGCATGTATATTAATATTCTTTTTACTGTAACAAATTAATGACTCACAATCAAATGCATCTGCAGCTTACCAGGATTAGAAAGGTAGAGTGTAACGCTAGTATCCTTTAAGCCCTTCATAACAGCTAATGTATGTTTTATGCAGGGATTACTTCCTTCAGATTCAATGGGAAACTTCTCCAGAACATTTACAATCACAGAGGATATATAACGCAAAGAATGTCCCAGTGGGAAGTCGCTGACCACCAGAGCTGCTCTAACTGGCCTATAATGACAAGAAGTATAATTTTCTTATTGTGTTGGATATTTTCCTAAATATAAAACCCATGCATCTTTCATGCTATTTTTACAAATTCTAAACAAAAGCCTCTCCAAAGTCAAAGCAAACTCGCAAATACCAGAGGGGGGATGCCAGGTGACCCACACAGATGAAACAGTATTTCAAAGTAGGGTCTCATAACGCTACCGACTGGTGAGACAGGCTTAGATTATTTAATTGTATGCCTTTTGCCTGCCTGTTGAAAAAGACAGAGTAGTTACCTTCCTTCTAGTAAACAGAGATCATGCAGCCTTGTCCATATGTATTCTGCAGCTACTGGCAGAAGGTGCTGAGTTGTTTAATGAGTGAAACACAGCTTTATCAAATTCAAACTAAGAAACCACGTAAGAAACCAATTACTTATAGGCTGTCTATATGCATATACATGGATATGATACACACATGCACATACAGACAGAACACAGTTTCCATAATCTCTCTCTTATGGGAGTACTGGTAAGAAGCAGCAGAATTTGCTTTTTGTTTGCTAAAATACACAGTAATCTGCCTTGTGGCCTCTGAAAGAGCTGTCTTGGAGCACATATCCATGCAAGGTGGCACATACCTGAGCTGAAATTACCTGGTCCTTAAATAGGTCAGTAAAGGCTGTACAGAAATTTCTTACATTCTTTACTATGACATCTGAAATGTACAGAGCAACCATTTCTTCAGAATTTTGTGATCTGGGGAAGACAACAGGTATGGAAATTTATTACTTTAAAATGACAGACTGACAAAAAAAAAACAACAAACCCCAAACCTTTAGAATGTTACAAAGGAAGTTAAGTTGTGGTGCACACGTAAACTTTATGGAAGACAGAATATGGTGCAGAAGTAGTATTGAGAGACCACAAAGTTTTTACTCTGTTGATTTACACACGGATCTGATTACATTAAACGCAGTATGGGAATGAATGTCCTATCTCCCCTCCATGCTTCTTCCTGCCTCCACCTACCCATAAAAACTTGGAATATAGTTAACAACTGATACAGCTAGAGAGAAAGGTAAAACAGATCAGTGCAGAGAAACCATTTTGTACTGTTAACTGTGCATGCAAATATAAGGAAGTAACTAGTACTGTTGGTCTGAAGAATTCTTTAGAGACATCAGAATAGTGAACCATAGACTTCAGCTTCCTTTAAGAAGAAATCTATTCTTGCGGTCCTTAGAGAACCAATACAAGGATCTGTCTTCTCAGCCTGAATAGCAAAAAGACAATTGAGGGCTGAATAAAATGCCCCATAAACCATGCAAGAAGAACTGCTAAGTATTTTCAAGAGGGCTATTTAGATCTCAACATATTCCATTATTGGTATATGAGATACGCTCCATAGACTGAGGAGGTGACTTCTGACATCTTGAGTCCTTTCGGTTGTTTTAGAAACACAGAAGCAGTTTTTTCCCCATTTCTCTTTCTCTGAAAGAAACTGAATACTTCAAGAGCCTCTTGCCAAAGAGTACAGCATCATTTGAAGGAGCATAATATTAATTTACAAAATGTAAATGCTGATATAACCACAAACACTAATGGGTCAGCTGAAAATAAGTCTTGGTCCACTCCTGGTGGTCTCAGTGACAGTCTGCTGAAGTGTATTACACCAGTAAACTGCTGATTCAACACACAACATTATCACATAGGAAGACAGCAAGTAATAAACACAGGTTCTACAAACCCCACAACACTGTATTTCAAGGACCAGATTCATCAGTCCTACATAAAACAATATTCCCACTGAAGATCTATTCTACTTAGTAGTTTTCCAAGAACTACTAACTGCGACTTGCTCAAATGACTGCTATTTTAACCAGTTTATTTGCTGCTGATGTCATTCCAGCAACCAAGAATGCGGCAAAGGAAGTAATGTTTCTAATCTTTGTTAAAAACCATTGTCAGGTATTTAACAGCATTCTCTAAGAATTCACAGGGCTTTGGCAAAATTTTGCATGACTCAGAATTACTGCTAGTAGATCTGGTTTTGTAAAGCTGAAAAAGTAATAATTAACAAAGAATGTCATATTTAACCATACTTCCACAAATTATGAAATTTCACATTTGTTAGAACAGTTATTTATAATTTCTAAAACAGCATAGCAAAAAAGTAAAAATAGAAACCATGAAGTATTTTTTCAATGCCCTTTTGCTAGTTACCATTTGAAAGTATTAAATACTAGCATATTAAGTCTTGATATATTATCATCATCTTACCAATACTGTATTACTTGACACTTATTGATGTTATGAATTTTTGAGCTCTTGATGCTGCCTTTACTTCTGATTGAATTATGCTCAAAAAATATTATTTGCTGCTCAGTGATATATTGTGGGCACAATACACAGTCAATTTGTTTACTTCCTAAAAGGTCAGAAAAAAAAAAAGTTTCTCTTATTTCTTCTCCATTTCTAGTATTATAATATATAAACTTATTTTGATGCCACATAATCCAATCAAAAAACCTATTGACAAGTGGAAATAATGAAAATTGTTAGTTTATCTAAAAGTGGCTGTTTCCTCGCCTTGTAATGGACATTTAAAATGCACATACAGCTGTAGATATGCGACAGCCTGGCATTTCTCCATACAATAAGGATTTTTTTAATGCAGTTTCTTGCCAAATCCAAATATTCTTGAAGCTTTGCACAGTGACAAACATACTGTTCCTTGCAGATTTAAAGTACGTTTTGGAACAGTTATTTAAATTTTTTTGACACCTGACCTCCACTGATGTTAAAACATCTAGCTTCCTTATTTCCAGCCTATCAGACTTTGACTTATTCAAAGTAATTAGACGCAAAGCTCCCAAATGGTCATAGTACAAACTGACAACACTTGCTCTTAGAGTCTCACACCTGGCAGATGTTTCCAAACCTATAAAGAAGAAATACAGGCAATAAATTAGAAGTAAATAATGCACATGAGGAGAAGACAAAAGTCGTGCTGCTTAATCTGATACAGGAGTAGCAGCAAGGTTCAGTACTTCAATCAGATCTCTTGCTTTGACATACACCTAAAGAAACAATTTCACAGTAAATTAGGAAGGGGAGAAAAGGAACCTCATTAGAGCAAATCGAGAAGTGAACAAAATAGAATGTTTTTTTTCTTAAGATACCTCAAAAGATACCATATGCATCATCCTGCCCTGGTCATTGGGGTGGATACTTATGTCTAATAAATTCAAGGAGGGTCTACAACAACAAAGGGCTTTGTGTCCGTATAGTTCTTTATAGGATTGGAAAGCCTAGGGCTCAACTCAACGCATGGCAAAAACAATGGTAAAATTCCCATTGATTTCCATAATATTTCACACACAATTTACATCTTGCTAAAGCATCAATACACACCTCCTCCAGTGAAATTTATGTATGTACATTTAACTTGATAGGTTTCTGTGTACATTAGTGGAGCAATGAGCAAACTGGACTTGGATTCTCACAGGACTGTCACTACACAAAAATAACGTCACATTTTCTTCTCCTTCATGGCAAAGTATAGTACAAAAACATTCAACTAAAATCAGCAGCTCTTGGACTCGTGAATCACTGTTATTGTCATAGAAAGTGTCTTTTAAAGAGTTCTCTTCCTACATAGGCTATTTTTTTTTTTCCAAGGAAGAGATGAAAAGACAGCTAAATTAAATGTATACTTTCCTGATATCATCTATATAAGCCAATTTTATCCTAGTATGCTATACATAGCACACTACAGCAAATGGAAAAGGAGAAAGGACAGTCTGCCTGTTAAGATTCAATCCATACAATGACAATACAGGAGCTATTTGATTACAGCCATCTGCATTCTGCAGCAGATGAACAAGGAATACATGGTATATGACTGACTAGCTTGCTGTGTCCTTTAATAGCCTCTCAGCAAGTAACAAAGCATGACTACTCGTGCTTCGCACAATCACACACTACACTTCCCTGTTTGTCTTTGTGTGTTGGTATCAGTATAATGCTTTGCCTGAAGCCTGCTGCTTTTCAACTAGGTGAAGGATTGTGTGATTACAAGTTTGATTCTGCCAACTACGCAACTAATAAAACATCATAGTACTATTTTCTACAAACCTTGTCTGTCTTTCAACTATTCTAACCTGGCAGTGCACTCAGAACTTATCAACAGGAAGTATCAATGTTTCTGTAGAGAACATGTTTACTGTACAATGGCATTCGCAAGGTACACGTGAAGATCGGTTAATGCAGGAGCTTTTTCATGTAGTTGTCATGCCTCACTTCACTGCAAAAGTAGGTTTAAATTCCTCACCTGCCTTAGTGAAGAAAATGCTTCCCTTATCACTCATTGATGTGACTGAATGTACACGTGTCTGCTTTTACAGGTTTTTCATCTTCCAGACTTAATTGAAAAGAATTGCCTCCATCACTAGATAACCACACCTGGTAAATAGTCACTGTTGAATTACTTTGTATACTTAGAGGCAGAGCCACTACAGAGAACGTTTGTTAGTTAATTACTATTTTTTGAAAAGAATACATGTCTATTCCATCAAATGTAAAAGTGCCATTTATTTTAGTAATTGCCTGTAAAATACTGTGCATAGACCAAACCGACAGAACACAGAACCTTGTTTTTATAAACACCTCTTCCTGTTGATTCAAGATTTTCCGTTAAGAAAAAATTGTTTATAGATAGCTCTTGAGAAGCCGCTACAAAAACCTAAAATGAAGGATTTCCTGGCTAAAGATCAATTTCTGCCAATGGTACCAATGTTGAATAACTATTATTTCAGAAAATCTCACAATTTAAGTGAGACCACTGACAGAGATGGTACAAACCCTGCAAAAAAGTGAGTCCAGTAATTGAAAAATGCATGAAACTAATAATTTTGAGCTCAATTCCACTGAAATCAGCAAGATCTTGCTAAAACAGTTCCAACAACAGATTTGGCCCATTTACTTCCAAAAAAAAAAAAAAAAAAAAGAGGTTGTTACACTCAAATTCAACATTACTTTTTTTGCATACATACCTCATTTCCATAAACACAGACAAAATGACTCTGTGGGTGAAAAAATATTCCACGTGGCAAAAATGTGGTGTTCGGAAATACAAACACTGGAAATTTTGGGTTCTGTTACAGTTTGTGATCTCTTATATTGTAAACAGCAACCATTGACTTTCTCTGAAGAGAACTAACACATTAAGCATCAATAGCTGAGATAATAGTATAATGGCTATGCAGTTATTATATAGACTACCAAAAAAGTAAAAGTAGACAGTACATTTAAGCTGGGAATGAATTTAAAGTCAGGAGAAAGCAAGCAGTACATGTTGGAAAAAGAAAGCAGTAAATATTACATATCTGATTTCAAATGTGTATTTCCTTTAACTGGTCAAATAGTACTCCATGGTCACCTGTAATATTCAAGAAAGGATTTTTTTTTGTGTGTTTGGAAGATGAAAAGTTTAAGAAGAGGGAAAGGTGCTGTAGCTAAACCAAAGGAGTTGTAGCTGAATCTGTGGGAAGCCTGGAGAAGCTGATTGTGTTTCTAGCTGAACCTAAAAATCCACTCAAATCAAAATAATTGTGCTGATGAAAAGATACTGTCACTTAAGGTTTTGGGTCCTGCGTATGGGAAGGAGGAAATAGCACAAAAATAAAAAAGAAAAATACATCATTCCTATTTTACAATTTTTAATGCATCACTGGCAGAGATCTCAAATTGAGACTCTTAGGAGAAGGTCTCTATCAGGCAGAAGTACAACATAAACCAGAAAAGCATTTGCATCCTGTAAACCTCTCCTCAATCTTTTCAGACTGAATTTCACACAGTGAACACATTCTTCTAAGTTCTTATAAATTGCCCCAATTTAGAAACAGGAAAACTGGTACATAAAGAAAGCAATTTGCCTGTGCAGTGAAGAAGCTGAGAACAGCACCAAGATCTCCTGGGTTGAAGTGTCTTGCCTAATCCGCTCACTAACATCATGCAACCTTCTTTGTTCAAATATGTTAAAATGACAAGGAATGATCAACTTAATCTAATTTATAAACATAATACAGATATGCAAAGCCAGAGAAATTGTCCCTGGCTCTAACATACCTGAACCACAAAAATACCTAATTCCTGTATTCTGCTCATAATCAATCAGAAACACTATTACTCCTTTTGATAATGTCTTTGTGTCACCGAGTCATCCAGGAAGGCAACTTGCCCAACTACAGCATGGATCTTAACTATAAAAACAGGCTGACATCTGAGAGAAAGAAAGTATATTGTTAGTAAACTGTGCATGTTGACACTATGAATGGGCTCATTTGAATTTGCTCTGTTTCTGTGTGTTAAAGTTAAAATCAGATCCTCAGCTTAAACTAGCTCAGTGCCACATAAAAGGCATGGAAGTACCAAGGTAGAATGTCTTCTCACAAAACTCTTCAGCAATACTTAGATTTATTCAACTTTCATAGAAGTTAGCATTCATTTGAAACTAAGGCAAACTTTAATCATTCATCTGGTATCAGCAGATGGAAAACTTGGGAGGTGAAAGTTAAGCAGCTTTTCTTACAGGTATAAGAAATTCTTTCTGGTAAAGAATTTCAAATTAAGGCCCCTAGACGTCCATCTAAGTCCACGCAAAAAGCTACTTGCAACTGTCTGGTGCCTCACTGATCCTAAAAGGGCCAGAAGTTACCAGTATCAATCAGTAAGATTATTAGGATATAGTATGAACTAGCATTTATTGATTAAATAATCTGGAAAGAAATTTTTAAACAGCAGTTTTAAATTTCTAATCCTGGGGTACAGTATGTCAGTATTTATGGACTAGTAATATTAAAGCTTAAAATACTCAGGCAGAGAAATGGTAACTAAATAGGAATCTTAAAATTATTAAGCTATCAGGCAAATTTGTACTATGCAGCATATTGTTGAAAACTGTCCATTTTCTTACCTGGCCCTATGTCTTATCTTTGTTAAATGTGACACTAAACATCCTGTAGAATAAATGAAGCTTTCATTAATCTACCATCTCTTTAAAAAAAGTGCAGATTATGTGCCAAGTAATTTTAAAACAGGGTCTATATCATCTTGTATAATTGAGTGATTTTATACATAAACAAGTATTAATGATACAGCCACTGGTCTGCATACAAAAGAGGATGTGCCTACTGGTGTACTTCTGGGCAGTTTAGAAGGAACATTAGCACCTCTATGGTGTGTTCTTCAGTGTATTGAAACAATAAGAACTATTTTAAAGAAATGAAAAGTACATTTCTGTATATAAGAAAATAACAGCCATTTAAAGGGAGAAAAGATCCATCTAGTCTAGTATTTGGCCATGGTGAAAGAAAACAGAAACTCAGATATGTACTTTGAGAATTTCCTCAGACCTTTTTCTGCACTGGTCATGATTTGAGTCCTTTCCTAGTCATCTCTTTCATGACACAAGGAATAGTGGTGTAGCCACAAAGGCTAATTTTGGCATAAGGATAGTTCCCTTCAACTGGCTGTACACTGCATGGACATAGGCATGCCAGCCTCTGCATATGGGATCCCTTAATAGACTTCATCGACACTTTTGAGAAGAATTTGTGATCTGGGGTTCTCAAATATTGTTTCCAGTCCATATTACAAGAGTAGCTGTTCTGAATTCAAATAACTATGCAAAACAACATTAAGAACCAGAAAATAAGCACTGGTATTTGAATGCCTTACCTTGCTTGTGCAAAATACGTGTAAAGGACGGGTGACACAAATGTATCTTTCAAAATACTTGTCTATATATATTGACCTGTGCAGGAGCTAATTTTTTCCCCAAGACCTGAGTCACTTTGTTCCACAGTAGCGTTACATGAACTAGCCGAGACAGAATCCTCATCTCAGTGACGTGAAGTTTCTCGACCGTCACTTCGCTGCGGCGGTTGGAAGTGCCTTTCGCTTTCTGTGCGCGAGGCGGTGCTCGTGCCAGCCGGCGGCCGGAGAGGCACGCGCACGAGCACGAGGTACCGGATTGCTTTACGGAGCGCGGTCAGAAAGTGCAGGATGCTTTCCATCCAGCTTTGCCTTTACCTGTACCGACACCTCAAAATCGTAAGTTTCTGTTCCTTTCGCCAGACACAAGGAGATGTGGAAGAATATTAGAAGCAAGATAAATTTTAAGAGATTAAATAGCTCCAAAATTAAAGAGAGACTTGGCAATTAAGAATCGAGATGTTCACATGAACTGGGCAGTTTGGTCCCCAAATTCTATGCAAGCTTAGAGGGATATGAATTCCTTCACAATTTTGAGACCGAGAAGCTGAAAACAATAAACTTCTGAATGGACTTTATTATGATTTTTATTATTTTTTCCTCTTCCTCTTAAATTTGAACTCTGGAATTTCTCTCTTAGCTACACACTGGTGATTATACCATATACTTGCACTGAAATAATCATTCTAAGAAATAAAAAGAAAGACATCAGTAAAGTGATTGTATCTCCTTTGACATAAAAATAAACTTACAAATAACACGAGGTTACTTTCAATAATAGGCAGGCAAAATGAATGATTCATTGTATTTGGATGCAGCTAGATCACTTAAAGCTTAACTGATCTCAAGCTAAGAAAGATGGAATCTGGTCAGTATTCTGAAAGATCTCCAAGCAAACAGCACATGGATTATTCTCCTAGTCAGGAAAGCAAAATGTCTGAACATAAACAAACAGCAGCAGCACCACCACCACCCACAGGAGATCTAATTATTCTGATGATACAGAAAAATCAAAGCTTTGTTCATTCTGTTTAAAAATGTCCCATTGCATTCTTACAAGAATATCCGCTGGTAACATCCTAGCCAAATTCAAGCAGCTGCAACTAAATTCCAGAGTTGCAATCCAAAGTTGCATTTTTCTAGTATCTTGGCTTAACATCAAGACATTTTAGGGTACGATGTTAAGAAGCTGAGCTATATTGTCCCAAAGAGTTCAAATACATTCAAACAAATATTCACTCACGTAGAAAGATTTGCAAATACAAAGACTGAAAGCAGATTACATTTTCAAGTTTCTCACCATGATCACTTCTATACATAAAATGGTCTCTCAAGGAAAATACTATGTGAGATGCCTAATTTGAAAGAAAACGCCCACAATTTCAAAGGAAACAGATGTCTACAATTAACAGGAAAAAATACAAGGAAGAATATTACTTAAAAATCATATTAGATACAGGAATCACACATTTACAGCAGTACCCAATCCTTTGCATTGCTTATAATGAATTATATATATCCTCTAATTCTGATTAAAAGACGCTGATTATATACCAAACCAAAAAAAAAAATATATGTATCTTCAAAATGAAGAACTAATCAACATTGCTAACTGGATTTCAGATCACTCAGATCAACAAAATCCATTGAAAACTTGGCTGTTTGGGTAGCTTGAAATTAATAAACAGGTACATAATTTCCTGTGCAAGATTTAATTTTTCCTTGTGCAAGAGGTACAAAATATGAGTGCTGGAAGCATCATACTTCTTCCAAAAATACTTTGACAATATGGTAGATTAAAGTATAAAACTTAATCTTTAGACAACATTATGTGCTTCTTTGAAAGATGAATGCTAAGTTTCTTGTCTTTATTCACTGCCTTTAATTTTATGATATTTTACTAAGAGCTTCAGAAAGTAGCCTTTCACAAAATGAAAACAGAAGACTGAAAGTGTACAGTGTCATATTTCCAGAATACCCCTCTGAAAATAGTTACAATTGTTAACTTCCTATTTAGCTGAAATTTTGCAAAACTGGGTCAAAAAGCTACTTGGTGTTATCTACTTTTGAGGTTTTTCCAGTAGGACGGCATAGGTCTTCACTGGCAAATAGACCCATTGTTGCGTGGACAACACAAATAGTGATTTGTTAAGATGATAATTACAATTGACAGGTCATCACAGACTTAGGGAGGTGGAAAAATGAACATTGTGAAGAGTTGTTGCTTTGTCCCCTTCACACATCATTTGCCATTCTTAAAGTCTACCCTAGCAGACTTATTTGCATAAACACCCAGGAGTTTCCCCCGCAAAACTAGAGGGGAGGCTCGTGCAGACAACCAGCCTGCAGAGTAACCTACACTTGAAACTGTACAGCTAAGCATGCTCCTTGGATAATACCATATTCACAGACTGTATGCTGCCTGGCATGGAGGGACATCTCCAGGCAGTCAGCTAGGCAGGTTTAAGATCATACTGTCCCTGCAACCAGCCGCTCTAGAGTGCTTTACAAATGACTGACAGAAAAATGGTAAGATCCATGTCTAAAAATACAGCTTACTACAGGTCTTAAACATCCAAACTAAATTGCTTCCCCTATCCAATGTCAAAGAAGTTCCTTTCATATGCACACCAACACTGTTTTTAGATAACATCCTAGCAGCTGAATCGGAAGCAAGTTTCCTTTAAATGGACACTCCCTAGACAAAACAAGACTATGCTGAGTGATAAATGTAAAATTTCTACACAACCACAAATGAATCATAAAAATCTCTAATTCCAGGTGTATATATATAGAGAATACAATATTCTTCATACAGTAACCCAGATGCCATCATGCAAATAATGTCCATAAAATCAAGCAACGACTACTGACCAAATAATCTAAGACAGACAACAAAATACAAACATTTAGTAACCATTAGGCACAATCATCTAAGCACTGATCTTTAGTCCTGATTCTTAAAGGAGACTTACAAAATAGCTTTGAAAAAACTTCTGGGAGCTCATATTCATAACTCTACTTGATCTAGCAAATTACAGCTATTGTTTTGATAATGCATGATAGTTTTTCCCACAACTTATTTCTGCTCTTCTGCTGAACCTTTAGTTCCACTGGTACAACCACCCCCCCCCTTCTCCAACCCCCCCACCCCAGTTTTCATAATCATAAAAGAAATTCAGTTAAAATTAAAACAGTTGTTCTCAGGTTATACTTCCCTTAAAATAGTACTGCTTTTGTTTCACATTCAGAGAAGGTCTACGTGTTCTTAAATAAATTCATATAGTTACTTATTTTTCTCCTCCTCCATCCTGTTAGCTTGGTATCATCTCCCCACCAGATTTGCCTGGGTAAATCATTGTGAAATCAAAATTTACCACCATCCAGTTTGGTACACAGGTTTTTTTTTTTTGTCATATTGAACCACTTTGTTTCCTCATATACAAAGCCAGGGTAGCTAAAACCCACATACACACCTAAAAACTAAAAAAAAAAAAAAAAAAAAAAAAAAAGTTGACATTGACATGAGAGAGAGATTTCTTTATTTATTTAAAGAATCTCTCCTCTAATGCTAGACCTGTTTAGGAAATTTTTTTTTTTTTTTCCACAGAACAGATACAGCACTTACCTATTCAGCTAAAAACACTATTAGCATGAAGAGAATAAATCAGAATGATGTCTGGAAATTCTGAGACTTGTAATGCTTCAGTACAGGAACAGTTTTAAGAAAGTTACTGTCTGAGACCCAAGTAAAGGCTGGTTGAGATCACCAGAATAAAAATGAAGCTTGTTTCAAACTTGTGTCTTAGCTGTTGCTGTTATTGTGCTTAACTTCTACAAAAAATACATAGGTTTATTTCTTTTACTTAGATTTATCAACATCAGTCATTTTGACACAAAACCATCAGCTGGCTTCAGATTTATTTTGCAACTGGAATAACAACTGATGTCAAGCCTGAGTCCTTTGCTAGGAACATAGTAGATTTCTTATTATTTAGTGCAAACTGCCTGTGCTTAGCACTGTGCAAGAAAAAGATGGTCCTCATTTCAAATACAATTCACAGTAGCATCCCGAGCAATATTCAGTCTAAGGAGCTGTGAACATCTTGCTCTAGGTCTTGTTTTGAAAACTTTTTACTCAACACACACTTTTTCAGAAAGGGTGAGAATGGAACTTTAAAGCAAAAAAGTTTAAAAAGAACTTAAACACTGGGAACAAAAGAAGGAGGGACAAAGGAAGGATATGTACAAACACATACAAGACAAGGTTTGAAGGTGTAAGCAGGAAGATTTTTAGCTGGCCTGTTTCTTGTGTTTAATGATCAAATGCTTACCCCTCACATGTTAATTCTGCCTTTCATCTCTTCAAATGCTATTTTTGTTATGTGAATTTGTCAGGTTTTCTAATGAACAGCTGAAGTATTCTCAGTTCTTGTTGAAAAATCCAACAAGAAGTCCTAGCAACTGCTGTTGCCTCTATTTCTACCCCAATGTTTTATAGTGCAATGTTTCAATGCAATTAATAAGTAAGAAACTGCAAAACCATTCTGAAAAATTGAGGTAAATTTCAACAGAACATACTTACGGTAGTTCAGATAAATCACCTGCATCTGTTAAATAGCATGTCAAAAATACTCTTAAATTATTTGGCAATTTTACTTACATGTTATTCTGCCACTCGCTACTCTATTTAGGTCCTATTTTGAAATTTCTGGATCTGGGAAAGTATCTGTTTACATGTCTACAGTTAGTTATTGGTATAGAGGAGAATTACAGGTACTTTTATTTTTCTGTTGTTTTTACATTTCCCATTAGATGGGGGCAGTCACTTTTATTGGCATTGATGACACTAGAGTCTGTACATCATCTCAGATCATAGAATGGTATATAAAACTGGTTTGTTAAATATTGAAATTGTTCATGCTAATAAGACATGTAAAAGAGATACGCCTCTAAATAACACTGTTACAAGACAATTAGTTTAATGAGATAGAAGACTTACGGTGTGGATCTCCTGTGTGATGTCTATTAAAGTATATGTGCAGGCTGTCATTTCCCCCTCACTGGCACATGAATAGGCTCTCTTTTTATTTTCTAAAACTTGTAGGAAAATGATGTCTCTTAGGCTCCACTAGTCTATAAGGCATAGCTGAACTCACCAATGCCTGGAAAAGCTGGTGGGCGAAAAGAGACAGAGCCAATATGACAAATACTTTCTCTAGAAGCAAACCTGGAAAATTCTGCAGGCTATATTACAGTAAAGGTAAGACTGAAAGATCACCCTGGGTTCTTCCAAAATTATGACTTACGATTCATTCAACCATTCTACTTTTCAAGTGACTACCTAGCAAATCCTTCATCTCCAGTAACAGCTCATCACATCCACTTTCCTAGTATGTCTTAAAGCCTTCATAGCAGTCAACTGCATAATCCTTTTGTATGGTGTGACTTTTTTCCTGGACCCGGATAATGGGTCAACACAAGTTCTGAGGCAGGGGATCACTTGCTAGAGATTGGAATAAAGCCCACCAACAAACTGATCAACTGGAGCCAGGTATATCACTGCTCAGTGCCTCAGATACCTATCTAGAAAACAGTAAAAATAGCACATACCTGTTTCTGCAAAGTGCTACAAAAAATGTTAGGTATTGCTTTAATAATTTCAGTATTGCTGTAATGGATTTATTACCACAGTGTCTAGAAATCCTAATAAAGGACGGAGGTGTCCCTCTTTCGTTTGTGCTGTACAAACATAGAATAAATATATAAAATTATCCCTGTTTTAAAATCTAAGCGAGAGACACAATGGATACCTGAAGACAGGAAACAATGAGATATTGTTCAGCATGAGAGGCAATCGTTTCTGCATAGCAGCGGTCTAAATATACTCTTAATAGTAGAGCTGTTGGTGCAGAGGATTGCTTTGAGGAAGGATCTGAGAAATGATGAGAGCTCTGTGTCTGCATATTCTTCCAAGAGTGAGGAAGTAACATTGGAGAAAGAAAAAAGTTTAGTTGAAAATTCAACAAGTATACGGACAAGGGCATCACAGGTATAGTGTAAATACTGAATGAGACAAGGTGGAGTAAGGAAAAGCTATAAAGAGTTTTCACATTACAGAAAAAACAGCCTCTTTTTGGAGTAACAGTAAAGGGGGAGAGCAGAGAGATACAAGGATATGCTTCGCCCGCCCCCCCCTCGCCTCATCAGCACTGAGCGTATGTGAAGGTGTAAGATTTCTCTGACTTTGCCTAATACAAAAGACAATTTAATAATCAAGAAAGGATAAGTCATGAGACTTTCAGCATTTGGGAGGAATAGGAAAAGCTGAATCTTGGGATAATAGTGGAAAGAACTTAAATCCTGCAGGACAAAGTAAAACATGATCAGGACAGAGTGGCAAGCATTGTCTAGATGAAAAAGAAAGTTGCAAGAACATCTGGGGAGAAGTAGGTGAGGAGTTTAGGAGATTTTTTTTTAAAAATCGTTTTAGACTGGAGACAAACATCACAGACAAGTTAACACTTTATCCAGACAGTATGTCAAAGACGCTTACCATGAACTGTAGCACTACAGGCAAGAGCAATGACTACCACATCATTAGCACAGGGAGATTTTAACAATGTGATATTTATCACATAAGGTATTACTGTATCAACGTCTTTAGGAGATATTTTTTCACCAAGTTCCCACTGAAGAACAGGTTCTGTGGAAGAGAAATGTCCAGCTGCTTAACAGATAAAGCTGAATAAACTGTATTGCATATGAATCAGTCTTGAGATATTATGGATTTGGGGACTATGATGACCAATATAACAGATAAGAGGTTATGTATAGTGAGCATGTAAGAAAACAAATTGATTAAATAACTCTCTCTACCATGAAAGGAAGAATACACTTATGAACAAACACATACCAAGAAAAGAAACATCACTCAAATTCATTAAACATGTTCGTGTTGCAGTATTAGTACACATACTGTGGCAAAAAGCATCTGTGTAAAATTTAAGAACTTTTTTGTTTCTTAAATGATGTTTTACATGAATCTGTATAAAGAGAAACCTATGAAGATTGCAAAGTTAACCTTAAGAGCTGCCAGATCTGAAATCTCATGTCTGCTGTGGCTGGGACTGGATTTCAGTGCAAAAAGGTTTGGGATAATACACTGAATTTAGCCTCTAGTTTCAACATATAAGAGGACTAGTCCTTACCTTATTCTCACCTCAGAGTACCCAGTAACACTCCTTCAGTGGTAAATATATTTAATCCATGAAGCATTCTTAGTTTTACAAGCCATTCCTCTGTTGGAGCAATGTCTGCTTGAACATGAAGCTAATATTAATGAAACATTTCAGTCTTGTAAAACACCAAAGAAGAATGATACTCACAGAAGGGAATTCTTTCCTCTGCCATCAGATCTCTTTAGTAGCAACTAATTACTGAGCAAGTACATGAGTATGTAGGTAGAAAAAAAAATGCATAGATAGACAATTCATATAAAAAGTTGGCCAAATATGAGGAATACAAGAAGTCAATACACCTGGATATTTAACAAGTAAGAGATACTGTTTTCTTATCCTAAACATTCACTGGAAATGTCTTGGCCACATCAAGTGAAAGCTAGGTAAAGAGTACAAAGTAAATGAAGTTTACAAACTACAGTGTTTGGAAAGCCAATTGTTTCGATATATAAATACTAAGTTTTATCCAAAATTACTTCTGTCACAATACTGAGCACTAGACTGGGCAGAAGACTATGATCAAGAACTTCAAATCAATTATACACTTGCACAATTGCGTAACAGCCAAGATTCTACAAACTCCTCCTAATCTGAACAGCAGCATGCCACCATTAGCACTGCAATGGATACACTGAGAAAACCACTTCTGTGGAGTAAGTTGTCAACAGCCTAGACTGTGAGGGCATTTAATGCAACATCACAGTGTTTAGTGCCGGGCAGATTTCTTTAAAAATCTGCAATATCAGCAGGAAATGGTAGTGCAGGCAATAAATTAGGAGAGTTTGCAGGCATAACTGAGCAATGAGAAATCACCTAAAGGTCTCAGAATTTTGTTAAAAAAATAAATGTATATATCAAGGATTCTATCTAGGCAAGTTAAAGCCAGTCTGCAAGAAGTAGTATAATATGAAAACCAGATATGAGACACAAATACAAGCAGCAGCAGCACTGAAAGAAACAGGGTGTTAGTGGACAAAACACAGGAGTTTGAAACCAAATATGCCAGCATGATTCTGGACATGTACTCTCAAGTGGGGAGAGCTATTATTAAAAAATAATTTATGAAGACTGAAGTCCAGTAATTTCTGCTATAGTAAGCAATGAATGTGTTTGTTCATCATTCAGTAGCTGCATTCCTAACAGCAAAGTCTTTGGAAAATAAAGAAAACTCAAGGAAAAACATTGAAAATTTTATTTTTAAGGAAAGTTTAGTAGAACTAACCATCTGTAGAATGGGTATGATACCATTGTAAGTGGATAAAAAAAAATCTGCAAATATTTGAGTGACAACAAAATCAAAAGAGTACTGAACACAGACAGGAAAGTTAATTATGGGAGAGCACTATAACTACAGAAAAAAAAGTAAATTGTATCCAAAGAAAAACATATTGATATGAAGTATGATTTTAAAATACTTACCATTATTATACATAACGTTTACTCTGGGGTCCCAAGTACTTGCGTTGTCTCCAGTTTGCTTTAGTAGTGAAAGCCAGTATTTAAAAGAGACTTCAAAACTTTCTTGCAAAGGCTATATTTAAAAATACCTCTTTCCCCAATTACATGTCTAATTGCTCATGACTCACTGCACCATTATAGGACTAAGTTTGATTGTAAAAGCTGCTGGATACAAAAGTCTTCAGAGCACATTCCTTGAGTTTATCTCTGGTTGAAGCCAGTGGGGATATACCAGGACTCCACTGGTTCACAGAACACTTGGAGTCTTTCATGCTATCTGTCCCATGAAGCCCTGATGGCATATCAAACCTTTCTTTAGCTGACGGGAGTCAGCTTCCTTTGGATATGTGCCCTTGAACACCTGGATTGAATTCCACCCCTTCCCCCCACCTTTGATCAGCTTGTACTAATAGAACTGACACTACAGTACCTTTACCAGTACTCAAACATACACAGAAATTTTGGCCTAAACATCAATGTATATACATATAAAACCACAGTTATAATTATATGTAAAAAACACATGGTGGGGTGTGTATATATTGCTAGTATAACTGTATCTGTTGGGAAAAATAATTAGACCAATTGATGTGGATGCAACTGTGCCAATCAAGACAATCCATATCAGTATAATTTCTCTCTGTATGAGAACAGCTATACTGTATCAGTATCACATGCCTTTGGGAATAAATTTCATCACCTGAGAGTATTTGCATTGCTGTGATGATAGCAGCATAAGTAAGCAGAAAACTGTCTAGGCCTCAGTTAAAGCATCAAAAATGTCTTCAAGAGGTATCTGAACTAGGACTAAATTTCACTGATTTTCGTGTATTTTTGTGACAAAATGGAAAGAATTCCGTGATATTTAGACATTACTCTCTGGATAGAATTTCTCAGTTTTAAGAGCTGCCCAAAGTTTGCAAAAATTACAGGGAGCTACTTGGACAACCCAAACTTGAATTCATTGTTTGCTCTGTATTTAATTTCCCCAAGGAGCTACAATGGTATAGGCAGAAGATCATGAAACCTTTAGTGCTTACAGCGCTCATTCTTTCCTGGGCAACAGAGATTCAGTACTTCCACCTGGAAGTTCCAGCTTCTAACTTCCCCCTCCATACTTGTTTGTATTCTGCAACTCATCTCTGTAATATAAACAGCCACCACCTGCCGCTATTCACCTTACCTTCCGTTAGCCATCACCAAGTTTCTTACTCTAGCACTGAACTTCAAAATACTGTATTAAGAATGAAGGGATGAGAGTGGATGAAGCCTTATAAACATGTTTCTCTTGTACTGGTCTCTAATTTTGAGAGAATTGCAAAGCTAACCCAGCTGCCTAGCAGACAAGAAAAAGAATAAATGACAGGGTATCTACATAGCCCCAATCATGACTACAGGTTTCACAAGTTCCGTGGCAACACAGAGAAGTAGTAAAACAACTGTTATTATTGTCGTTGAACCTAATTTATAACTCATGCTAATCAAACATGTACTGGGAAAAACTAAGTGTCACCTGTTTCATTTTGAAGCGGAATTTGTGAGAATTGTTGTTGTTCATGATCTCAATGTTGGAAGCAAGCCCTGCAGATTTATACGTCAGTAGAAGCTTTCTTCTCATTTCCATGTTATTCTCCTCATTTATGCTACATAAATAACAGCTGATTTTCTTTGAAAAAGGAAAAATATATATTTTACCTTGAGAAATCTTCTGCTACCCCTCCATTGCAATTAAACTGATCAAACACTTAACAGAATTCATAGATGAATAATTGATTGAATTGGTTGAATTTCCTTGTACACACTATTTGCCCCTGAAAGCAGATATGCTGCAACAAGTCCAGGATCATAGAGGCCATAATCTTCATGAATACAACTTCATATAACTTGCATATGTTAACTTTAGACTGAAAGTAATGTGTTCTATGCATTAAGACAAATCTATGTGTGGAGAACATTTAGGATCAAATTTGAAGGCATAGGTTGCAATTAGTTGAAGGAGACAAATATGAATTTGCAAGACAGAGATTTAAGTTTCAAAACCAAAATCTGGATGTAAGACCGACAGCTGCTGAGCTTGCTACTGGTACAGAAAACAAACTGGAACACAGTCTGTGGCATGACAGGCCAAGTGCTTCTTCAAAATATGCCCAAAGACTTCGGACTATAGAATGATAAAATGGTTGGAGTTGGAAGGGACCTCTGGAGGTCACCTAGTCCAACACCCGTGTTCAAGCAGGACCACCTAGAGTTTGTTGCCCAGGACCATGTCCAGACACCAAGTGCAACAGCAAGTGCTTGTTTACAGGTGTGCTTTTCAAAGGAAAACTGCGTGTGAAGTACATTACTAAACATAAATTTTGAGGTCACTTGCTAACAGTCACATTTAATTAACTGATTCTGTTCAGTTCAATGAATTGCATACTTCAGTTCAAAGATTGTGTAAATCATAAACCAAACTGTTCTTTTGACATAACTTCTTTCAATAGATTAAAAAGATCTTTAATAATACTATTGCCTAAATAAAGAATGGACATATAAAAGAAAATTCTTTATTTCATATCTAAGACAATCTACTTTTTAAATGACATATGGTCATCACCCAAATCAAAACAGTAGTCTGCCTCTCAAATGTGCATTAAGGTACATTAAGGTTATTAGAACAGCAAAAAATTATAATAAAATTTAAATTTGCTACTAGTAATCCCTCCCCAATTTAATACAATTTTCATTTTAATGGGTACTTCATTACAGTCTTCCTAATACAAATATAAGGTAGTAAACCACAATATGTACCTTTATCTACTTTAAGTGAACAAATCACAAATATTACATACAAACCCATAACTTGGAACTTAACAGACTATGTGAATCTAGGAATAATTTGATTGCTTTAGACCTTGCTTTTCCATCATGCATTTTGTTACTAAAGTGCGAGAATCTTGTGTTAACCCCTTCTGAGAGAAGCAACAAATACATTTTAGTTACTTAAATAATTTGCAAAGATAGCTGTAAGCCAAATACCGATTTCACAAAAGAAACTTGTAATACATTAACCCAAGTAAAACTGCACCTTATAAAAGAAAAGTCACACCTGTGAATCATGAAATTTTCCTGTGATTAGTACAGAAGCTTCTACAGATATAATTCCTTAAAGTGAATGCAGACTTCCTGCTGACTCTCTAGTTCATGCTAGAATGCATTTTATGGGACCTCTTACAATTCATCCATCCATCCAAACTACCAAGTGATACATGTTAAATTAGATATAGTTATGTTTCTAGCAAACATTCAGATTAGGATCCACTCTGTCTCCCTATGAAGTTTACGTGCTTTGAGCAAGAGGCCATGCATATATACACTGATGGTGCAGAATTCTGAACAAGTCCCCAAACAATAGGGAACAAGCCAAAGTTCAAGGCTCAGAGCTCAAAAGCTTTAAAAAACAAACAAACACCACCACCCCAAAGAAGAAAAAAAAACCCAGCGGCCCCCACCCCAAACTAAAGAATAAACAAACAAAACCACACACCATAAAGGCTCAGTAAATAATTTTGGAAATACCTTTCAACTAGAGCTGTACAACATACACTAGCAAGCTCTGTTGTAATTATCTAGTTTCTGTTCATCTGCCTTCTTACAAGAAGACAGATGTTTCCAGATGTTCTAATGAAGTTGGGTTAACACGGTTGGTAGACTAGGAGAAGCCTAGAAAGGCTCACCAAGAGCACAGAACATACAGAAAACTGTTCTCTAATCTGCATGATTTGTTTTTTTTCAGAAGGAATAGGCAGGAACATCGATGCTCTGTTAGACTACAGTGAGAAAGGGATTAAAATATTAGCTTGGACGTCACAAATCTGTTCTGCTGTGGCCAGGTCCTTGTCAGGACAAGCAAGCTGGAAGCATGAAAAATGCACGTTACCACAATTTGCCTGGGAGTTCAGGATTGGTAAGGAATACAAGAAAAGCTCAAAAGAAAACAGATCTGGAAGCAACATTCAAAGAATATGTATTACAGGATCACAGAATAATTAAGGTTGGAAGGGACCTCTGGAGGTAATCTTGTCCAGCCCCCCTGGCCAAACACAGTCATGGAGAGCCGGGTACCCAGGATCATGTCCAGGCAGCTCTTAAATATCTCCAAGGACAGAGACTCTACAGCCTCTCTGGGTAACCTGTGCCAGTGCTTGGTTACCCTCCCAGTAAAAGTGTTTCCTATGTTCAGAAGGAACCTCCTGTAATTTAGTTTGTGCCCACTGACTCTGGTCCTGTCAGGGGGCACCACTGGAAAAAGGCTGGCTCCATCCTCTTTGCACGCTCCCTTCAGGTATTTGTACACATTGATGAGATCCCTCAAACCTTCTCTTCTCCAGGCTGAACGGTCCCATGTCTCTCCACCTTTCCTCATTGGAGAGATGCTCCAGTCCCTTAATCATCTTAGTGGCCCTTCCTTGAACTCTCTCCAGTATGTCCATGTCTCTCTTGTACTGGGGAGCCCAGATCTGGACACAGTACTGCAGGTGTGGCCTCACCAGCACTGAACAGAGGGGAAGAATCACCTTCCTCCACCTGCTGACAATGCTTTGCCTAATGCAGCCCAGGATACCACTAGCCTTTTTTCCAGCAAGGGCACGTTGCAGGCTCCTGTTCAACTTGGTGTCCACCAGGACCCCCCAGGTCCTTTTCTGCAAAGCTGCTTTCCAGCCAGTGAGCCCCCAGCATGTACTAACTGGTGCCTGGGGTTTTTCCTCCCCAGGTGCAGGACTCTGCACTTCTCCTTGTTGAACTTGATGAGGTCCCTGTCAGCCCATTTCTCCAGCCTCTCAAGGACCCTCTGGATGGCAGCACAGCCCTGTTGTGCACTGGGCATGACTCAGCACGTTGCTGGAGAGTTTATCATCACATCATTACAGGACTGGAAATGACTTTTATGTCAGGCACTTGTATTTTGTTTAGATGATGAAGCACCTCTGGTGCCTCCCACATGATAAAGAAGAGGCAAGAGCTTCAGGAAACAACAAGGAATTAGGGACCGGCTGAGAAAAACAAATTAAACTGGAGCAAGCAAAAGAATGAATTGTCCTTGTTTATATAAAAGTCATAAGTTACCCACTATTCTATTACGAAATAAGTTGTACGTCACCTTGAATCTAGGGTGTTCCAAAGTGTTTTGTGAAGTTAACCTTCCTCTTCCAACACTTAACTATTGTGTCTCACAGGTGATTTTATAACTATCGCTTACGCTGCTTAATCAACAAATTAACAGAACTGATAACTCACTAATAAGGTTAACTCACCTCTTATAATATGTGGGGCTCCTGAAGACAGTGGAAGCATCCTTAAAATTGTTGCAGCTGTTATACAGAAAACCAGCAATTCCATCTGTTAAAACAAAAGAGATCTTCCAGAGTTAAAAGTCTAACAGTCTATGAGAAAAGACTTTTCCTTTCTATCACCTCTACAAGAAATGAAGATATTTCACAACACCTTTCCGTTAGAATTGAGGACTTCTGGATTCTACTTGCCTTAGACACCTTGTTGACTTGTGAGCAAGTCAGTTAGCTCTTACACTATCCATGTTGCCTATCTGACACTGCTTTGCATTGCTACATACTCACAGTGAGACAAGGAGCAAGTAGCAAGTGGTAACCAACAGCAGATAGGAATAGGTATTCAGTCCATGTTTGCCTGAGTTTGTGTGGCTTTGGACAAGTTATTCATTCTCCATGCATCACATACTCCACACCCATCTCAGGAAGCATCAAGAAAGCTTTTGCTTAGAAAGCACTCTGAGGTCTCAGTAAGAAGGTATAGTACAAATGTAAAGCCTGATGCCCTGTCTCCTTCAGCAAGTCCTCCTTTACACATCCATGCTTCCTCTCTGTTTACATTTCTCACCCCTCACTTCAGCTTTATTCCTGTTATTCCTTGCATTTAAGGTACTACCCCTTCTTTCTAGCACAGCTGCGACACAGGCAACATACCATGCCTGGTCAGACCTCTTCACTGCCTCATCCCATGCTCTGCCGGGCTGGCAATGAGCCACCACAGCTCCTTGGCTGGGGCACACTGGCCTGCATGAGGTGACCATTGGCAGCTCCAACCATACCCCATGGCCAGCCCTGCTCTTTTGAGGAAGGGGAGCTGCAGACCCCACTGAAACCAAACCCAAGGGCTGTCAGCTCTGTCTCCTTTCACCCCTTGGACAACAGTCTTACCTTAATGGCTTCAGTCACTATGGAGCTGATGTTCACCTGCATTTCACTTCTGACCCTACAAAAACCAGCAGTAGCCATTTATGTTTTCCCCTTCAGCAGCTTAAAAAGGCTGACAACCAAAACTGCCTGCAGCCAGCCTCTCCTCCAGGGGAGTTAAATAATCTCACTTCACCCTGCAAACAATTAGATGTGTGCTCGCAGCCAGCTGAACGGAGGAGTTAGCAACATCTGAAGCAGCCCTTAGACATGTGCTTGCAATCATCTGATCATACTGTTAATTGGTATGAGCTACATTATTTCCTCTGACAAGCTTATGACAGATTTCTTATACTCCAGACCAGGCGTGGTAAAGAACAAAATCTAAAGAGAATAGCTAATGCCCCTATTTTTTAGAAATGCCATTTCTTTTATAAGTATCCATATTTATCCTTCTATAGACAGTGAGTAAAGATCACAGCATCAGTCAGCTCTGAATGCTTAGCATTTTCTCCCCTCTCTAACAGAACGCAGAGGCAGCCAAGCGTGGATGCAAGTTACTGTGCCATAAACAGCTGGACAGCAGTATACTGCCGACATGACTGTAGGCAGTTCTACTAACTGGCCAAACACAAAAAACACAGTAAAGCCTTATTAACAGGTGGTGGTATCAGCATATCTAAATTTCTCCTCTGCTTTCCCAAGCTGCAAAGGAGAGAGCTTCAAATATGAGGTAATAAAACCAGCAAACAATTGGTTATCCGTGGCAAACATCCACTGGAGCAAACTGCAAAATGAGGGAGTTCAACAGGTGGAAGCAGAAACTGACTGAAGGAATAAAACCAGTAGCAACACTACTGCCCTACATAGCCTATATATGCATATTAACATATATGTATACATACATACCAATATAGATATTTATGAAACATCAGAACAGCCCCTTACAGCCGTAGGACTATGAAAGTGACAACAGCAGTAAGTCTTTTACAGTCCAACTTGTCACAATATACACATTAGAACAACTTAACATCTATATATTTCAATGCTCAGCTCATACAATTAATAGCAATTGCAAGTAGCACTTGCAAAGATGTTAGTGTTTTACAAATGCCAGCAAGCTGAGTTCCAACATGCTTGAGATGCAGACAGGCACAGTCACACAGCAGATGGTGAAAATAAGGTACGATGGTGAAAATTATTGTCCCTAACACACCTAAAAATGTCTCTGACATAGCCAGGAAAAGACTTTTGATCTCAGAATTTCAGTTTCTGATATCCAACATGGATCCAAAGCGCACTGTAATCTGTACAAAGATTTTTATGTATTACAAAAGCTCTTGGGTCAGTCTCTTAAAAATAAGACCCTGTTGTCATTATGATACCAATATATTATCAGTATAGGACAGCAATCGTTGCCAAACATCGTGTTGCAAAGGTCGTGATAAGCCACTGAATCATGACAATTAAAATAAGCAGTGGAAAGTTGTACTTAGTAAGGAAAATTACCATTTAAAACAACAGAAAAGAATAACTGAAGAGAAAGAATATTTGAAGATGAAAATATTGGAAATAAAAGAAGCTTTTATATTAAAGAGAATTTTAATTCAAAGGAAAGAAATCACTAGGTATAATAATATTCTGCCAAGTTCAGCTCTCACCAGAAAGTCAATCATGAAAAAAACCCAACAATCACTGGGAAGGATAAAGAAGGTCATAGTGCAGTCCATACTGCCAAACTTACTTCTTTTAGTCTCAAGGAAGCTGTGAGAGCTTTCCAAATACTTACTGTAAATAGCACACTCCCTTCCCATCACAGAATATCTAAAGGTCAGTGGTGTCCCCCGGACTAATCTCCATAAGTTTCCATAAACTAGTTTTGGCTGACTTTTTATTTTCTAAATTTCTTGCTACTACTGGGTGCTCTCTTTACATTCCCGAGGCCTGAACTCTTTAGCAGTAGAAGAGGTACAGCCTAAGAACAATGTATGCTTCACCCCTGATCCTAATCTAAAGGATCTGCTGCTGAAAGAAAAAAGTCTTTATACTAGTTGGGATCTGTGATAAAGCAATAAGTTCTTATATTGCTGTAGATTTTTAAGAAGTGCAGATTTGTTCATTGTGAAATGGATAATGGCCAGCAAGCATATTTCATGCAATCAAATACAAACATGTAATTGGTAATTCTCACAGTTCTGTGCTTGTTGAGGACTGGTGGTCTAACAGCGAAAGGCTGATCACTCATCGTCAGTCTCGTCAGCTATCCAGTCCCCTACCCTATTTGCTAAACATGGATGACATCTGTAATATTTAAGGCATCTGTGTTTTAAGAAGGCTTTGGCTTGCTTTCAACATACTTTTTCATCATACTTGACTGCAGTAAATCTGTAGCAGCAAATCTCATTTTGCAAACATAGAACACAGGATCAGTGTAGACTCAGCCAAATGAGGAAGCAAAGGTTAAAGAGACACATTTCTATTCAAATACACTTAGCTCTAGAATCAGCAGAGGCAACACAGAAAGTGCTTGGCTGAGTGCATCCATTTAAAAAGACATTTTTTCCAAAGTTCGTTCTAGTGCTAATACATGTCTCTCAACTAATGCTGGAATGTCAATCGTTAGATGGGGGAGAGAAAAATTTCAGGATGTCCCAGCCGAACAGCATTGGCACAGTTAGGTTAAGACTGAAGAATTTTTTTGCAGTGAAGTCTTTGAAATTTATGAACCCTCAAACTGTTCGTTAGAAACAGCAGGAAATGGCAGACTACTACTGTCTTTTATCTTAGACTGTAAGTTCACTGGGAGAGGTATTGCCTTTTTTGTGTGTGTCTTTGGCTGAACCTTGGCAGAACAGAGACCTGCTCCCTGTCTGGCCCTTATCTGTGACCACTGGGTCAGTCAAGGGAGAATTTGCCATTGGCTTCAATGGACAATGAATCAAACCCCTCAATAATATAGAATAAGAATAATAATGCTCAGGGAGTAATAACTGAAGAGAGGGTCTCATAGGTTCTACACATTTATTGCAAGGATAAAAATGATTGAAAGCATCTCTCTTGTCAATCTGGACCTAGAAGGATGGAGAGGTCAATCAGCCAACTCAGAAACCAGCTGTTTTGCACATGTGTATGTGAATTGTTGGAAGCGCAGGCTGACATTTTTCCTTTTCAAGTAACATGGAAATTCAATTTTTTCAGCAAATGAAATGGCATAACCAAGACATATTTTTAAACTGAACTTTTCTTGGACAGTATAAGTGAAAAGTAATACCACCCTGACTGTACATTTTGTAACCTTAAATGGAGAGAGTGCCTTTTCAAGGAAGATCAGGAATTCATTTTGCCAAGTACTATCAGCAGTGGTGTGGAAGGCAAGGCACTGGTTTCACAACCTTCTTGGCCAGTGAGGTAAGTCTGATCTAGCCTAATGTAGTCTGTCTGTGTATCTAAGAAGATAAGTGAGCTGGTAAAGAGAAACACTTCCCAATCTCTGTCCATTCTGAGGTGGATCAGAGTTGTGGTGAAATCTGTGTGTTTCCAGCTCATCAGACAAATGCATCAGATGGCTCTTTAATTCAGTATGCTCCTCACCAAAGACTCTGTGGACACCATAAATCCAGTTCTGTGAATGACAAATCAAAAGAGGCTCCCTGCTAGCAGCTTATTCATACCTTCTGCAATGAAGAAAGCAGCAGGTTCCCTCACCTGACTGAAGGTAGCAACACGTGCTGAAATTGCCAAGCCAATTTGAGACAACCTATTTCCCTTCAAATCAACTATAAGAGGATATAGGGCTACTTACCTACTGGAATTCCTTTCATTGGTCTACAACTCCCTAATAGTGGTTCTCTCTGGTTTCAACTTCGGCAGCACCTAAAGCAGTGCCTGTACGACTCAGCATAGTTCCTTGTTTAAGAGGCTGGAGCTAATGAGCACTTTGGTGTGTCTACACAGCCCAGCGCTGCTCAGCACCAGTGCAAGACATCAGCTCAGACCCAAGGGAGACACATAACCCCTGTGAGGGTGGAGATGGGCTAAACAGTCCTGCTGCACTGTGTGTTTTGGTGGAGATACCGGTCCTGCCACCTCAGGACAGAATCAGCACCGGGATGTCTGCACAGCCGGCTGCACAGAGCACCGCAGATTCCAGTATGGCTCTTACCCCGTTTTCAGATGATCCGTTTATGATACCGGTGTTGAAACAAATGAAACTCATTACTGTCTGTGTTTACTTTCCCCCCCCTAAAAAGGAAGGAGCGGCTGAGGAGATTGAGAAGAGCCTGGGAGAAGGCTCGGGATGTGCTGATATGCGAGCTTGGATGTGCGAGCACAGGGAAGAAGCCGGGGCTGAGAAAGGAGGCTGCTGGTTGCCCTTCGAACTCACCAGACCGGGCGGGGGTGGGGGGGAGAGGGCGGGAATTAAATCTCCCCTCAAATCTCCCGATTTATCAGAGGTCTGCCGTATGGTTTTCGGGCAGTTCTCCACAGTAGCCACTGTGTGGCAGAAGAGAACAAGACTATGATTTTCTGGGGCGGGCGGCAGAGGAGGAGTGCAGCCCGCGGCCGCCGGCGTGGGACAGGCGCCATCTTGTCTGCCTCTGGTGGGCGGGCGGCTGGCTTGTGGGGACCGATACGGCCGGGGACAGGCACCGCTGGCGAAATAACAACCTCCAGCCGAGCAAGTGTGCCATTAGCTGACAGTTAACTACTTTTAAAGGTGCGAAAGAACCCAGGTGAAGGCAGTTCGTTCAGCTGATGGGCAGAGCCAAGAGCTGGCACGAGTTTTACTGCCGAGGACAGCCCGCCCCGGCCCCCTCTGCCCTTCGCAGAGCGGTTTGGAGGCGGGTTGAGTTTGGGAGCCGCCGAGGTGACAGGCTTGAAGCGCGGCGGCGGGCCCTGGTGGAGCTGGTTTTGAGCAGAAGGAGCTGCCGGGACGTGGATGTGCAGGATAGCCAGGCAAAAGAATCAAAACTGAATTTAAAAATAATCCCCTCAGCAGACGACAATAAGTCGAACTCCAGGGAGTTCCTGCTGGCGCGACGAAAAAATTAAATGGCTTTCCCCCTCTTGCAATCCAGCGTTCCTTAAAAGAAACAGAAAACTTGTTGACCCATATTCACAGCACAGTAGGGAGCTCTATTTTTAGCAAATACTAGATTTTCTGAAAAACATGCTTTCAGAGCATCACAATTATTAACAAAAAGTCAGATGCCACCTAATAAAGTTTTCTCAAGACCTGAAAGTAATACAGAAAGGTCAATGCATGTAGTTGCTGCAAACTCAGGACAAAATTATAGTTTTAAAATTACATTTTCATTTTAATTTTGATTTTCCAGGCGATGCATAACAAGAAATCAAAATAAACCCTTTTGGTTTGGGTTGACTAAAATGTTTTCAGTTCTACCCAAACCAAAATAATTTTCCATTAGTTTAGTTTGGCCACCAAACTGCAAAGCTAGTATGTTATTATCCACACATAACAGCAAAAAAGACATCTTAAGGACAAGCAAGGTTTTAATTAACTCCACTTCAGTATTTAAGATTGATACTGAATGGAACTACTAACAGAATATATATGTCCTGATCAGGCGTTTAAAGAAAAACCGCAATTTTTTTTCATGTTAATTTTGAATTGGATACTAAAAGCTTCAGAAGTGAGTCAGGGCCTCTTTGAAGTAATCATCACATACACAGAAAAGATGGCGCTGGCTCAGTGTGCTTGTAGACAACAGAAACAGAATACAAATACAATACAAAATAGAAGACAAATCTGATTATCTGTGATGTAATGTGCATAATAAGCTACAGTCTCAGCACACTTGCTTAAGTATTGACAAACTGAAAGGCAATAAACAAAACAAGCCAAACCTACATCTCTTAATTAAAGCCATTGTGTCAAAACACACTTCAGGCGATACCAGACTCTCTTTAGAGAACAGTGTTGAATATAACCATGGGAACGATTGATGTTGAAATCCAGGACTACAAAAAAAGCAAAAGCACTAAAACACCGGTATGAATTTCCAAAAGTTTCAGGAAACATGATCCAAATTTTAAGCAAATATTTTTGATAGAAACTCATGAAAATTAAAAATTTAAGGAATGCAAATATAACTCTTCACTTCTTATTTGCTCGTTGTGGAAATGTTTAGGAATTCAGTAGTGCATCTGTGCCTTATACTTTGTTTGGAGAAGACTTCTGTCTTACAAACGTGTGCTACATTTCAATGGCCGAAATGTTTGTCTTCCATTTCTCATTGAACAGTCTTACAGAACTATGATATTAGTCCTGAAAGGCAACATGCATATAACCTGGCTTTTATAAAACATGTAGAATGTATTTCCAGCATATGAATGTGGGCATTAGTCTCAATGGGGCTACTTAACTTGCTAAAAAATTTGATTAAGCTGCCCTGATAGGATGGCTACCTGCATAAGACTGTAAGTCCCTCACTTCTACAAGCAACAACTTTGCACTGGTTACAGGTTAAACAGGTTTGCAACTAAACAGGAAAGAAGAACTGTGAGAAAGCTTAAATGTTGGTCAACTGAAGTCACTATTGCTGCAAGAAATAACTATGACAAGACTGATCCTACTTCTTGGACATCTGATCATCTGGCTAAACTTCAAGAGAGAATTTTCAGTGTACATGGAATGAGGAACCAGAATCGATCTGTTAATGGCCAAAGAAGTCATAAATGGCCAAATGGAACAAACAAAAGATTCTAGAGAAAGAAAAAAACACTCCAAAGTTATTCACATTTACTGAGTTCACAAAGACCTATTCATTCATGTGCTCTTTTTACATGGTCCTATTAAATTGCTAGTCCTTTGAGACTGGTTTTCATTGTGCACTGCAAAGTGAAAAACAGAGAAGCTCCTAATACAGTCATCAGTCTGTACCAAACTTCTGCTCATTTATTCAGCTATATCCCAATTTTGATGCTGTAGAATTTGACACAGAATCTATGAACTACTGTAAAATCTACTAAGGGAAAAAAGGAAAAATAAATACTATTCTTATGACTGCAAATACAGTCATAGAAATATGAACCAAGTGTGTCAGCTTCCTAAGTCCATAGCCAGCCAAAACCATTAACACTAGGAGGGTGAACTTGACCTCTGCATCTCAGTAGGTTGTTTACATTTTTCCCTGTAGGTTTCAACGTCACTATTCACTGCTGATCTTCACTGTTGGTCATTTGAAGAGATGTGTCTTTCAGGAGTCTGTATCCCAGGACAACCTGTTCGCTTTGATGAGCTACTTCCTTTGATGAGCTACTCACGTTGCTCTTGAAAAGGCAGAATTGACAAAGCTTGATTTTATTTATGTTGTTGATCATTAGGTTGCTTCCTGCATTATATGGTTCAGTAGCACCAGTTGAAATGTTGCTTCAAGTTAGCACTTTCAGCAGAGGCTCCAGGATCAGGTTTACATACTGAGCAGTTTTTTCCTGCAGACTCACATAAACATATTACCCAGTAGATATGTTTCAGTCCATTGGCATGCTAGGCCTTCCCACTGTTTTCTCATAGAAATATCTTCCAACTTAAGTATAATACAGGTTGTATATGTTGCTGCCTTGTCAGCAGCAACATCTGTCTGTTTCCCATCACGTATCTGAGACACTGAGTTTATGGCTGATTAAAGCTATATTTAACTGGGTTGGTTGTAAAATCTATACTTCATTGTGAATTGTAGAACCGTCATCAGCAGGTGAAATTCTCAATCTCAATCATGGATGACACACTAACTAAGCAGGAACCAGTGTAAGAGCTCATACAGGTAAGAAATAAGCTATTTTCTCCTGAGAAATATCTGCAGCTCTATCTAGGCTGAATGGAAGTACAAAGTGTGTTATTAAAGCACTTTTCATGTGAGTCAGTCACAAAAGGAACAGGCCAATATCCCTTGGCAAAGTGAGGCGTTTCCAGGTGCCTTGCCTTCCCTAGCCATTCCAGCACTTCATCAGCCTAAAGCATGACACCAGATTGGGATATAGTATTCACTTGTTGGGAGTTGAGGGAGAAATGTTCATTCCATCATATCTGGATATCCAAATGTCTCCGCTATTAGTTGTTAAAGCTTCGATGTGGAGACATAAAAGAAAAAAACCTTTCAGTGCCTTTATGAACTCATGCCAAAACCAGCAACAATGGCAATTACACAGGGAATTGTTTGTTTCCCAAGAGGCTGGAACAGCTCCAAATGCAGCATTTCTTTGGAATATACCTTCAGGATGCGCATTTGCATTGTGACCTTATCTGCCTGAGAGTGTTGCAATATATATCTATTTTTAATAATGCTGTGAGGTTCATGAAAAGCTTGGTCAGGGTTCGGCTCTTTCCTTTGCCAAATGATCCAGGACTTGCTATCATGAGGCATCCATGAGGCATGAGTCATTGCATCCAACACCAAGGGTAGGCTGATGATTTCTGCTAGACTTAGCATTCTGTACCACTCAGGGAAGGGGTGCCTGGATTTTCTAGTCCCATTTTCTCCTGCTTTACATCTGTTCAATCTACAGAATATGTCTTTGCCAGCTGCCCTGTCTGTGAGAGCAGAACCTGGAAATTTCTGGCTCTAGGCACTACTAGTGGCCCCTTTGCATGCTTTTCTGATGGGTGCAAGTTTGCGTTTCAAATGGGGTGATTAACTTTTAGTCATAAACCTCCTGCATCAGCATTTTTATATGACCGTAATCCTTTCCCATGTTTACAGGTTATGGCAGTCCTTTACAAGGCAGACTCCGAGCCCTACAGTGTGATTAGTCTTCATATGGCTCTATATATGTCTTACCTGACCAGACTCTTCTGGGAGCATTTCTTTGCAGACTGGAATCTACAAGAACAAAGCACTGGGCATTGACCTGCACTAGCCTTGATATTTTAAGGCTGTGTGTGGTTTGCCTCCATTTGGGGCTGTGTAGATGCATCCACAATTACCACATACAGAGAAATAGTCTCATTGCAGTGACCTGTTTCACTGCCCAGGGCAAAAGACACTGATGGTTCAGGTGGGAAGTGGCTTCCTCACCTGTTAATCATATACGTGTTCCGGTGATGTCCAGCTTTGCTGCTTCACAAAAGGAAGAAAGAAAGAAAAAAAGTCACAAGGAACCTCAAAAACCTCAAGGACCTCTGGCACCTCTGCACCTCAGCTGACTGACAAGAAAAATGTTTCATATAGGCAGGCCCAAGTCTTCATGTGGGCCAGCAGGTTTTCAGAAACCTTCCAGTTGCCAGCATGGGACCTGGTGATCCCACCACACCTGCACTGTGAAATGTAAATTACACTATTTAGAACTTCTAATGTGCCACATGATAAAAGCAGCAAACCCAGGGGCACTGAGGTAGAATTAAGATCCCATTTGCCTCTTAAGTACAAAGGATCTTGAGGTTAGCATCTCATAAGTATTCAAACACCAGCATGTACTTGTAAAATAAATGAAAAGCTATAATTCTTGGAGAGGTGATCAAGAACCATCATTTCTTTTCCTATATACAGTACTCAGTGTCAAAATATATAAAGAAAGTTAGCGTTTTAGAAAGCCATTAAGCATTCACTAGACATGGGACATCTTCCTCAAACAGACGCACTGTTATGAATTACAGCATTTATCAGCCTACTGATGATAGTTTACTGTAAGTCTGCTCTTTCAAAGTGAAACCATATGTTGAATGGGAAAGAGTGGAAGCCTAATGTAAATGTAGATAAGGCTGTTTATTAAGCTATGCTGATGGATATTTTGTGGGTGAACTTTCCTTTTCAATATTATTAAGAGTCATATAAATTCTAATTCGTATATGCAAACAAATTTACAGACACTGGGTATAACATGATTTAAGTTAACTGTCACAGCTGACAGTTCTGGAAGATAGTGGGACCAGTACTACCAGGTGCCAAACACCCACAACATCAAAACCTTGTATAGTTCCCACCTTCAGATCTATGAATAACGCTAGTTTCCAAGGAGCAAGGAGGAAGACAAGCTGATAGTAATTTTTTTCCATTGCTCTTGGAAATTTTATGTTGCAGAAAAGGTGTTGAATCTTGGAACACAAGAGGAAGTTACATTTCCAGCTATTGCCTAAGAGTTCCAAAAGCTTCAGTCTAGAAAATGTCATCCTGCTGAGTCCTTCGAGCTGTAACTGAGAGTGCAGGTTTGGCTTGTGACTATGTCTGTCAGTCTCCTGTCATGTCAGTTGCCTGCAGTGCTTCCTTGGAGTTGCAGTCTCCTTAGAGAGAGCAACTCCTAATAGAGGACAATGAAGCATTTGAGCTACAACTCCCATGGGAAGAGATGGGAGTATTTCCAAAGTGAGGCTTTTCAGCTTTCGGCGAAAAGACTAGTTCTGAGTATTTAATTAGTTAATTTAAAAGAAAACAAGGTTTCCCCCAGAAAGCAGGTTTTTTGTTTAAAAATGTGCATTTAATAAAGGTCTAATTTTCCGCCAAAACTGTTTCAACCAATGCTGGGAATTATGTTCCCTGACAAAACTACTTGAAAATGGATTTCATAATGTAGAATAAAATCCAGACAATTTTTTCCAGATGACTTTAGAGTGATGTTGTTATTACTTCTAAATTAAACATGATAAACCTAGGAAACTCAGAATTAAGGCTAATGAAAATCTAGCACATTAAAGATACGGAAAACACATCGTTTAGGCATGAAAATTAGTCTCTGCCATCTCATGCTTTAACTTGATAGTTATAAGAAACAGTTGTATTTGGTTTGATTTACGCCAGAGCATCTTAAAGCAGCCAGAGCGCACGGAATAATCAAATCATTTTCAGAAATACTTGGTATTGCCAGAGTAGCACAAGTGTCTAGCCAAGCTCAGCTCTACTGCTCATGTGTCAGCTGCCTGCTACCTTTCGGGCTTCTCTGTTCTTCCCTGGGCCTTACTCTGCACACAACTATCTTGCGGTCCTTCTACCAGTTTCTTCTACAGCTTCTTCTACATGTACCTCTATATAGATATAGATACACATAGACCAAATGCGTAAACTCACACAAACAGAGAAGCACACATCAGCTTTCTACTACCCCATATTCACTCGGGCATGGCTTATTCTTAAGTCTTCTGCTTCTTTCTTATTCTGTCCTTGTGGAATGTACCTGGTGCAATGAATAGTTTATCAAGAAAATACATAAAATTAATGATGATTCTGTAATTTCATAGTATGAAGTATATTTTCCTTAGGAATAGTATGGCGTTAGAAGTTACTTTTCAAAAGTAACTCCACGGGTTTCAAAGGGCCATTATCCCCTTAGAAAAGGTGCTCTTTTAAAATGGCTCCTACTCAGCATTTCCGGGGAACGCAAGGACCACCTTCCTCTGTCTCATTGACAAAGTAAAACAAACACCTCCCTACAGCAGTTACTCAGCTGAAGTTAATTTTGACCACAACTCTGTCCCCAGTCACCGGAGGTGGAAGCTGTTTTCCAAGAGGACAGTTCTACTACAGGAGCTTTGATTTACTGTGAAATGCAAAAAACAAACATTCAGTTACAGTGTGGTTTTGGTCTGTCTTTTGACCTCCCCAGCCCTGTCTCCAGCGAATGGATTTGGTGAGATGTAGTTAGTCCTTTCTACCCCACTCCCCATAGTATATTTTCAGTTCCATCAGTTCTATCATTAAAATTCTTTTTTTTGTTTGAATGGGATATGGTATTTTAAAACCAAAGATTTGGAGGTTTGGGTGCAATTCTCTTTCTTCCCCTCAGCTATACAAAGAAGCACTCGGAGGAAATCAGTGTAATAATGACTGGATGGAAAGGCACAGCTTTTCATGTTAAGACCTTACCTTAAGACCTAAGCCTTTTACAAAAAAATTAGCAGTGGAGCTGAATAATAATGTTTTGTTTTGTCTGTGCCACAAGAAAACAGCTTCTGAAGAGAACATGACAATAAGTACTCAATGAAGTCACTTAATTCTGTTCCATTTTTCATGCAGCGCTTCACATGCAAACCTTGGAACTGCTCATGGCTATTGACTTTTTTATTTAAATAAATACTCATTCCAAGGCAGAAGGTCTAAGTAATTAGAAAATAAACTTAAACAAGACCTTCTGCATATTCATTTTCATTCATGATTTGTTGTGATGTTTTTACTGCTGTAATATAACCTATGCATTTTAAAAGCTTTCTGTGCCCAGAAGAAAACTCACAAAATCAGCTGAGCAGAGGTGAATCACAGGTGTTGTAAGAGCACCTAGCAATACTGCACAAGTGGAGATGGGAAATTGATAACCACATTAAAGAGCTTACAAAATTAATTAGAAGCTTACTAAGGCAAAGTATGGTTATCATAGTTGGCCTTTGTCCAGACCATACAGTTTATAGTAATGAGGTATTTGGTATCAGCTACAAATTCTTTGTTCATCAAACAAGAACAAAACTTTTACTTAAGTTAGAAACTAATGACAGAAAGGACACATGGGATTTTATGGCAGAATTCTTGCTGAAATTGATTTTTAAAAGTTTCTATTCTATTCTACTTTTCATCTGTGAGAGTATCCGGGGTTATTCATGAGGCAGGTACTCAAATGATGTCACAGTTAATGTTTAGCATCATTTTCTCATAGGCCAAATCCTTTCACACCCTTTTTAAACAAAAAGTTGGCATTAGACCAGAGGATATTGCAAAAGAAGTCAAGGTTATATGCCATTCACACAATGTCACATTGCCAACAGGAAGCTCTGTAAAAGAAAAAAAAATGTTTCAGTGTGTAAATTAAGTGTAATAAAATACCATAATCAGAAAATCAACATGAGACATGGTAGGCCCAGTCCCGTTGTACCTGGACTCATTCGGGAATCAGCGGAGAGCTGCTTGTGCATCGAACTCTTAACAAATATGAGTGAACACAGAAGGCCTTTGAAATTCAAAATGTGCTTAATCAGATTCATCTGGAAATACAGACTATACTATAAATGTGAATAGCTTGGGACTGAAATGTAAACAAATTTATTTTAAAAGTCTCCAGTGGTGCTGCTTGAGTTTCCAACTATGTGTTACAGTAACATTAGAGAAGATCAACCAAAAGCTACCTTCTTAAACTTTACCTCATGCGTGTGTCCCATTAATACAGAATATGGGGGGGTTTTAATGATTATCTTCTACATGTTAATAAGTCAAAACACATTCAAGTTCAAAGCAGCCACCAGTTCACCCAGTTAAGACAAATACAGCTTTAAACCAAGAACAGAATATATTTTCTTGCCAGTGTTTTGTTCCATATTATTAGCATAGCTCTTCACTCTGACTAAATCCTTGCCATCCCCATAGACAGAAATACCAGATTCCAGCTGCTAAGTCAAAAAGAAACTGATGGTACCATGGGATAAGACTTAAAAAGAAAATAAAAGAAACAAAAGCATTTTCCCTGATTTCAGTATGGTCCTGCTTGTTTCCAGAGGAACTGGAACAAATTCCACCCCAGTTGTATACCGCTGTGATTTTATTGCAGGCACCTTCATCATGTTTCATTAAATGTCACTGTTAACAACTAAACTGATGAAAGTGGGCTTAGACAGTGAAAATCACTAAGGGAGCTTCCAAAATGAGATAAAAACCCAGCACCTGCTAAACCTTTTCAATAGTACTTCATAAACCCGTATTTCTGGCTGGTGGCCTGACCGGGAACCCTGTGCGTACTTGACACACCCTGGCAATGAAAGGCACACAAGGAATGCGTGATGAGGCCCCTGACCGAGGAAGTCAATGAACCTTTGTTTTAGCTTTTTGCTCATACCTGATGTAATGGAAAGCTTTTACAAAACAACATTTATGGCCTAGAAGAGACAATACGGAATTAACGGATTAAACAAAAGGTCGAGATGCTGTGTTTGCTGAAAGTTGTGCTTTATGGTAATACTAATATTATATTTACCACGTGGACCATTACTGTATCAGAAGTACATATCTACTGAGTTGGTGAATTATGTAAGGTTATTTCCTCGTCATCAGTGAGGTGAATGCTTCACTTGCCCTTTGCAAAATTAACTTTTTGTCAGTTTTAATTCTGAGAACTGCCAAACTTTCATGAAAGGATTAAAAAGCCAGACAAAAAGAGATATTATTTTAATTTCCCTAAAAGCTTTTCGTATACCATTTTTGGACTGCTGGTAAGAACTGTTTTTTGAATAATCTTCTGCAGGCCAGCAAACTAAAGAAGTAAAGAAAACCATCTTTTCATTCATCTTCAGCAATAATCAAACTTTAAGTTTATATCTGAGGTTATGTCTGAGCACATTCTTGCTTCAGTATTTTATAGAGATGTTAACATGTTGCTGGGCAGTGTAAAAAATTGAAGCAGGTATTTTCTAGCTGAACCTTCCTTGTCACCTGTGATGACGTGAGTATTCAGTTCATCCCTGGCAGACAGAGAACAGTCATTCTCTGTCCTTTTCAACCAACTTCTGCATATTAGTATATTAGAATTTTATCTCCATGCTTTCTCTTTCCCAGCTTAAACAACCCAGTACCTGTACTCCTTACACACAGGTCAAATTTTCTTGTTCTTAACCTCATCATTTCCTCTAAACTCTCTCCATTTCGCCTGCATCTGTCTTGAAAGATGATGACTACAGCTCAACACCATCCTCCAACTGGGGCTTTCCCAGCACCAAGTGAAGCAATGGACAGCTCTGTGTCATCTGTGCAAAACTCTGAACTATGGTCTCAGGATGGTATTTCCCATTTTTGCAACAGTACTATATTGCCAGTTCAAATATCTTTATTTCAAAGCACAAGATACCAGTTTCACCCTCTGAAAATGCGCACTGTGCCCATTTCTACTTTCAGTACCAAGCTCCAGAAATTACTGTGCTATAGTTTTGCCTTTACTACCTCCTTCCTGTAAATTCCAGCAGCAGGCTAATTTATTACAGACATCAGGAAATGTTTCAATGTTTTTAAAGTAAATGTAATTTGGGAAGCCTGCAGTCATCTTGGATAAACAGCAATTAAGCAATTAACCTCAACACCCTGGAATATTATCCCTGACATGATTGCATGCTCAAAATTGAATGCAATATAAAGAATCAATGCCATCGTATCATACCCCGGTGGCTGGGATGGTGGTACCAAGATGTGCTTTTCTTTCTGTCTGATAGTTGACTTTGTAGTGTCCTCACACCTGACCTTACAAATGTGATACTGAGCTATGCCCCCTTGGCAGTTCACATTATTTTGCACCTTCTTTCCACATTTACAAGCAATAAAACAAAAAGATCTGCTGCCGAAGTGCTGGACAGCCTTTTCTATGGAAGTACTCAGTATAGGCTTGCGGGGACTATGTGTCTGGAACTGAATGACTGCCAGCTTCATATTTATAGAGAAAGATGCCACCTTCACTGAGGGAGATGATATCAGTTCTGGCTTTCTGGGCAAAATGTGCTGTTTAGCTGTGTTGGGTTTGAAGAAAGTGTCACCTTCTTTTTTGGCTGGTTATTTTCTACTCACAGTAACAAGCTCACTCAACAATAGGACCAGCTCTTATGATGTTGCTGCCAAGACCATTTGTCTCCCGGTCTATGTGTATGTCTATATATGTACGTGTGTGTGTATGCAAATGCATGTGTGATGCCAAGTAAGCGACAGGTCCCAGAACTCCAGAGTATCAGGGTTTTTCCTCTTTGCCATCTCTGGCTCTAACTGATGTCCAGGCAGTTGGATGCCAGTTTCCAACATAAACACAGTCCTGTTAGTTTCTTATCTTTCACTCTCTGGCTGCTTAATAGCAGTGAGTAGCCTGTGTGCTTTCATGAGCACCATGTGCTTTACTTGTCACAACATGGCCCCCCCCGAGCCTTTCCCCATGAAGAATTTTTGTGGCAGCAATGCCACTGTCTTCATCTGTGCACTGGGTGCTGGTATGAGGAAACTCCTGTGTAGCTGTCCCATCTACTGCAGGTTTTGCATCTTCCTCAAAATGCTGAGCATTGTTTTAGCTCGTGCCATTTGCTGCAGGATGGGGAATCAGCATGGGTTTTTTCCTATGACCTCTTCATTAGTGTTGCATGCCTTTATCCTTTAACCTTCTTTTCTTCTTGTATTTTGGATTGCCTGCTACATACATTCAGTCCTAGCCTTAGTGATTCTGCAGGAGCTTTTGTGAGCTGGATGGCTGCCACTGTTTTGCAAAGTCCAATGGTTTTATCACAAGTTAGTTGTAGAGCTTGTAGTGTCACAGTTTCTTATCTTAGTTTCCAGGTATGATCTGGTCTTTTCTTGGGGCCTCAATGAACTCCTCCAAATTGAAAGATTGTAATGTACTTCACCTTCTCTTTCCAAAAATGTGAATTTAGTAATTTTCACTTTTACATGTAGTGCAGTCCTTACATTTATGCAAGATAGTGTCATAGATGGCCTAAGTTAATCTCTGTTAATTAGAAAATAGATCTCCATTAAGAAGTAGTAAAAGCCTCAAACACCGCATCGTCACAAGACTGCGGCACCCAAATGCCAGGCTTCCCCCATTTCCAGACTCCTACTTCCCTGGGCATGCTTTGAAATGACTGCAACCTTTGTGTGTTGCAGATTCAGAACCTTTCAGATTCTTGTTTTTTAGATTCTTCAGATTTTTTAATGTTCCAAATTCTCAAAATTTTATCCTTGGATCTAAGATTTGCTGCATAGCTCTACCTGACTATACGCTTGTAGTACCTGTAAGTCCGGGCACTGCAGAAGCCCTTAAATCCCAGGGAGGGCGTTGCAGGAATAATTGTTGAGCAGATAGATTTCCAAGCATGCATTGTTGGCTCCCCTGTAAAAGACTAAGGAGCACAGAAACTAGAAATTACTCTACTGCACAAAAGCAGTTAATCGGAACATTTGTAAACTTATTATTAGATATTATGTATTATGATTTAAGTCCTGTCACTGGCAACAGAGCTGGAGAACAAAGTCCTTTGATTTGGCACAAAATTCATGCAGCATGGGTAGGAGCCATTCACCATTTGATGCATCTCTGTTGTGTATCAAGCCTGACTCAAAAGGCCCACAGTCGAAGAATAATCCCAATTTCATTCTTATCTTTCCCATTGTTTCTTTTAACAGCTGCGGACAACTTCTGATGGAAGGAGACATCCTCGGACTGAAAGCATCACATTGTTTTGGAAAGGCTCTTTAACAACCTCAAACACTTACGCACTTACAGGGATAATCAGCTAGGGTTGTGTTTGAACTTGTTAGAACTACAACTCAGTAATCAGTTCTGCATCCTTCAAGACCTATCCTTCCTGTAAATGCTTTGTCACCTTTGCTTCTGACAACGTATGTAATTTTTATTCAGTGTACTGTAGATAAACAGGAAATATAATATTAAAATGAAACCAAAATTCAGATTTTGGATCAGATTCAGTCAACAAAAGAAGTTATTAAACATCTACAGAATGTTAAACAGTTATTAAACATCTACAGAAGACCAGTTATTGAATGAATACTGCATGAAGGAAATTCAGTCTCACTCAAAGTAAATATGGCCAGTTTATTTGCATTGCCCAAAGAAAATGCAGGAGCTCAAATGAAGAAAAAGCGAATGTCTGAAAAAAATCATTGTTGTTTTAACTCTTTGAGGTATTTAGTAACACAGATAAGGACATATAATACTATAATTAATAAGCAGTATGTATTTTATAATACTATATTTTAATCAATAAGCAATACATTTTATGAATTAGGTCTCCTGCAAGGTAAGAAAGAATTATCTCTTGCGTTGCATGAAGAAACAGACTTGGTGTCAGTGTGATAGACTTGAATTAGTCCATTTTTTTCCGAGTTCAGTATCTTAACCTTTTCTATTAGGGTAAAATGGCTTCCCACTTGCAGCTCACAGACAACTAGTTCAGAGAAATATTAAAGCAGCTTATTGGTGTGTTGACAGGGATCACAGTAAATATTCTTCCCCACTACCTCCCTCTTCCCTGCCACGTTAAGAAACCCTGTTTAGTAAGACAGGATAAGGCTTATTAAAATACGGCTTCATGATCAACTGATCAGGAAACCCTAAAAATGAGAAAGCAAATCATGGATTTCCAGGGTTATGAAAAGCCATGCAGAATAACTCTGCATCAGTCCAGGCTATAGGTCAGGGTTCTTCTTTCCCATTTTCATGTGAGCTGCTGAAAGTGTATTTCCAGCCCTTAACACTTGCTTCCGAGACCCTGATGAAGCTTTCCAAGGGATAAACAGCAACAGTCACAATCTTCTTACTTTTTAGCAGAAGACTGTGGTTTCTGCGGCTTGCATGTCCAGACATCCAGCTAGGATGAGCTGGCTCAGATCTACCAATGCGCTGTCCAGTTTACGTTGCAGCAGCTGAGGATCTGCACCTGAATATTGGATTAATGGCTTGTTCTGCCAAAATTCCTGCTGAAGTATTGATGCAGTTGGCATGGCTGATACACTCTTTGCTTTTGTTGACCAGGCTAGTGCTTTGATCTGTTCATACAGAGGGACATTTGCAAACAGATTTGACACGTTTCTAAAGCACAGGAGAAACTTGTCATTCCGATGACCTTCCAGGGGCTGATTAAAGGAAGTAAAACAGCTGGATGTGTTTGAGTATGCTTTGTCTCTTAGGCAACTAAGAGAGGTGCAGGCAGGGAAAGGGAACGAACTGCTGATGAAATAAAGTAGCTGAGAACAAGTGGATGCCATAAATACCACTCTGTTCAACTGGAACATCAGCACCTGCTGTATTTTTCAAAAAGGGTATTTGTAGGATTTTCCTTCCGACAGCAAGGAACAGTGTTGCTAGAGAGAGAATACTGAATCCACACTGATGTTACATTTCCTTCTCTGTGAATTTTGGCATTACATGCAGGGTTAATACCAGAAATCCCATTGTGGTATACTTTTGAATCCATCGCACATAAGGCTTTAATTTATACAGACAATGCAATTTGTCTACGCTAAAGAAGGGTTGCATTTGGTCTACAAAATGTGTAATGTGGAGAGACAGCAAAGCCTAACAAATCACAGCAAAGGACTAGAGCCTCAGAGATCCTCTTCCACTCCCAAGATCTACTTCACCTTACTACAAGCGCTTGGTTAAAGTGCCCCTAATATCACAAAGATTCTGCTTCCTTGCCTTTGAAATTTGGGGAGTGTATTAATCCTGATTTTTGCTGCCCTTTCTCTCTATCCAATTTTCCCTACTTTTCTTTCATGGGCATTTTGACCCACTTTTTCCCCACACAGGCTTATCAGCTTGAGCCAGTCACGTTAAATCACAAATGCAGATTTGATTGTCACAGTTTCATTCTGAATTCCTTGGGCTTATCTGTCCTGCTCTTAAAGAAAACCAACTCCAAAACTTTTGATTTGAGTCATCATCCAATCATCCCGTTCTTTGGGGACGTTTGTGCAGTAAATCTAGTTCCACAGACTCACAACTCTCAACAAGGTATGTGCTCCAAAAGCAAGCCAGGCTACCTGAAACTAAGTTGATTCCATTGGTTAATTTTTTTGATATTCTGGACAAGTCACAGGGTAGGTCTGAAAACAATGGTTAGACATCTCAGATCCTGCTCCCAAGGTTCAGGACAGTTTGTAGCTGCCAGAGTCAGCGCTCTGCCAGTGGAACACGGAGCTTTTCAGCCTCAGTGCCGAGTCAAATGTAGCAAGGCTAGTGGTTTAAAAAAGGCATTATTATTGCCTGTGAGCTTCAATGGAGTCCTAATTAGATGTACATACTGGAGATTAGAAGGGGACTTGATGTCTGCTGCTACTGGTTATTTTATTATCTAAAAATGAAGCTTTTAAAGCATTTCTTCATACTAGCCTTAATTAAACATCTGCTTCTGCTTTTAGTCAATGGTAATTTCAAGGTACCTCAAAACTCTCTTCACCCACATCTTTAAAACTGCATTACTGTAAAACCCCAGCAAGTGGCCAGCTCCACAGCATACTGCTCCAAAATATCCATGCTTTAACGAATGTGTCTTCAGAGAAACTGCTTGAGCTGCCTTGAAAACTAGTATTGCTGAAATCATGATCAGCAGTGATCTGAAAAGCTCTTCTGGCCTGTGGCAGAAGAGAGGAAGCACAGCTGAGTCCCAGGGTCCTGAACCAGCATAGCTTGTTTTTCTCCCATTCTCTGCAAGGCCCACAATAATTTCTTTAGCCCATTAGGCATTGCAGCCAAATTTGACAGGTGGTGGAGAGGTCACAGATAATTCTGTTTCCAAAGGTTTCAAGAAAACCCAACAACATTCAGGTACACAAGGGAGAGCCAGGTCCCAGTTACCTAGGTGAAGGAATAGCTTTTATGAGCTCACCTTTTACTAGAAATCAGAGAATCCATCTGGGAGAGAAACTCTGTAACTACCGATGTGCAGCAAAAAGATTCAAGGTCTACCCCGATTTGTACACCAAAGTCAATCAACCACGAGGGGTGAATCCATAGGAAATCGGGCATAATTAGGTCTACAGCTCAAAGGTCAATGAACACAGCAGAACGAAGCATTATTTAAATACAAAGAGGACGAATTCAGTCTCATGCCAGGAAGGTATTGAAAGAACCTAAGCAAATATCTAAATACGTAATCATCTATCTTTAGTCACGTCAAATAAAAGCTTTGTCAATAGTTACAGGCACGTTACATTGCTTTGAAAAACAATGTTTTTCAAAACAAAAGTGCTGCTTTTATTTTACTTCCTTCACTACCTGCCCTTAAGCATCCCCCACCCAACCAGTCCTTAGTGCAGGAAAAGGGGCAGATTAGCGTGTATAGTTCCACCTCAGCATTTGAAGGACTAACGAATACCAATGCAGAGAAGAACCAGCCCTGTTTTGGGTGTACATGCCATTTTCTTCTTCTGCTATATATCATGAACTAAGAATTCACTCCTTTCCTATGACAAGTGACAAAGCTTGGCTATATTTAAAACTAACAAGTACATGCCTAGGACTGTTGGGTTTTTTTTTCAAAGACTCCCAAAATCTTTGAGACAGTGCTCTGCTTCATAGAAATCTGTGAACCATACCATTCTTCCTGTGCAAAATTTCCCTGTTTAGCTGCTCCATAGCTGCAGAGAGTTTTGCAAGATAAGGATAAAAAGTACAATACCATGACCCCTCCCTTTGGGCATCTGGCAAGAGATTCCAGTCCATGGGCTACTTAAGTGTTTCCCAGATCATATATACAGGAGGTACAAGTCTCCCTCCACCTGGAGATGCAGCTTTTCATGACTCTTCCTTGAACCTTCCTTTTTGTCTCACAGCACAGATAATGGCACTCCAACAACCCTACTGTCCTTGAAGATCAGAAGCACAAGCAGCGTGCTCCTTCTCATCAATCAAAATTATTTCCTAAGGTAATCTTTGGAGGAGGAGAAAGGCAAGTGAAGATACCCAGGTACACATAAGAAGTTACAACTGATTTGTCCCATTGTTGTATTCAATGGTGGCAGACAACACAGAAGTTCAGGGAGATCCAAAAGAACCATATCATCAAAGCTGCGAGCAAAGGTAGCTCAAAAATGCAGAGCATCAGACATGATCCAAGCCCTAGGATTGAAAGCCTTCTGCTTGTAGCTAGTTATTTAAACAGCAAAAGTAGGACATATATAATGCTGGTTCCAGTACTAGATAAAGAATTGTAGAATCACAGAATCATAGAATGGCTTGGCTTGGAAGGGACCATCAAAGGTCATCAAGTCCAACCCCCCTGCGGTGAGCAGGGACACCTTCAACTAGATCAGGTTGC
>JAVKLA010000149.1:6686-19433 GCA_034782735.1 Sagittarius serpentarius
GGGAGGGGGAGTGCGTGGCAGCCCTAGAACAGCGCAGCTTAAATTGCTGTGGGACTGTACTCTCGGAGATGGAAGACGTGATATGCAGAAATATTAGCGTAATTGTGGGGGCTAGAAATTTTAGAGACGCTTTCACAATATCATTATAACTGATGGCTGTCTAAGGTTTGGATTCTGCAGAGCTGAGCCGAACCTGTGCTGTTCAAATGAGAAAAATCTCACCTGCCCCGAAAGTCTCGTCTGCAAACAAGTGTTTCATTAGTTGTCAGGTAGTTGTGCTCACCACAAATAGTCTTTGTCATTTCTCTTTGTGTTTGAGCAGTTGAATCTCCAGCAGTTGTTGCTTAAGCTGAACTTTAGGATTCCAGTGAGTTTTGTATTGCATTGTACTAGGTAAGAATTAATCATCTTTTGAAATTAAATGTGTTAATAAAACAAGTAAGATTTTTTTTTTGAACAATGAAATGGACAAAAGCAGAGTTCTCAAGATCTAGCAAAGCTTTCAATGTGCTATTTGAATATTTGAATATTCTAAGTTGAAAATAACAAGGATCTTCTAGCATCTAGCCGTAATTACTCTTTTAAATCTTACAACTTTCTGTTGAGAAATACAAATCATGCTTCTTTAGAGCAGATATGAAACGTTTTTTTCATAAAGTTGAAAAAGAAAAAAGGGGAGCAGTCTATGACAGAGAAACCAGAGAATTATGTTCACGTAAGAAATTCCTTTACTGCGGAATGGGAAATAAAAATTGTTTGTGGTACCCTAGGAACTCAATAGCTGAAGGGTGAGCTTAAAGATAAAAAATTGTTTTAAAAATTGTAGTTATAGTGGTGGTTAATGACGACTCCTTTCATGACAGACCAGAATCCCTTACAAAGAGGAAGGTGGTATTATGTATATAAAATTACAAGCTTGAACAGGATCTGAACCAAACCTACGTAAGGCAAATATATCTGCTGTTGTCTTAATTTTAAAAATAACTGTGCTTCCTAGCTCTGCCTGGAAGCAATTTAATGCAACAAATTGATTTTTTTTTTTTTTTTAAAGTATTTCCAGCCAGACCAGAAGCAGTAGTTAATAAATATTTTGAGAGGGTGAGTCTGTTCTTATGCTTGGTTTTGCAAACTCAGTGAATTTGGATGTTAATATCTGCAACTGTAGACAGTAATTCAACCTGTTTTTCTAAAACTGATCTCACATTTTTCTTGTTGTCTCTCTGTCAATGTAGAAATAGGATTCAGAAATCTGTTTCCTAAAGAGGTAACAGAGGATCTGTTACAAAGTTCACGGTAGCGTGGTTTTCAAAGCAACAAGAAAACAAAACAAAACACATTTCTTTCAAATTTTATGTCTACAGAGCTTTTGGTTAATGTTACTCTTGAGAAAAATACGCATATTTTTGTGAATGTGTTATTTAAGAACGTACCAGGCGTAGAAACTGCTGTGAAGAGGATCATGCCAGTCAAAGACAAAAGCATGTAGGGTTATGAAAGTCAGATTTCAGAAGTTATCCTGGCTTGTAATCCAAAGGCCAAATTTAAAGCTAGGAGCAGTTTTGACTCTGGAACTTGAGGAGGATGTGCTTACACGGGAAAGGACGGCAAAAAGCAAAGGCTTCAATTTACAGCGCATTTTCAAAATTACAAAAAGTGGAAAATGTTACCTCACGTTTACTGAACACTTACTGTGTCCACAGAGGTAGTTACTAGAAAGTACTTGTTCAGCATGAAACCACAGAGTAAACTAGATGTAGTAACTTCTTCCTGCAGACAAGTCTTCAGTGATCAGTGAAATACTTGAAATGTCATCTTTGTTTGTGCTGGCTATTGGCATATGATTTATCGTTTCTAGAAATATAAACAGAGAAAAATCAAACCTGTACTGTGGTGTTAGGCTCCGTAGGAATTCTTCAAGTGTCTTTACGTCTGTTATATTTTCTAGGAAGCCCAAGATCTTCTGTAACCACAGTATGATTGGGGAAAAAGGGATCGGAAGGGACCTGAGAGGCTGGATTATCTGTTCTTCAAGGAAGAATCACCTGTAGCTGGCATAACCTCTTCTCAAGAGGTGACAGGAACACAGGTTCATTGACTTCCACAGGCAAGCACGCAGGCTTAGTGCTTACTTCCACTTGGTTGTAATTTGGGTGCATTACTTCCTCTCACAGTTTATTCCTCTACCCCTTGTAGTTGCACTTTTTGACTTCTGAAACTGTTCCTCAAACTTTGAAACAAACACTTTTCAAAAATGATCTTGTTCCCTTGTTAGACATCTCTCCTTCGACACCTCTGACTCCCTCCTGTTTTCTCAGCTTTTCCTCTTACATCATGTTTTCTGAATTTCATGGTCGTGCTTATTCCTCCCTGCTGGTCTTGCTCCAAAACATTTTTCTCGAAGTGCAGTAACCAAAACTGGCGTATTCCAGCTCAGGCTGTACCAGCACCGGCTAAAGGAAGAGGATTTTTCCTATATTTACCAGATGACGTTGTTTTTCTTTTCCAGAGTGATGTCTGACTGTTTTGTGGCAGGATGGCATTGCTCAAATTCTGATCTACTCCAGATCTTTCACGCAGAATTGTCGCCAAGTCGCCGCTTGGTACCAGTGCAGTGGTTTAAGCACAAAACCTTCTGCCTGTCTTCACTCAGTTGTGCATCTTTATTCTCGCTCGCTCCATACCATTTTTTGCTGACATTTTATTTCATTTACCAAGATCAGAATATTGGCAACACTTAACACCTTGGTGGTGCTTGTGGAGTTCAGCAAGGGGAGGTATCCATAGCACTGAAACTTGTGAAACTCCATCGTATTAGTTAACCACTGAGAGTTAACTCTCATTATGGTTTTCCAATGAATTGGTATTCACCTCTATGTAATTTTTTTTGTATTTCACCTATGAGAATGTCATGTGGGATGGTTCCCCGCTAAACTAATTATCATCTTCTTTTCCCACTGGCGCCTCAGCTTCATGCTGTCATTCAGTGCAGGATAGGAGCTGTCATACTACAGTCCTTGGGAGCTAAACTTCCCCCAGCAGAAACTCTTGCCACAGGTCTAGGTCTCTGCTTCTGTGGTTTCTTCTTAAATAACTGGCCTTCCTGTAACTTAACTTTCTGTAACTCTGGTAAGGTATGTTGTCATACTGTACCAGGGAATGAGATTCATCAGTTTGAAAGGCAGAGTTCAGACCTGACTATTTTCAAAGATTCAGTTGTTTTTTGTTTTTTTTTTTCTCCTGAGTTCAGGCAAAGTTCGTAGAAAACTTTTCCAAATGACAGTTTCTCTTTCTCTCTTAATATCATGTCTGTGTCAATTTAATGGATTAAATTTGTATCCTATCTCATAGTGGTTAATGTATTACTGCTTCTTTTGCTTTCTGAAATCCCGTATTGTGTGAGTAGTTGCATGTTGCAAGACCAAGGCATTTAACTAAAAGTACTGTACATTTGGGAGCATGTGATACAATTTCAGTTTTAAGCGTTAGTATTCATCTGAAATAAATTATGGGCTTAGACTTACAGAAATAATGGAAGAATAAATTTATGTACTACTTGTCTCTACAGGGTTATCCTCAGTTCCGGTAATTCCCATTATCCTGTCCTCTTCCTTCATTCTACTTCAGCATATTTTGTTCTGACACTTGGGGTTTTTTTTCTTTTTTTTTTTTCTTTCTGACTAATTCTTTGCCCATTACCTAGCAGGTTAGATCTTAGGAATTCACAGATATGCTGTGGTTTGCCTACCAACAGTAAGAAGTACTTTAAAGTGACCCGCAGTGGCTGTTTCTAGCTGTCTGGAAAAAAAAAAAAAGCCTGAACAGCAGGTCGGAAAAATACCTCCGAACAGATGGTTTCTGTGACTAACCGAGCCATTAGCATGCTCCTTTGTGACTGATGTTTCCCGAGAAAGTGCTGGTATCGGCATCTGTCTGTTTTTGCATGGGATGGAAGAGTAAGGCCAGGAAAGGGTGAGATGGGGAGCACAGGTCTGACGAGGTGGGAGTGGGCTGGGGTGGATGGGCTTGTCTGAGCAGAGGAGCTGGACTGTGATCCAGTTTATGAGGAAAATAAATGTCTGTGAGGTGTGGAAATGGGGTTAGGGTTGTGAGAATGTGTGACAGCAAGTGTAGGGGAGGTTAACGTGCTCATGGGTGCGGACTGGCAGAGCGTTAGAAACTTCTACTGCTGCCCTGCCAACGTGGCTGATGGTACAGGTACTGAACACAGCACGAGGCTGTGCTTGGCGAAGTCCTGACTTATGCTGTGGTTACTTTTTTCTTCTTCAGAACATACAATGTAAGCAATGGCCATGTCTTTCACCATGGGTTGTATAGCAAGTTTTACTTAAGAAAGAGAAGGGAGGTGAAGTTGTGTCTGCTGCAATGGTTGGATGTTCAAATACCTTGCCCAATTTGAAACACTCAGGAGTGGATAGAGACATGAAGGAAGTCATTGCCAGTTTTACTGTCTGCAGGTCCTGTCGCTCTTAAGAGCCATAACACTGTAGAAACAATAGTGGACTCTGCTTATTTAGGAATATACGTATGCTTTTTTCCCTTTAGGTCAAAAGCATAGTTACGAAATGCTGAAAATTACGACCTCCTTTATCTTTCGCATGTCTGATGTATGCAACCCCTTTGTGAGGTTTATTTGGCTTTTTCTTTGTGCTTTTTTTCCTAGTGTGTTTGGTTTTTTCCCTTTTTTTTTCCTTTTTTTTTTCCTCCTTTGAACTGATGAAACCACTCTCTTTGGTAATTCTGAGTCAGTTAGGTCAGTCCTGGGCTTTTCTGTGCAGAGACTGCCAAGTTGTTCTAAAATATGTGGTGGTTTAGAGATTTGGATGAATGTCCAAAAGGGACCAAGTCTTGAGACCTCCAAATGTCTTTAATTTAAAACCATAATTTGGAAAGGATCCTTTCTGAGTCCCAAGAGAAAAAAGCCAGTACTTTCATTTATACTATTAGTCATCATTCTCTCCGCCATCAGGGTTCCCCTCCCTTCTGAAAAGGCTACAGTTTGTTTTGCTGCTTTAACAAAAATGAGTTAAGTTGATTTAATGTTCTGTTTTGTGATGAAGTGTCTTACCTAGGTCATAGTTTAGCTGTTAACAAGATATTTATGAAGTGGTAAGAATTCTCTGCTCTGTGGTGAATTTAGTCTCTAGAGTGAGGCAAAATGCTGTTTAACTAGCAAATAAAGTAGTTCAGCTTCAAATTATACATCGAAGTTAAATGCAACGATTTTAATCTTTTAGTAACGCCCTAAATAGAGTATCTGGAACTGCTCAAAACTTAAGTAACTTGACCTCTGCTATAGGAAAACATTTCAGATAAATTAATATTGCAAGTAGCTATCCAAGGGAGGAAAATTTTGGATTTAGAAACCAAGTTAAATTCATACTTTTCTTTTACGTGAAGACTGTAAAATATAGCTGAAGACTAAGAACCTCTTCCTGAGCTCATTTTTTCAGTACTCAAGACTCATTTGACTGACTTATACTGTGCTAAATCCTTGTAAGTATTTGAAGCTGGCATTTGTGATACTCGCTTGGGAATGTGTTGTCTGTCACGTAACAACAGTGTTGTCCGCAGACGTTTCCCTGGTTTTTGCATAGTTTTTATTGGTGTTTAGCATGATTACAGCTGTAGTAGTTAAGACCCAAGTAGTAGAAGCCTTCATGTTCTAGGTGTTCCCCAGATGTGCAATGCAAATACAGTTATTTTTAAAGGAATTCTGTATGAACCACTGCTTCACCATCAAAAGTTTTGGAAACAACATTGGCGATTTCAGTTGCATCTATAAGCCAGTAGCGGTTTGTCTCTGTGTCTCTCAAATGTACTAAGAAAATTGCATGTGAGCCCTTTCTCTCCCCAGTTGTGTATCAGCAGACCTTACCAGGCGTGATTTGTGATGTATTGAATTTTGCGATAAATAATGGACTAGTACGTACATGATAAGTAACGAGTGAACTTTGTCACCGATTCATTGGCCATGTTTAATTAGCTCTCGAGTGCCAGCTCAGCTCCACAGAAATCATTTTTATTGGATTCTCAGAGGCTTCATTTTACTCGAACTTCAGTTACTCGAACAGCAGAGTCCCCGTTTCTGTCTTGGTCCAGGCAGGCAGACCTTTGTGCAGCGTAGAACAGTCGCTTTGGGTCTCCATTCTCATTTTGTATTTTCGCTTCTGTGATTATAGCTCTGACTGAAAAGAAATCTTCAGGAAGAGTTGTCTTCCTGACTCTAACGTGTGTTTTTGCATTAAGATTGTATCTAGTTCACTGCACAGTTTTAGTGATCTGGCAAACAATATGAGTGAACGCTAACCACCTAAAGCTAAGCTTGCCTGTGTCTCCACGAGACCGGACAGTGAAGGAGGTACGTGAACCATGAGTTGTTCAGAACTAAGACCCTACAAAACTATTTTTTGTAAAAATCTATAGACTGTTGTGTTGTTTTCCCCTCCAGCAGCCATCTGCTGAGATTAACTTTAAAAGAGCTGGTTTCATAAACACATTTTGCGTTTTATTTTGCTTGTAAACCAGTTATCTTACATGGTTAACACTCTCCTAAATGCATCGCTCATAATTAGTGCCACAAATAAAACAGTTTTGCCAGTGGCTTGCAAAGTTCATGCACATGTATGGATTGTATGACAAATCAGAGGCCTCTATCTGTATAGGAATCTAGCAATTAATAAAGTGATGCTGTGTAAGACTGGAATAGGTGGGGACAGACATTCGTGTGTCTCTCATGTAATGGCATTCTGAGTTGCATGAGGAGCGGTGCTGTTCTGGAGGCAACGTCTACCTCTTGTATAAGACAGTGAGAGTTTATTAAGTTAGCATTTATACTTCTTTGAAGGTAATAATGAATTTTTAACTTTGTAAGAAACCAGATTGTCTCAGTGAATGTACCATAATATTTTTTTTACCTGAATAGAAGATGTATTAAAAAAAAGAAGTCAGACCTACGTGGTTATAGTATAACTTTATAAAATTGGAACTGAAAAACATTTCACTTGCGAGATATGAGTTTTTATGTTACTTCTGCAACCGTTAGTGTTCAACATCTAAAACAGAGCAAGGAGTTGCAATTCAGTGATGCTGTTGTAGGTGTTCGTGATACCTTGTTTTGTGGAGCCAGTAACACCTCCTGAAACTCCTGTTGCAAAGTAAAAGAACTTTATAAATGCTAATTAATTTTCAGATTGCACAAGAAAGTGAGATGGACTTGTTAATCTTATAAATGAGAAAACTGAGGCAGAAGGAAGGTATGTGAAGTGTGCTGAGAGCAGAGAGGTTTTTGTGTGAGCAAGAGTTTCTGTATGGTGTGTCCATGAAGATGTGGCACCAGGCATGATAGTGCGTATACATAATGTGATATTTAATGGAGAACTCTGTGAAATTCTAAGAAGAAAAAGTAACAGATCAAAAAGCTAAAATAAAAACCCCATATCAGAAATTCCTGTTGTTGATTTAGATTCAAGTAGAAGGAAAGCAACGAGGTTGCTTAAGTTTTTATCCAAGGAAATAGGAAATTTAAGCCCTTCTTACTGCATTTAAATATCTTGGCATAGGTGTACCTTAGTGCATTTAAGTAGCTTTGGCTTGCTGCTGTGGTTCATTCTTAATGATTACTGATTAAAAAAAAAGGGGGGGGACAGACAACACAGCATAAATGGCAAAAGCTTACAGCATTTCTAGAGCAGTGTCATGAACAAGTTAACACCAACCAGGCTTGTAAAAAGGCATATAAAAAAACCTGTTTGCAGGTCAAAACAGAAATTGTAGGAGAAAAATAGGCATATCATAACTGGAAGGAAACGTAACAATGGTTCTAAAATGACAGTCTAAGATCTTCTCTTGTTAAAATGGATTTATTAGAAAATAGGAAAATGTGTGTGTACAGTTGGAGAATAATTGAATCATGGAACCATTGTAACTTACAGTTGTAGTATATGTTTGGAGAACATTAGTATTTTTCAAATCGATATATCTAGTGATTAGAACATTCCTGAGAGATTTTCTTGAAATAATTTGGAGAACAGGAAAAAGCAAATTTGGCAAGGCTTTTTTTTTTTTTTTTAAATGGCAATTCCAGCTTCCATCTTTTTGAAGATGAAGTTAAAGTACTTGACCTACTTGATTCCCATTGGTCATTATTTTCGTATGCCACCATTCACTCAGTAAATAGCAAGCTTTTAAAGTCCTTCTGTGGAGGACAGACTTTCAGGCTTGCAAAGAAGCTGAAATTTTTATGGGCAGAGGAGCAGGGATTTGGTCTGAAAGAGGAGACTGAGTGGTGGAGAGCTTTGTTGTCACCAGGAGCTAAAATGTCATCCAGGCACTCATCCTGCTGCTTCGAAAGGAAGCAGCACCAGCACCAGGAGTTTAGAGAAGTAGCTTTCATAGGTCTGTAGGGTGGCTGTGAAGACACTGGCTTGCCTTGAAGAAAGAGCTTGCACACAGTAAGTGCGTGTAAGCTTTTTTTTTTTATTTACAGGAGGAAGTGCGTGCCAAGAAACACGCACTTCTTTAAAGGAAGTGGCAGGACAGCTGCTTTTCTCCAAGCGGGATTTTGCATTCTGCTAAGTGCAGGAAGAATGCCATACACTAACAGGGCATCTTGTCTGCAGTTCTTTTTTTCCTGACATCCTTTATTCTGTTTGTATGATTGTAGAATGTAGAGGCTTGGTGCTGGCTACAGGGTAATACTACAAAAAGTTTTATGCCTGTCTTCAGCTGTTGTAAGTTGGGATGATTCTATTACAGTCAATAAAGTCACACTGAAGATGTTAATAAACATTCAGAGAAAGATTAAATGTAGGGTTTCTTAGACTTCACAGATGATGTTTCTAGCTCCTGAAGATGTTTTAGATTAGAAAGTCTGTGTTTAAGCAGACTGGCCTCACCTTGAAGCAATATAGATGTTGTAAATAATGACATTCCTCTGGCCACTGATCAAGATACAAGAACTGATTTAATCTTGGACTTTTGTATGTCTTTGCAGTTGCTTGTTACTGGATTTCAGAATACCTGGTTTTTATCTTTCTATTAATATTTAGTTAAGAGATGCCTGAATGCTATTTGGGTTATTTGATTACAGTTTATAACCACTCATTGTTTGCTTTGTTTTTTTCTAAGTGTAAATCAGAAAGGTGGGGTATTGTAGATTGCTAACAGGACAGAAATTCTTTTTGACACTAAAGGCAAACTGGTTAAAATGAAAGATAATGTAAAAATTCAGCTTTGTGCCTCTAATTTGTGCTGTCCTGGTAGATAGGCTAATGAATGTGTAGATTTTCACATACATAGGATGAAGTGCAGGCTGCTCTGAAGTTTGATAGTTTTCATTTCTCTAAATGGCTATTTTTCTGGCTTAGTTTAGTAGTGTATTGTTCTGTATCTCTTGCTCTCAGGTTCAGTCATCAGTATGAGGCATGTGGAGACAAAATTTAAAGCTAGATCTTGGTTTTGCTTTTTATCTTACTGGAGCAAGTATCATAGGAAATTTCTGTCTTGAGTCTGCTTTAATTTACAGCAGTTTGCTTATGTTAAGGTTTATCTCTGCATTTTTTACTGAGGGAAGTCTTTCTGAGAGCACTGGAGCACTCAAATGCAGAGCCTGGCCAACGGCCATGTGTGGGCTTATTCTTGATGGGCTGGATTTACAGCGCGGGTCAACCTGAAGAGGCAGATGTTCAGTTGCGAGATGAACTGATGACCAAATCTAATAGTGAAAGGAATGACAAAAAGTTAAAACAATAGAGTATTAGTTAGGCTAGACACTGAACAGACAAATGAAGTGGAAATATGCGCCATCTGGGATAATTAGGGTTGGAAGGGACCTCAGTTCCTCATGGAGTCCAGGCCCTGCTCAGAGCGGGGCTAATAATATAAATGTTAAATATTCTTTCAAGATTTATTGCAGAGATACCCTTTCTTACCACGTACCCACAGTTATGACTGACAGCAGAAATAACTTCTGATTTCTGGAGGCTTAAAGACAGCCTGTATTCTAAGACAGTCTCTTAACCTTGTGTTTTCCCACAGCTTCTTGGATTTTTAGAAGAAAATAACCAAAATACTGAAAAAATACATTGTTTTTCACCTGTCTTTTGTTTTTAGGGCCCTTGGATAATACAGCTTTCCTGTCAGGCTTGGACATCTTCCCCTATGACTACTCTGCCTTTTAAGTTAAACACCCAAAGAAAAAAACAGATTTCACTAAAGTATTGGTCATTTCTTTCAGCAGTTCTGCTTTACAGTGTTTATTGTCTGTCCTTTTTTCTGACTCTTCAAGAGCCATAATTTTGAATTCAAAAAAGTACGAGTCATACTTCTGCCTGTAATGCTTGATTTCATGTGGACTGACGTGACAGCCTAAGGTTGCCATCAACGCTTTAATTTCTCTCTATGCATAACGGGAATGATACTCTGACTCAGTGGGGAGTTGAGAGTCCTCATTGTTTAATGCTTTGGAGATGAGGTTATATAGCTGTAATTACTGATAATACCTGACCTAAGCTCTTTCCCTTTAACAGGCAACGGATCCTTTTGTGACTTCTTTTATTTGCATTGTATACTTTTAACTACATTTCAGAAAGAGTTGTTAAAAGTGTTGCCTAGCCTCAAGAACTCTTGTTCTGTTTAAACCATGCCTCTTCCTAACTGCCTTAGACCTGCAAGATCTGAGCTGCCATTATTATATTTGCGGAATATAATTTAGGCAAACGTCCTCCTCGCCCATCTGTTTCTTTGAAAGGCTGACAAATTTGATAATGGTTTCAGGTGTTATTACTCTAGTTCTCAGCATTTCATACGAGGTTTTTTTCTCCCCTTTTTCTGTTACCAGCAGACAGTGATTAAAGTTGTGCAGTTCAGAGTGTAAGAACAAAAGGAAAAAACTAGTTCTCTGCTGTACATGAGCTGTTCTAATTCATGTTGCATTTTGCAAATTTGGGAAACATTTAAGCCGGTATGTTGTGCAGTTTGGCCAAAATTTTCTAACTTGGATGTTTAAAATTGTTTGTTAAAGTTAAGTGACTGCATTTTCAGATGCTTTTGAAATTTTTTAAGTATTCTTTATGGCTTTTTCTTTCATTGTGACACACCATATACAAGAAGAAAACTTTTGGTAGAGGAATATACTCTGCATAGAAGTCAGCATTCATATTCTCCCATCAGAAAGATGGCTCAGTTCCAATGTACTGTTGTAAGTGTGGCAAGCATATAAATTAAACAGTAAATAAATTATCTTTTTTTTTTTTTCCTGGTATGTTTACAGTGTCACTCTCTTGATACTGATTTTGCAGCTAGTTTTAGGCCCAGGATTTTAGCCCTGAATATTCAGACTCACTTGGAAACCTGTCTTGCTGATTCTTGGCCAGTTAATAGTTCCAAGTGGATGCAATTTAATAACCCTTGTGCTGTTTTGATTTGCCTCCCATGCCATCTGGTCTATATCTCTTTCCTGCCTTTTTTTTTTTTTCCTTTCTTAAAGGATAGTATTTTTTCAATAATTTAAACTTTCAAGCATGTCCCATGAAAACGTAACTTGCTCTGAAATTTCCCTGTGCAATGTGTTTTTTGAGAATGAAGGCTTTCTGTACACAGAGAAAAAAGAACATGAACAGGAACCTGTGGACAAGTTGGAATGACAGGAATGTAGTGCACAGTAAAGATGTCTGTTTCTTCACACTGAAATATTATTTAAGCACATTTCAAAAGGAAAATTATTTCATGTCTCTGAGGTCTCCTGGATGGCTGTCTGTGTTTCTCTGCCGGCCTCCACAACAAGTTGAATTACTGGAGAGTGGCAAGGGACGTTCCAGAAATCCAGAATTGCTCAGACTTTGCTGAGATGGAAGTTAAGCGCTGTGAATGAAGCTTGCGGTCTATTAACTGGCCTTATTTATACTTGAGTTAGTAATGATAACCTAGACTGATGCTGCTTGAGTTTAGCTCTGTTTGTCATAACATTAAAAAATACTGGGTGAAAAGTTTTTGTTTACGTTGTGTGAAGGCACGAATTCTTGACAACCCTGTTTTAAATTTTGGAGGATTGTTTGCCTGCATGACCTGGGTGTTTGTCCGTAAGTCTTTCTGTGCGTTTTAAATACGCTGCTTCAGCTGGCGTTTGGGTTATTTCTGATCTGTGCCTGGTTTTTGCTGGACTGACGTCCGTGTTACGTAAAGGGGAAAGTTTGAAGAGGTAGGCTGTGAGATGATTTTCTTCTGCTCCACGCTGTGGGTGTCGCCCGGGCGTAGCTGCCGGGGAAGCAGCAGGTGAACTGCACCTACTGTGGTAGCAGGTGGCCCTGCACCCACACCAGCAAGCTGTCGCGCCAAGAGAGAAGGGGGAGCTGAAGGTGTCCATCCCCGTTTTGGCTGTCCTCGCCGCAATTCCTCAACACCTTCGGTTCAAATTGCACCCTTCCTCGAAGAGGTGATGGTGGTGCCTAGCTCCCGCGGGGCACGGGGTGCGGGTGGTGGTGACCGTGCACGCTCGGCCCGCGCCTGTACGGGCGGCTAATTGTCCGGGCGGGGGAGAGTGAGCCGTGGTGGGTCCAGGTGGCCTGTGAGGCACCGGCTCCTGCTGCCTCCAGGGTTTCACCGCCCTGTGGGCCTGGTCGTCCCAGCGGATGCCTTCTGGGCACCCCCTTGCCTCCTCTTCAGGTCCGTGTTTCAGCAGCGTGACACGAACTCTTATTTTGTGCTTGCAAGCCTTGCTCCTCTCCTCTC
>JAVKLA010000150.1:0-19109 GCA_034782735.1 Sagittarius serpentarius
TTTAATTAAGGAGGGGGAGTGAGAGAGCGGCTTTGGTGGGTACCTGGCGTCCAGCCAGGGTCAACCCGTCACAACAGTCCTCTGCTTAGCATGTTCATTTCATTTATGGATAATCTTGGTGAAGTTTTGGGATCAACTCTGCATTTGGTTTCTGTGTTAGGCATCAAGTAGCTAAAATTTAAGATCTAGGCACTTAAGAGATGGAGTGAAATCCAGCTAGGCACTGCAGAACCCATACTTTTTAACTGAGGAGCCTTCATCTTTTCCTAGTCAAAGAAAAGAAAAATTAAAAAAAAATAATAAATCAATGCTATTATGTTTTTTATGAGGTTTGAAAACTGTAGGGGATACAATAGGAGCAATAATACCTGTTTAGCTGTACAAATAAAATATACTATAAAGCATTGTGTCATTATTTTAATTGACTAGCAGAGTGATTAATCTTCCTCTAGATACCATTTCCTGCGAGACAGATATTCCCTCCTTAACAAATATGATTGTATCGATGTGGACATACAAAATACTAGGTCTGGCAAGAAACTATAATGGAGTGCTTTATAATTAATTAATATATACCCTTAGATTTGATGTATAGGAGCCAGAACTACTCAGCTATTCTTCAAGAATCTCTCACAGGACAATGCTTTTATACCATCCAAGTACATCTTATGGTAAGCATTAATTTATATTGGCAGGAAGCTTTGGAAGAGAGTCATTTTCAGCTTTTGAAATACAGGCATATGTCTATGATACTATAGCAGCAGGTATGTAAAAATAGCAACTTGTGTGTAGGAACGAAGTGATCTTTCTGGAGCCTTTGTTTTCCTGTTTCTAACATGCACCCAATGGCAACAATCAAGACTGTTTATGGATCTTATTAGCATTTAAACTAAATTCCTTTATAGTTTAAGTTGTAACTGTTTAAGTTATATAATTTCTGATCCTGGAATATAACTCCATGTTAATTTCTTTCGTATGAAAGAAGAAAGAAATCCATACAGAAATTCCTCAAGAACTGCTATCAAATCCAGCACACGGCAGAAGTATGAATTAACTTGTTTAGCAGATCTCTGCATTTCTATTTTACAGATTGGCCTAAAGGCAACACTAAGTGTTTAATGTCTTGTTGGTGAAAGTATATCTTTTTGTCAATGTATGCATATTCAGAACTTAGGAGAAAATGACTTTTAAAAAACCTGCCATTCGACTGTTAGATATAGTAGCCAAATTCCTATTTAATCACCTTTGGCTTGTCAGCTTTTCTCTTGACTTGCTTATTTATGTCTTCTAGGGGTTTGCCTAGCATAGAAAACACTACTTTTTACTCAATAGCCAAGAAACCCACACAGTCGCACATTAGGACCCTAACAGTGCCACAAAAAGGAGAGATTTACTTTTGCTTCTGCGACTAACAATTAGTCATTCCTTCTTCGGGATCCATGGATACAGGATTCACGAGAAGGAAACAAAATTAAAACCATGAAACAGATCAACTGAGATGGAAGCATCACAGGGGCAGATTTAAGGCAGCAATATGTAAGTTACTGTATTGATGAGGGACCTTATTCAAGAGGTCCCTAAATACAGATCATCTCCAATTCAGTTTGCCAGGAAATTCCCTAATTTAATTAGGGAACAATAAGAATTAAGTTCATGAAGATTTAATTGAGTAAGGCTTTTGAATAATGCTGAGCTTTTCAATTTATGCATAACAAATGTGAAATATAATTAACCCATTTCAGCTGTTCATAACTTTCCCTGTTCCTAACCAAATTTTTTTAAAAAAAAGAAGATAAGAAATCTTGCTATGTGTTAATATACATATATGTCCTTTAATAAATTTGCTCATAACATTCTCTGTCTTTTTTAGCAAGAAAGCAAAAGCAATCAGTAACTCTAAAACCAGCACATCAAGATTAACATTTTAGAATGACTTGCAATTCCTGTTTATATTAATGCAGTTCCCTCTCTTCATCCCCTTCCTCCTCCACACACACAGAGGTAAAAGCAATGGATGTCTTTAGAAATTTAGGCTAATATTAAATTCAGTATTAGTCTCAAGATTCAAAGCTTTAGCATTAGAATTAATAGCTATCAATCCCACAGAGGAACAGTTGCTTTTCAAAAGACTACCAGCTTCATTCATATTGTATTCTAGCTAACAATTTAACATTTCAAAAACAGGACTTTGAAATGAAATATGATTTTAGAGCACAATAAGGACAATTTAGAAGTTCTCTGAGGAACAAACATTATACTTATGACTGTTTAACACAGTGCGAGATCATGAAATTAGAAATGGAAGAATCAAATGTGAACTATAACGCATCTATTAAAAATACATACATCTAGATACTCACTCAATACAGAAATGGGTTTCAACTTGAGCTCAAAATTAGTTTATATTTTTGTGACAGAGTCCCCAGACAGACACCCTATGAAATCATGTATCGATGAATGGGAAGAAAGTGTTTAAGAGTCTGATTCCCAAATTTCATTGCATACAGTATCACAGCTGATCTTCAGATGGTACCCATAGCAGGAAAAACCAAAACATTATCTTTTCTAGACTTATCATTATTTTGCCTTTAATAATTACCTAATGCAGGCAAGCATTTCACCAGCTTTCAGAGAGCTATAGCAGAGGGTGAAATCAGCCTAAAGCCAGGTATGTGCACCCAAAACTGCAGAAAACATTAACCAAGTAACTCAGAGGAGAAACATGGTAGTTAGTAAGATACGTTATCAGTGAAAAACAAAGTTTTGCAGTAGCATAAGAGTGTGATCAGGCAGTTCAGCTTGGGACGACACAGAACAACTATCCGTGTGTTCTGCTCTTTCCACAAACCAGCACTGTGCTGTGGAAAGAAAACCCAAGGTGCCTGGTGCATTCTCCAATGGAGGTACCTTGTTTAAGTAATAAAAGGCATTAAGTTCAAACTAGCCAACAGATGCTAGCCAAAATGCTAAAGCAATTATGGAGGATTGCAAGTGGAAGCTCAGAAAATGTTACTTTATCTTAATGTTACATTATTCCAACACATCAAAACCAAACATATCAGCCTTACATGTCATCTCGTGACAAAACTGACAAGCTTCTCCATTTCTGCAGGTACAGTCATCTTTAAAGCTGTGGCTGGGAAAGTTTCCCTCCTCATTTTGTAGCCATCCTTCTTTATGCAACACTACTGGTCCGTAGACACTAGCAGAGATAGAGACCAAAATCTTTTTCTGGTCTGAATAATGAGATTAAAAGGCTCAACATTGCATGACCCAAGACTTAAACCAAACGAAACAAAAAAACCCCAATACACAAAAAATATGGAAGCCCAGTTGCTGTGTCACAGTGTGCATTAATATTCAATTTATCTAAATAAATAAAACAGCTAAACAGGTTTACAGGCAATGGATTACTGCTTCCTCAAGGAAGGCATGCATTCCATGTCCATGCTATGATATGGGTCAGACCTTATTAACCAGCTAGGCTGAAAGTTTTAGTAATTTGCAAGTGACACAGGTAAGAGCCCAGCATGCTAACCCAGCTCTTATTAACTAACAGCTGGACACTAGATATTCAGTGATATATCAAAGGAAACTTGGTAAGCAGGGTAATGTTATTTCATTCTACAGATGAATACACTTGTTATTTGTTCCAGCTGGGTTATTCAAATCAAAGTTTAGCTTCTGGGGAGGGCACAACACCTGCGATATGTTTCTGGAGAGCCCTTTGAATTTCTTCTGCATTTCCTTGTATTAAATAAGGTATGCTGAACATCCTCTTTGAAATCCACTTCTCTTATTGTCTCCTTCAGCAAACAGTTGGTAATAAGACATGCCACACTCCCCTTTCATACTACATCTGAAAGTGTTACTACTACTACTGAACAAACAGAAAGGAATAAATATTGATGGAAGGCTTTTTTCTCTGTTTAACCAGACTTACCACCTTTCATCCCTTGCTTCATGAAAACCAATTCAGTCTACCGACCACAGAGCAAAATGAGACAATCCTCTCATTGGGAAAGGTGAAAAGCAACACTTTTTCCAGTGTGGTGATAATAGACAGCACAAAACAAACGTGTTTCCTTCACCTTTAACTGTTCAATTACTTGATTAATCACGTTAACAGCTTCAGTGGATGAGTTTTAAGCAAAATGCTATCTTATTACATTCAGAACATATCTGATCAAATTCCACTCTGTTTACACTGTTCTGTAATATAAATCTGAATTCATTCAGTTTTCATGATTCTGGAACTTTCCTACACGGACAGGAATATGCTCAGCTTTGCCGAAAGATTTTCGTATACCCAGATTCTATCGTCTAAGCAGCGCAGAGACACTACAGATTTTGTACGTAGTCTTCTGAAGAACAGTGGGCCTGAACAAGTTCAATAGTACGTGGTACGTGACATACTGAAGGCTATCGGGAGCCCACTCATTGTGAGCAAAGCAGAGCAGAAGACAGCTGATACTTTTTTGCATGCGAGATCCAGAGCAAATACTGCAAAGCATACAGCAAAACCAGGCAAAGTACAGAGTGCTAGTTCAGGACTAACCACTTGTTATATTACAAGGTCATTTCCCCCCATCCTTTCCTTTTAAAAGGGGGGGGAGGAAAAAAGATGAACTGAGAAAGAAGACAGACATTTTCATGACATTAGGTGCTCTAGAAATGCAAACATAGCAACTTTGAAAAGGCATTGCTGCATTTAAACTGTGACAAAGTGATGAGGTTAGTCCTACAGGGGATAGAGTCATGTGAACCTCTAAGCTGAAGAGCTTTAAAAGATTCCAAGAGAGATTGGTTAAAAGATATAGCTATTTACAGAATAGACTCAGTAAAAGAAACGTGGGTAAAATGGGAGAATTCAAATGAGTATCAGGAATGCAAGCCAGAAAACACCAAACTTTAATCTGAATATGTTTACCTAGTATGAAGTAGGAGGCTAAACGGTTGGGGTTTTTAAAAAATCTCTACTTAATAGATTAAGCACTTTCATAGCTAGTGGTAAAAGCAGACAAAATCTTTAAGTGACGTGATATGTCATAACAAAAATGAATGTCATCCTGAACTCTAGAGCAAGCCATCATACCAAGAAATAAGGAAAAAGTTCCAAGTAGAAAGAGTAAATTGAGACAGTTCAGGCATACTAATGGCAGGAGGCGAAGCAGCAAAAAAAAGAAAAAAAGAAAGATTTTAAGACTGGCAATAAGACAGAAATGAGTATGAACAACATAAAAAGTAGGTTGCACAGAGCAAACCAAGAAAAAAAAATAAAACAAAACACACAATAAGGGTATCATGATAATAAAGCTAAAAAGGGCAGACAGCATGTTGCTACTGTCAATAAAATAGGCACCTTTTGCTTAACATTATTATTTTTAAATTAAACATTTTTACCATCCTTCTCCACTTCCTTCTTTCCAACTTTCGTAGTGCTAAGTTACACGTGAACAATTTTTATTTTTGAAATAGTAGAATTTTGTCCCTCTTACACTGGTCTCAGGTTTTGAATGCAAAATATATTGCCCATATTCTATTCTGTTTAGTCATCTCTTGAGAAACAGTCTGCAAAGGCAGCATGTAGTAGACCTACATTTAGGAAATTGCCATAGCATTACAGAGTCAGAAGCTTTGCTCAATGCCTTATTCTCTTGCTCTCTATTCTAAAATATTTCACTTCCCACAGACATTTCCTTCCAACAGATGTATCTGAGGGGAATGCAATCACAAAGGGAAAAAATTGTTTAAAATGTACTATGCCTCTCTGATTATAATTAGATTTGCACATCTAGAGATCTAAATATGATGCATATGTCTCTGCATCTCTACTCCCACGTGTGTGCCCATGATAGTAGTCAACCTTCACAGAATGTGTGTGTTATGAGAATGTGTAGCATCTGTCAGATGCTCTATAGTTTAGCTAAATGAAATTTCCTAAGAGCAGGGCTAAGACGAAAGCAGCTCTAAAGTGTTTTAAGCATGCTTGCCTGATGTACCTAGATCTTCTCATCTAATGTGGTTTGGTTTTCAGTTGTCTGTTGACTGAACAGTAGAAAAAACTTTTCAGGGAGGATTAGCCATTCTTTAGTTCAAAACAAAGCAGCTAAGAGCTTAAAGTCCTAGCAGTGAAAGATCAGATATGAAAATTACAAGTTGCATCAATCCCTTTAATTTCTCTGCTAGAGAAGGTGAAAAAAAGGTCACAGTCAGGCCTTTCCAGCTTCCACTATCCATCTATTTTGCTGCATTTTTTTTCTCTCCCATTTCAACTTATAAATTACAGTACAAGCATACATTTTGAAGCCAGAGACCCACCAAAAAAGCAACAACAAAGATGGATTAAAAAAAATTTTCAGCTAAGTGCAGCTATACCAGATCATGAATTTATCTCCAAAGCAGGTTATTCTTAAAGTCAACAATATTTTTTCCATATGAACAACGTCCATTAAAGACACCTGAATGACGTTCTTATGCCCAGAATCAGTTTTACATGCACAGATGTCTTTCCTATATATTTATACCCAATCTGAAGCCAGGATCAAATAATTGAGGAAGTTACTTCCTCTTCCCTCAAGCATTTTTTTTTCCTAAGCTTAGCCACGCTGCTGTATCTAGGAACTTGTACTGAAGAGTTCAGTTGGGCATGCTCATGTGAAAGTGGCCAGCAGCACAACTGGATACCAACATGAAAGTTAGACCTTCTAAGTCCAGCTAACTCTGAAAAGGCACCGCATTGGCATCCCACTGCGCTCATCACAGGAATTCCAATACGTACCTGAAACCAGTGCACGACTATTCCTTGCAATTAATCTAAATAGTAATGCTGTGGTATTCAGCAGGTAGTAAGTGAAAAAATTAAATTCATAACGTTTCAGAGGTTTCAAGTGCAATATATGCTACAGAAATGGTGGCAGCTACACAGTTAAAAAAAATAGAGTATCTGTACAAGTTAAGTGTTTTGGTCTTAAGCTTTCTTCTAGGTGGTTTGGGGGTTGGTTGGGTTTTTTTTGTTGTGCATTTCATAACCTAACTGTGCAAATTCACACAAACCAAAAGGAATTAGCTTTTGTGGTTATTGTTCTTAAAGACAGATGCACCCTTGCAAATACAGTTAAGTACTGACATTCATACTGTACTTTCATGGGAGTGAGTACTACACCAACTAGACAGTGGTATGCATAATAAATTCCCATCATATTTAGTTGAGCAGCAGTAGACACGAAAAAAAAATTTTTTTGAAGGTTACATATTAGGATAAAGGTCTGGGAATTTTGATAATATTTTTCACTGTAATAGGACGATATAGGTCTTAAGGGAATGCAAAATTCAATTACATGCACATTGGAATACAATTCTGATGAGAAGAGCTGCAGAACCCAATAAATGTAGTCTCTCCATCCCCGACTTGTTACTTTAGCAGTCACCATTGTCAAAACACATCCTTTTTCTCTCTTGTTGAACTGCATTCATTGACTGATCCAATATGAATAATCACACAAGAAAATCTTCCCTCCTCTTCCTCATGTCTACGTCAACAAAAATCTCATAGCAAACTTCATTAACCACTTAATAAAAATGGCAACAAAATTATGTCTGAAAGTGACTAATAAAGACTTTGTACAGACATCTCTTTATGAGGTCCAAATGTCACAATGATTTCAATACATCTAAAACACTGTCAAACTGTTTGTGTATGCAAGCAAGTATAGAAAGTAATACTCTTTTGGGTCTTTCTGTCCAGCAGATTTCTGAGCTTAAAACCAAGTATATTTCCCAACTAAAAATACTTTAAAACTGCAAGGGCACCCAATAAATAACAATAAGATAACATGGACTAAACTTTACTAGATGATAGGATAAGATAGATTTTTTTTTCTTTATTGCTTATTGGCAGCAATTCAAGTACTATTAAATTCAGATACTATATTACTACATTGCAGGGCAGTTTTGCATGGATACAATACACAGACTGTAATTTGTTGCTCCCCATTTTATTTTTGGCTGTTGCAAATAGCCTTATTTTTGTTCTTTGGACTTACTTCAGAGAACTGTATGTTACATTGAAAATGCAGGCACTTTTTCTCTGATTGATGAATATTAGCTACTATCCAGAATCGGGAAGAGGGAGAAGGATGAGTCACAAGATAATAAGAATGCTGTAACCCAAAGATGGACACTGGATAAGTGAGAATATTCATCCAGCAGGAGTGGAAACATAGTAGTTTCCACTAGCATCAGGAATGCTTTAAGATGCTAAATGGCAGATTACTGAAGTCCAGACAGAATACAGGGACAAATACAAGTCATTCTTTTGTGGTTTAAGAGCTCATTTGAGCATCTAATTGAACTTCAAGCAGAAAGGATATGTTGTTTAAAGAAAAAGGGGTGGGACAGAATGCACATAGACCAGTTCGTTTAATCAGGCGAGAATACACTCTCAAAAGACTTCTTGCTTAATGCATAAAGAAATATTTTAGTCAAAGAGGCTAGCCCTGCCTTTTATGGGGACTTGATTTAATTTGAATAAATTTCAAATTTTGAGGAACTTCCTTTTTGTTTCTTACTATCCCAGAGTCATTAAAGTAGATGAGGGGAAGACTAGTGTCTCAAACACAGAAGCAGGGAAAAAGCTGAAGTGACATACAGAACCCATCCTACCTAACAAGCCAGCCTTGTCCAATACAAGGTTATTTTCACATCACCCATATTATTTATATTGCAGTACCCATCTGTCCTGGTTTCAGCTGGGATAGAGTTAATTGTCTTCCTAGTAGCTGGTACAGTGCTGTGTTTTGGGTTTAGTATGAGAACAATGTTGATAATACCCTGATGCTTTCAGTGGTTCCTAAGTTGTGTTTAGACTAACTCAACTACTTTTCAGCTTCTCCTGCCCAGCCAGCAAGAAGGCGGGAGGGGCACAAGAGATTTGGGAGGGGAGACAGCCAGGACAGCTGACCCAGACTGGCCACAGGGGTATTCCATACCATGGGACGTCATGCCCAGTATATAAATTGGGGGAGTTGGCCAAGGGGGATCACTGCTCAGGAACTAACTGGGCATCGGTTAGTGAGAGGTGAGCAACTGCATTGTGCATCACTTGTTTTGTGTATTCCAGTCCTTTTATTATTATTGTAATTTTATTATTGTTATTATTGTCATTGTTAGTGTCTTCCTTTCTGTTCTATTAAACTGTTCTTATCTGAGCCCATAAGTTTTACCTTTTTCCGATTCTCTCCCCCATCCCACTGGGTGGAGGAGGAAGTGTGTGAGCAGCTGCGTGGTGCTGAGTTGCTGGCTGGGGTTAAACCATTGAAAGCTTTATGTATGGACCAGTACAGCGCTATGCAATGCACTGGACAACACACAACGATTAAGTTCCTACTACAAAGTGCTTTCCATCTTTTTATAACAGATGCAAAAGGTAAGCACGAAAATATGGATCTTTCTTTTCTCCTTGAAGGTATTAAAAACTATTCATAAAAGCTAACCAGATTATCCTCCTCTCAAATCACAAAATCCTTTGCCTGCTCTGCCAACTCCACCTCCTGACAAAGAAGTGCATTATACCATAATAGACCCATCAAAATATAACAAAGCCCCATGCCTCCATTTCAACAGTCAGGAAAAAAAACAAACCACCAAACACATCACCTCTACCCGCTGTCTTGGAAGCAGAGTTTTACTTCACCTACTAGTGTTAAAAAGGATAAAAATGCAGAAATTGTACCATGGATGCTTTTTATCAGTACAAAGGAATAATTCAGTACAAAGAACTCAGAAAGGGAGATAATAGTTCTCCCTTTTGCCATATCAGAATTGCAAAAGTAAACAAATATCAACAAATCAATAAGGGGGGGTGGGGGTAAAAGCAGTTAATCCAATGGCTTTGGAGCAATCCATTTCCTTGCTACTTCAAACATAAAAGACTCTCGATCAAAAGAGCTATGAAAGACTTGCAGTCTGGCTGGCAAGAAGAGAGCTCTCAAACCCACCTTGTGCAAGTGCCTCCTCAAATTCAAAAATATGCTGCCATTGCTGGCAAAGCATTTTCACTTTGTCTGTGTGCGGGTAGTGGCATGTATGTGCTCTAACTTTCTCAAATTTCAGCAAAGAAACATGCACTTGGTCTTAGACCATGTCAGTTGTGTTACCAACAGCCCTCAGTCCGATTAATAAAAAAAAGCATTAATATCGTACACCAGACTAAAGTAGTTCTCTCCTGTAATTATATTAATGTTAAGAAAATTCAAATATTCCTCTTTCATTATTATGAATACAAAATGGTTTAGACAATTAACTTGTTTGGGGAGTCAGGTGAGTAGCTTTGGTAACACCACTGAGGTGTTGGATGAAGTCAGAGCAGCAAGGGCAATCTTCTCTTTTCTTCTCTTGTAGGGATAGGACACTGGGAGCAACTATGTCAAATGTGTTGACACCTGTGATTGACCTGTTTGTCAGTATATTGCCATTCACAGTGTAGCTCAAACTTGCATCATAAAGTCATGATCATTCATCTCAGCAGTTAAAACTAACACTGAAACACTTTTCAGAAAAATATTTATAAAACAGAAAAGCAGTATAAATGCTGTTTTTCTCTACTGCTGTATGAAATAAACAATAGAATAACAATGGTATGTGTCTGCCTTGCTGAGTTCAGAGGTTAGGTTTCTACAGCTTGTGCTCAGTACTACACTCAACAAAATTAAAAAATAAAAAAGATCAGCAATTAGATAGTCAAAGAAGATTATCACATCTGTCTAGTTATGTGATAAGGATTATGAGCAAAGGCAAACCAAGATCTTTGGCTTCTTTTAACAGCAGTCAGAAGAAGTCTGTAGGATCTGCAATTCCCACTCACATAGGGAGCAGGGCAGGAAACAAACAGGAAAATTGTTGAATGTGTTAATTGTGGCACTGGATGCCCAAATCTTTTAGAAGTTCTGTTAAATAAACATTTGCTTTGACTGAGGGTTATACTATCACATTTCTTGGAGCTGCAAGAGTTGTATCTAAATTCTTAACTGGAGGTAACTGTGAGCAGGCAGATCTTTTGGAGATGCTCTCTGAGCAGCTTATACCTCTGAAGTGCTACGAATTCAAAGGAAAACAAAAAAAAAAATCTGTTTTGGAATCATACTCTCACATAAGAGCAAAAAATCAAAGCACAGTGCAGCATCATAAGCCTTATCCTAAACAGCAATATTAAACTGGGAATACAGGAATTGTCACCAGCTATCACAAGCCACTTCCTTCATACTGCTACCACATGTCTTAGTTGCTTAGGCCTTTAATTACTTGGTTTGGCTGTAAATCAAAGAAACATACAAATTACTACCCTCTACTTTTAATTTAATTTCTCTTCTTAATCTCTCTTCATTCTCTACTACCCCCTGTACTGTCACAGGCCTTAAACACAGTTACTAACTGTCATATAAATCTGCTCCCACTTCAAAAATTTCTCCCAGTTCCTGGAAAGTGGTGGCAGAAAACTTTCCTTCTGCTCTTGCTTGATTAAGTCTTACTAATTCGCTTAGTTAGTGTTACTAGTATGGACGCTAATAATTTTCAGCAGTTCCTTTCCTGAGAGAACCATTTTATTTAACTGCTAAATTATGTGGAGCATCCTTGTTCCTCAGATAAAAATGAAGCCAGGACCTCATTGTTCCTAAAGATCTGCTTAAAGCAGCAGTGCGCATCTTGTTATAAAAAGACAAGCATTACGTACTGGAGTTTCATTGTTGTCCAGAGTTAGAGCTCCAGTTGTCATCAGGAAAAGAAAGATCCAGATAGTCTAGCCCACATACTCAAAAAACCAATACACCATCATACTTTCCAAAATTATCATCTTACCTTCTTTTAAACTCCTTTTCAATACTTTATTATGAACAAAATTGGGGTAAGGGTGTTTGAGAGCACAACTTGTGTCAGAGCATAATTATGTTATTTTACAGCTGTATTTGCTGGGAAATTTTTGCTGATAGTGTAGATGACCAGGAAGTCTAATCAGCTTTTCCGTAAGATCTTGTGATACTGCAAAGTGAATTCATGTCAAGGCTAGTATTCCATACTGTAACTTATCTGCAGTATCTAAATTATCTATAAAATACCTACCATCAAGAAATAAAAAGATGCAGATAATTATGACAGCACATCATGATGACTGCATTATGCATATTTACTTTGTTGCTGTTGTGGGTTATACTCAGGCTACGATAAAGATTGTCTTACATTTTTCTTCACCCAAGTGAACATCTAAGTTCTCTCTAAAGGTTTACTTGGCCCCTGAGCTCATACAAATATTTCATTAGAATATAGTATATGCAATGCATTTTGGCAATACTCTTTAAAATATGCTAACTATAAGAGCACTGTCAGGTGAGAAAGGGAAGAAAAAACCTTTGCAGTAATCTCAGATGTTTTACAGTTCTGCTCAGAAACATTTAATAGATTTTCTAGAGGATATAATGCTGCTGCTTTTCACTGAAAATTTTTAGGATCACCCACCATACTAAAGAATTACTTCTCAGAAACCATCACTAATGTTTTAATGTTATGATAGCCTTTGAGCTTTCTACTACGAGGCAAAGCATTTTGAATTGTTTTTTTGCCTTTCTAAAGCCAGATACATTAGTTTTAAGTGTTTTTTTTTCCTGTAGGAACTTTCTAGCAGAAGCTTTGTACTGGCTTAGGAGCTTCGAAGATGTCATCAAAAAGCCATTTTGGGGTCAGAAATTTTCAGTAGAGAGCTTTATACCTAATCATAATAGTTTCTTAGGTCTACTTGTTTGCTCCTTTGAATTGTCTCTGTAAGTATTCCATTAAGTCAAGTAATGTAGACTGCTTAGTCGCTACTGCCATATAGCAAAAGACAAGCCCAATTATCCCAGCATGTAGCTTGATTAACTTATTTCTTTCCAAGTTCGAAAACAAACTAAAGATCTAGAAAGTCAACCCAAAATAGGCATAAATTTGCATATGGAAAATAGGTATTTTTCGTATTTGTGCTATTAAGAAAGAAGTGTACTCACCTAAGGGCAGGAGAAAGTTGAGAAACTAAAAGGTATCTCACTTGACCTCTATTTCAGAAAGTGAAGTTATTTACCTTGGACTGTAAATCACACAAACATTTCCCACTTTTAGTATAGTCCCTGTTCACTCATTTTAAAAGATGAAACCAGGAGGGCAGGCAGACAGGAGAGAAAAGTCATTTTGTAATTTGTTTCATGATTAAACTAAAATTCATTTAAGTAGCAAGGCTAAGGTTTGCAAGACCCCCATTCCCTGATAAAAATGTAGGTTTAGGTAAGAGCACTTTGTACAGCTGGAGTCAATTCACATATGCAGGTAGACTGAGTCTCTGTCAAATTGGTATAGAAATTGTACCAGATTTGCCTCTTAGGTAATGCAACCCAAGGTTACTGACTCATTTACTCCACTTTTTTTCTTCACAGTACATGTGAGGAAACATTATTTCTGTAGTCTATTACTCTTTATGATGGTAGCGAAGTGCAACACAATTGCAATAAAGCAGGGAAAGACTGATAAACTTGAGAAGAGTTTTCGTTTGTTTGGGAGGTTTTGTTGTGCAGGGTCTAACAGCTGGCCCATTGACCTCTAAATAATAAATATTACTTCAGGAAAAATGGCATTTCAGAGTAAATAGCATTGGTATCTAGCAAACATTTGGGATTGCCATCCCCACAAATAACTTTCTTAAAGTCACTTTTGAGGCCATATTCTGGGACTTCAGGCTGGATTCTCCAGTCCATCGCAGGTCGGGTTCACTTTGCATCACTAAAGTCATAAACTGAAAGCGGCCCAGCACTGCCCAGTGACAACCTATCGCATTCCTCTCACCCTTATTCCCAAGTTTAAAGAAGACCTGTTGGATATTAAGGGGGGGCTAGGGGGGAGGTTGAGCACATCCAAGGAGAGGTAAGAAAGCAAAAGCTGATGGTGGTGTTAGACTAAACTATGCCTAATCTGCTGAGAAAGGTGAGGCTCATGTCACAATCCTAAAGCTACAAGAAGTCTGCTTTTAAGCTCAAAGAGCTAACCCAAGCACAGTTCACAATTTACAGTAGTGTAATCCCCTCCCCCTTTTGTTTTCTTCTTTTATTAAAAGCTTTTGAAAAATTAGTTTTGATAGTTTGGGGAAGTCAGCAAAGAACTCTACACCAATATTTGGGAAGAACCAGGCCTGTTTTAAACACTTTGAAAAAAAACATTTTCACTAAACTGCACTTTCTTTTTTCTGTAACTTAACACAAAAAAACAAAAGCAGAGAAAAATCTGACAGAATAGCATAACTCATGAAGGAGAAGATTTTATCTGCTCGTGGAAAATGTAGCTCCTCCCTCAGTACACACATAAATTTTCAGTTACAATAAATAATAGCTAAAAGTAGCCCATCCATTTTCAAAATAAAACAAAAATCTATCAATTGCAGTGGATCAATTTAACAACCACTATTCTGCCAGCTGCTTTAACTATAAGGCATTTTTGTCTCTTAAGTGATAGGAGTTGACAATGAGTCAAACCGCAAGACAAAAAATTTCATCTGCTGACCAGGTTTCTAATTCTGTTAGGTATATACATAAAGGAATCAAAGAGAAAGTACAAAAAATTCAAAAGGTTTAACCATTAACATGTATTGCGAGCAAAACTGTCTCAACTCGGGCAATTTTTTACATTATAAATTTGCTCCAAATTAACACATGCTTCTAATCACAAACCCTAACATTGAGGAAAAAAGACAGCATAAGCAATTAAACACTGAAGCAAACACCTTTCCTCCACTTGCCCAGGGTCAGCTTGCACCACCAAACCCCCCTGCCCACCCGGTCTGCCTGCAGCCCCTCCACCCACCTCCAGCTAAGGGTGCCTGTCACAACACTCGTGCACAAGCACAGTAAACCCCAGATAAATCTGGTCATTTCCGTTTCTGTTTTTTTTTCAGGCCTCTAAGTATCTTTCCTTTTTTAACAAGGAAAAGTAGCTTTAACTGTTGTAATTCAAATATAACAACAGAACCTCTCATCTTTCAGCCACACTTGTGCTACGAAAATGAGCTGAATGAAGGGTCGGGGAGGAGGCATGTGTGCACAGCAGGTTTTTTGAGTGCAGCCACAGTATAAACATTTTACAACTGAATGGAAAAGACTGCTTGGTATTTCGCTAGTTTATCCTATAGTTCCTAACAGTTGCAATAGCTCAAGTCTTGTTAGTTTGGACCCAAATCTAACTTATTTTCTTATTTTTGTTATATCATATACAGCAAATACAGTGTATATGATATATAGCAAATTTTAAAATTTAAAAAAAAAAATCAGAAAGCCTGCCCAACATCTCTGCACATACTGGGATAATTTTTTAGCTGTTATCCATTTCACCACACAGATACCAGTAAAATCATCTCTTTTTCTGGCATAGTTGAAACAGTTCTAGTGATTCCAGTATTCAAAGGAATAGATACATTTTTAGCGAGATAATAGAATGTATAAAAACATGCATGTATTCCTACAGATTTGTAGCAATTTGGTGAAGATTTAGCTACGCAGGTAGGTAAAAGAAAAAGTTAAAAATAAAAATCAGTATTGCACATTCTCAAGAGCAATAATATACAAGAAATGAGGTAATATTATCAGAAATAGTCAAGGTTTCAAATCTATCAATTTCAAGAAACCAGTTCATCTGTTTGGATAACTCCAAGCACTCAAAGGGGAGCCCAAATCCTGCTTCTCTATAACAAGTAAAGAAAGAACAGCGTAATATACTCAGTATGGAGTCTGAAAAACAACGTTTCTGATCTACTTTTAAAAGACTTACAGTACTATTTAGCACACCATGATTTAAATTAAAATACAATCTGTAAAGAGGATTATTATCCCACTGTTCCTGCCATAGATTCTTAATGGCCACTTCTTTCCAGTCTCCCAGATTCAGCCAAGATAAGACAACAACTTGATAAATACTATACTCAGTTCAGCCGCAGTCTCATCTCTTGTGTCTCCAGCTTTTTTAATATGACTGTAGACAAATAATTTTGACCTCCCCGTGTGATATTACTGGTACCCTAAACCTACGCTTCCCACAGCAGTCCCTTACCATACGCAAAAGGCTGACTATGAACAACAATAAAAAGACCAGCAAGGGCAATCACAGCTCCATGTGAAAACATGCTACCTTTAGAACAAGGAAAAGGTCAGACATAACCCTAGGACCTGAACCGTGACATTACAGTATAACAGTACATGTGTTTCTTTCTTTTCCAGAGTCTCTCTGAAGCTTTTATAGCAAAAGACCTAGCAAACTTGTGGACTTGTGAAGCTGTCTGTGAACGTGACAGAGGAAGCACTGTCCTAGCGCTACCTCCTGAGCCTAGCACAGGGGAGGAACAGCGAAAGAGCATATACAGGGTGCTGCCAGGAGAGAAGCAGAGTTGCTGGGTGGCAAGGCTCTGAAAAAATGAGGGGAGCTGTACCAGAGCATGGTAGAGCCTCCACCTAGCAGCGCATTCAGGGGGGTACTGCTGCAGGTGCTGCCATCACCAGGAACAAAAGAAGGATTCAAGTCCTTTACCTGCTTACATGAGAGGGAAGATTGGTAATAAGAACAGCGCCTAGGCTTTCCTTTCAGACCTGCTAGCCTCTTGCCATCTGAAAAGCACAGGGTCAGAATAAACCAGCCCAAAATGCCTCAGAGACACTGATGCCAGGGGCAAGGTAGCATGGGTTTTTCTATGGGGAAAGGAGGGAAGCAGGTAGCTGTATAGACCAACATTTTCATCTATTAATAAAATAAAACCAAATCCCATTCAAAAATTAATTTTTCTCCTCCAAAACTATTATTGCCCATGCATCCATACAATTAGAAGAGTCAATAAAAAGGAATCATCAAGATCTAAGGTGTACAGTTTGTTTCCAATTGTTAAACCAAATTCAAGATGACTTTTATACCTGAATATCATGTTTATTTATAGTTTCTGAAATTAAGACATACTTTTTATTTTAAAATATATTTGTTGATGATTTTTCCTTTTTTGACTTTTAGGTCTATTTCTAGAGAAATATCATGTTGGAGAAAGTGTTAGATTTTGACAACTAAAAGAATGATTCCTATCTCGTTTTCCAGCAAACTTCTGGAAACAAGAGAGGAACAAGCCCACTAGTCAGCAACAGTGTTTCACTTTCACACTATCGCTAGTGACAAATACAGATTTTGGGCACAGCTTAACCAGGTAGGAAAGAAGCACCTTTTTCCCTTATGAAATATTCATACTTACGTGGTGGTCAAAGCAAAAAAGGAAGGCTTTTAGTAAAGTTAGACCAACCTTAAAGTTTTTAGACTTGGTAGATCATAAAAAGAAAGTAGGAAAGCTTAAATTCAGAGGGTTATTAAAAGATCTAAAAAATCCTGCTGGCTAAACGTCTATAGCACTATTAATAAAGATGCTTTTGTAGGTAAGACAGAGAAAAAAATTAAAAGGAGGAATGGACAAGGGGATGATTTTATACTGTATCTAATGTAAAAGATGAAACATTCTCTGACTACTAACATATTAAAGGACATTTTGCTAATATTAGCAGTGATGACACTAAATCTGATTTTCTAAGTGTCAGAAAGTGACTGATGGTTTATATTTAATTTTGTTCTTAAAGGATGGTTTCGCTTTACTGTCAGATGCACAGTTAAAATCTAAAAACGCTTTCCCCAGTTTCCCAATTTCTTTACCAGGTCTGGATAAATTTGGTTTGCTAATGTTTTAAGCATACACAAGATAAATCCTGAGCTGTAATTTTCAAATTAATCTAAATGTCAAGGCACTCTGCTTGTTAGTCAATGAGTGGAGTATTTTTAGTGTTTTAGGTCCAATCTAAACTCTTCAGATGAGTACCTACAATTTTTTAATATTAAAAGGGTGAGTGATCAGAGCCCTATTTTAGTTCTGTAGGTTCTGCCTACATCTTCTCATCTGCCTTTGCTTGAAAGGAATCAGAATCGTCCCATGTTCTTTGATCAGGTAATTCTTGCTTCTCTGCTTATTTTCTTGATCTCCTACCAAGGAACTTTGGGTTTGTTTTTTCTTTTTAAAAACATGAAGGTTAATTGCCTTCAGCTTACAAAAACAGACTTCAGTTGTAAGTTTTATTGTGCACCACTGCAAAGAAACTAGAGAAAGAATGGACACCAGTATGTTACATCTCTGCAGAGGCTTTTTTTCCCCCCCTGCCCCATTTGTTTACGACTTGCACAAAGTCTTTGGCAACAAAGAGCTTAAGGGACATAAATAAGCCAGTGCTGAGTAAAAGGTAGAAAATATGACTCAGTGACAAGTTTCTCTGAACCAATAAACACAGCAAAAAAGTAGCTATGGAGTCAAACACCAAGGCCAAAAGTTATGCACATTTAACCACAAGCCTCAATTTACTGCAGACATCCCACATTTTCCTGTAAGCACACACAGAGGCATCCAATTCACCTAAAAATGACCTTTTATTGAGGAAAATGATGGTTTGATTAACTCTGGCTGAGTTCGTAAGTGCCTCACTTACCAGTCTATGGCCTGTTGTAGCTCCCAGCTCACTCTCTCCGCTTTCAGTGACTCCATTTTGTGAAAGTGAACTTGAAGAGGTATGAGCCTGGGCACACCAGCTCCTCCCTCGAGCACGCTATCTGTTGCATGACAGAAGCGTGCCACCATCTTAGGGACGGAAAACACAACCGCTCAGTGGACAGAAGGACACCCCCACACACCTGGTGCTGCCAGGGAGCCCATGGTATGCCTGGTTCAGGGCAGGAGTGCAAAGGCTGTGCTTTGGCAGTTACCACACGTCAAGGGAGCGCTGTTACCGCCGGGAATACCGACAGTCGGGAAGCAGGTCACTTTCTTCCTCTTGCAAAACAGCCATCAAGAGCTCAGTACCAGACCTATGCCAAAGCTTTCACAGCTCCTTTTATTTCATAGCTCCAGAGGGACCTTGACAAGCTCAAGAAGTGGGCCCGTATGAACCTCATGAGGCTCAACAAGGCCAAGTGCAAGGTCCTGCACCTGGGTCAGGGCAACCCCTGGCATCAATACAGGCTGGGGGATGGGGGGATTG
>JAVKLA010000151.1:0-19040 GCA_034782735.1 Sagittarius serpentarius
GGGGGGGCCACATTTGCAGTGATGGTGTTTGTCTTCCCAAGTAACCCTTACGTATGATGGAGCCCTGCTTTCCTGGGGATGGCTGAACACCTGCCTGCCGATGGGAGGTAGCAAAGGAATTCCTTCTTTTGTTTTGCTTGCGCGCGTTGCTTTTGCTTTGCCTATTAAACTGTCATTATATCAACCCATGAGTTTTCTCACTTTTACTCTTCTGACCCTCTCCCCAGTCCCACCAAGGGGGGAGTGAGCAAGTGGCTGTGTGGTGCTTAGCTGCTGCCTGGGATTAAACCACGACAGGATGACAGAAGCCAAAAAGGGCTGAAGTGTAGTCATTACTGAACAGGGCCGGTGCAAGTACAGGCTGATCAGGAAAAAGCTGTGATCAGCTCGAATACACTCAGCAAAAATAGTCCTCAGAAAGGCTGACACGCATAGGGCAAAAATTTATCACTGAACTTACCCTAAAATGATTTAAGTTTAAAAGGCACTGGTAACATGGTGAAATCTGTCGTATTTTCAAGGAGCTGAAGACATATGCCCAAATCATTATTTTAGGATGAGAAAAAAAAAGATTTTTCAAACCTCAGTCTTTGAATAGCAATAAAATATTCTGAAGGAAACTCATCATGAGTCAGTCACCTAGCATTTTAAGGTGAAAGTGTTAGAAGTTTGAAACATCTATAATTAACTGAAGACAAGGAAACATAAGACAGCCTAAGTAAGTTGAATAAGGAGAACACATGGAGAACTTGACCTGAATTTCTTGAACTAGAGAGTATGTCTTCAATACTGTCCTGCAGAATTCCTTAGGAGAGAGTGGAGTGGGAGGACAAAGGGGGAAAAAATTGCCCACAAAGATAAAGAACATTTTCTATCTTTTTCTTCACCAGGACTTATTGTCAAGGCACATTATTTCATGACAACACCACCAGAAGGAAATATATCCTTAAAATCATCTACATTATTATCTTTATCCACTGCCAAAGAGAGAGCGGTCATCATAACTTGGTTTTCCTTACGTAAAATGTAGCTCTGACCACAGAGAAAAAGAGACAGGGAGAAAGTATTGACTGAAATCACAACTCAGCAGTAACCATAATAATAGAGCATTTGAAATTGTACAGTAATTGTCTAGATTAGTGATAGGATGGGATAGTTTCTTACACAAAGTTCATACCAGTGCTCGCATTATGGTAGTTTTTACTGTCATCTCTACATGAGCTGCAATGGTATCCATTAGAATTGGATACAGTGCTTTCAAAATAGGTTCCACACATTAGAAAGAAAACAGGGGCAAAGAAAGGGTATAAAGTTCCCCAGAACTTCCAGAAATGAAGGCCAAAGCTAGGTGGGGGTCACAGGGATGCACTTGTTTTCAAGTTATTGCCCAGAAAGGCAGATATCTTAATTCAAGTGACAATGATCTATCCATAAAATAAAAACAAAAGGTTTCATAACACAAAGACCTCCTCAAACATTGTTGATTATGTAACTTTCATTCACCTTGAACCCAGGAAAAGCCAGTCAACTGGCCTTCCAAAAAGAAAAGAGGTTTGTGACCCTAAAAATCTCAAAAAATGTTGGTAAGATGAAAGATCTATACACAGCTATACTTTCAGTTTTTAAACTCTTTACAAACAATTTTCAAGCAGCACAAAAACCAGAATTTGAATGCTAAAGTACCAGACATTATGTAACTGTGGATCTTTATTTAAATTTCCATTTTTGTACACTGATAGTGTACAACTCTGGTTTTTTTCCTAATCTGATCCTTAGCAAAATTATTCAGCCCTCAGATCAAGACATCATATAGCATTTACAGAATCATTCAATACTGACTTAGTTAATGAAGACTTTGATTAAAAACATAATATACAAGTGCCACTCCCTAAAAATACCTTTTTATTAATTTTTGGTAAGTAATACGAGCAATAAGCTTTAAAACATGCCATGATCCGTAATAGAAATAGAAAAATAAGAAATTCGTAAACAACAATCCAAAAGCAAATATCAAGAGCACGTGTTATTTAGTTATCCATGGTAACAAAAGCAAAACATTCATACCTGCACCCGGAATGATAGCTAACTTCGTTTCAACTAGGCCCATTTTAGCAGAAGAGGCTAAAAAACAGAATGTAAATGAGTTCTTACTACAATCTGTAAGAACAAAACTTTGCAAAATATGTAAAAATGACCACAAGATTGTTAATTTATTACATTTCCTTCATAAAGAACAATAAACCACTTAAAAACCATTTATGAAAATCTTTAAATAGATTCAATTGATCTGCCTTTAGTAAAAGATCCAATTACTCCCATCAAGGCAAGCTCTGTACCTTATTAATTTTCACGTAGCAAGTAAGCAATCACAGTGAGTAACAGAGACTTATTTGCAAAATGTAAAATGCTAAAAGACTCTTATGATTTAACATCTTAAAATGGGGTAGAATTCTGTATCTGATTATTATGAATTCTTTAATTGACAATATTCTCTAGGGGTCAAACAGCTTTACAGACCCTAAGTTACTGACAAGTGTTCAAGACCAAGTTTCCATTTACTTTCCAACAAATGGCTTTGGAGTTCTAACAGGTGGATAGGTCAGGGTTCCTCTTTTCAAGTGCTGTTGTCACTTTTCTTTTATAACAGCTTAATTGCTTGTGTAATAATACTCTCACTAACAACTTTTGCTTTTTCCCTGCAACCTGTTTAGATAATATCAAATCTCTATCTAGAATACTTCAAATGAAGAAGAGTAGAATTCTTTAATTACTAAATAAAATATTAAAACGACTACATAACCCCCCTGGCAATACTGATAAAATGAAGGTCATAAGAATAAAATAAAGTATGTAACAAAACCCATCCAGCTATCAGTGGTAAGTTGTTTAAAATAAACATTAGCAAGTACTTAAGACTGGTTTCTACTAAATGCCTTTAAAATAACCGGTTGTAAACAGCAAATACAAAGAAGTTTTATAAGATTGTTGCCAAAACAAGGATTAGTCAAGCCATCTGCAAGGCTAATAAACCTACATTCTATAAACAGGATTGAGACCTACCTGCCACTCTTATATCACAGGCTAACGCAAGTTCTAGGCCACCACCTAATGCAGTTCCATCTATGGCAGCAATAGTAGGTACAGGCAGATTAGCTGAAAAAGAAAGTTCCAGTTAACACTGGCCTCATAAAGAACATCCCTGAAACATCGTTTCATTACATTTAGTTCAAAGTCCAGTCATGCTATAGGAAAAAAGTTTCATAAAACAAAGCAGGACTAAAAACTGACTACACTTTGGCAAAAAACCTGACCCTCCCTCTAATTGCTGTATGGCTGAATAGGTCTGCAAGCCTTTTTCTCTAGCTTCTGCTCACTGTTGCCAAAAATCTAAATAGTAATCTCCAAAAACATACATAGCAGAACTAAGCAAACAATAAAACAGGAATACTTAAAAAAGGCGCACACACGAACAGTCCCAGTTGAAATACAGATGTCTTATCATAATCATAATGTGATGCTAGCATAGCTGGAAGCTCTGTCTTAATATTCCCAGATGTGCTGTGGCCACCACTACTGCCCCTCTTCTCCTGTAAAGCAGCATCTAACAGCTTAATGGAACGTGGGAAAGTTGTCAGTCTGATAAACAGATGTACTGCTGCCAGTACACATGACAGGTAGCAGGGTTCCAGAGGCGTGTGATTTATCATCAGTGTTCTCACATGGGGAAGTCATTTAAACATTCAGCTTAAAGTACTGCGCTTCACCTCTAACAAGTTTAAGTTCTCTTCTTCCCTCTTCAGCATGAACTCAAAGAAGTTTGATGAAAAACTTATTTTTTACTTGAGAAATAAACTTGTATATTACAGCTTTAATTATATTTAACATAACATTTACAAGCTATCAATAATTTTAAACTATACTCAATATTTCAGTAGCACATTTTTGCTACTAAAGTTTCAAAGATAGTCAAAAGCAATTCATAAGGTGAACACTTAGGTGTACAGCTTGTTGAAATGTTAAACCAGCTCTTGACAGCAATAGTTTTTTCTGCAGATGTTAAAAAAATATTTTCTTTGTTTTCATGTTCCAGCTACTTGAATTCAATGACCAGTTCATTCAGTCTTAGTTGGAAACTGAAAAAAACCTGCTGCCAAAATATAAATGAAAGTTAGGTGCCAGAGAAAGTTCTCTCCTTTTAAAATCTAGAAGGGTAATGTGACCAAAAATGATTAATTTAAGGTATTAATTACAAATAATACTTCCTTTTTTTAGTGAACTAGTTAGCTCTAAATTTAGAAGTTGTGCTACCTAGCTTACCTTTTTCCTTTCTGACAGATAGACTTCAGATGACTGTATTTTTTTAAAAAAAAAAAATCAATAAAATGTTAATATGTATCAGCATGAATAAATCTGTATACAACCAGGTAGTCTCTCACTGGATAACACAACATCAAATTAAATGGAAGGCTACTTTTAACTGCAAATTTACATCCTTTTATGATTAACAACTAATGAAAATCCAATTGTCTTTAAGAAAAGAACAAAAATTTACCAACATTTTTCAAGATTATAACAGATGCTTTAAACCAAAGCCCCTTGGTTCCTGGTTTAGGTCTTGATTAAAAGTGATTATCCGAATCAATTCCAGTGCCAAAAGAGACTACTGTCTGCAACATCAAGCACTTGCAGTTACTTAAAAGCCCAAGGTATCCATTATATTTTCTATCTACCACAGAAGGCATAGAAGACATAGGAATAGGTGTAAAATCTTCTCTTTTTCTGTTTACTTTTTCTTAGTTACATGGGAAGGCCGGAAGTGAAGGCAACTCTAATTCCCAGCAGGGCCAGATTGCTGACCAAAACTCTTAACTCTGTGACCATAATTAAATTGCCAAACAGTCTTGCAATTCAAGTTCAAGGCTGACACAGGCTTACTCTTAAAGTAACCTGCCTTTGCCGTAGGTAAATGAAAAATAATTTGCCTGAACACAAAGGCATGGTCATTATTAACTGCAGTTTCCAGCAATTACTGTCTGCATGTATGTTCCATTTCTCAGAGACAAGCAAACAATATCTGGAGCACTATTTACACAGCTTTTGCAGTACTCCAAGGCAGACTACTTTCACTATGGTAAGTAACTTCCAGATTTAGCTATGGTACAATTCAAGTAGACTGTTACACATGGAAATGAAACTTACAGAAAGAATATTATAAAACAGCTTGGTTTCAAGAATTACAGCCAGCATTCCTATCAAGAAATACCAAAATTCATAATTCAAAGGGAGAAAAAGCAGTTTGATACCCTAAGTTAGAATCATCACTTCCTAAGGATATTAATTTTAAAATACCATCTGACATGGAAGTTGACAATGAATGAAAGGCAAAACACAAATTCTTTACAATAGCTCTGTGCATACCTATCAAAAGAACTGAAGAAATTAATCCTTTTAACATGTTCTTGTGAAGCATCAGAAAAAGCAATACAGAAACAAATCAGCAATTGCTCTGGATTATAAACTGAGTTTCTAAGTTATTAGAACTTATTACCAAGGGTAGCACAAGAGGCACATGTTCATGTTTATCTGCATTATTTTAGTACACACCTGCCAAAACTGTTCAGCTCATAACAAAACCAGAAATGATGTTTGACAAATCATGCCCTGTAGACTTAACTGAGTTGTATGCACTCAAATTTTAAGAACAATGAATTACATAAATAGACAGGTCAACCTCCACAATAGTTCTGCCTGGCAAGGCTCATTTTCTATGAGTGATAGGAAAAAAAACTATTTAAAGCTTTGCGAAGAAGCCCGGTGGTTTTATTCTCTAACATTCCACATTTTTGTCATGCTTAAAATAACAGGTATTAATTTCAGGCAATTGTACTGCTAATCATTAGTGCTAGATTCTAGATCTGATACAGGTTTATCAATGTGCAATCATGAGCTGCACAGTAAAGTCCACAAAAGGAATCAGAAATAGATGTAAAAGAAACAAAATAATTGAACTAGAGTGTACAACACACAGACAAGAGTAGACCACGTATATATACCGACTAATGTTGTTAAAGTAGTTAAGACTAAGTAACAAGCAGCATTAAACTGTAGTGAGAATAGCACTGAACCACTGTGGTGCATCAGGTGTGGAATATGAAGGACACTAAATAATAAGCCAGTTCATAAGTTCACACAAGGAATTTATGAAGGATTACTTCACACATCTACTGTATTGTAAAACATACTGCATATTCTGTAGATACACTTTCATTCTTCATATAAAAGAAGTGTCCCAAGCAAAAGCCAATACTCATGTCCTAACATAAAATCAATGCTTGATGATATTACAGAAAAGGAGGATTCCAAGTCCAGCAAAGGAAAGGCCCATTTCAGTATATGTTAGTCCTACATGAGCAGCAGATCCAGATATAAGACAAAACCACATTTCTATATTTGAGATCACAGGAGTAGAAACAGAGTTTGGACTAGCTGAAGAGGAGGCAAACATGAAAAAGCAGATCAAAATAATTTTTATGTATTAACTTACCTGAGGAATCATCTGTTAGGACAGAAGGTGATACAACCTGTATAAAAGGATGTTAACTGGCCATTTAAGACATGATAGAGGTGGAGTGACCAACAGGTAAATTGAAGAACTAAGAAATTAATGGCATGCAAAAAAATTCAATAAGAGAAACTAAACATAACAACATGATACAGCTATTAAGTCCAATAAACCTATAAAAAGCTCAAACAAAAGTTAGAAAAGATGATATACAGCAATATAAAGAAATGACCCCATTTCCTACTCTGTAGTAACTGTGGATCTTCAGCTCAACATCAGGAATGCATTCCTGGTAAATTTGTATGTTACATGTAGTTTTAGATTAGGCTGACCAGCAGCATATTGTAGTCTTGGGATGCCTCCCGCTTTCCTGTGACTCTCCGTTACTGAAAGACTTAGAGCGAGCTAAACTCTCCTACAGTTTTGTCACCAGTACGGAATGTCACAGGAGGACTTTGCATTTAAGCACATAAAACCACATGTAATGTGTGGGAAGCAATCTCAAAGAATCACAACCGTTTTGAAGCAGGCAATTGTTACTTCATCTTTAAGTGACTTTCCACATGATGGCCACTGCTGGTGACTAACAAGGGATTTTCTTTCTGCTTAGAGATGATTATACGATGAATGAAGGACCAGCATATGAATACAAGCACCGGGTCTGAAGGATTCGACCAAGAAATATTTTCTCAGATGTGTCACAAAGCCCACACAGCTGATTCATGTATTGTGGACGCTGACATTCCCCAAATAGAAAGTAGAAATTGCCTGGATTCTATTGACCTGAATCATATTTGACTATTTAGTCCTCTGACTAATTCATTTTAGAAGTTCTTGTAAAATTACAGATATGTAAGATAGTATCTGTCAGGAAACTGAATTACACGGTATTTTCTTAGTAACTACAAAGCAGCCTTTTTCTGTTCCTGTACAACCACACGTTCTCACTATTGACAGACAATGAAATGGTCTGATCAACTAGGAAAATTCTACTTTCCACAGATACTGAGGAAGAAGGAAGGAAGAAGTCTAAAGAATGAATAAATAAGTACAGTAAAACCAAAATGGCAACAATTTATATATGAAAGGAGTCTTCCCTTTATGAAACATTACATACAGTAGATTTTACAATAACAGGCAATAAGCACATTCTTTAGACAGTGTCCAAGGGCTCAAAGGAAGACTTATCACTATTACCAGTCCTTTCTGAGAGTTCCTGAAATAGGCAGAGGAAGAATAATATGGTTATCCAGAATTCCAGACTTTGTGATTTGTGTTCCTAGTCAACTTACATCAACTTGTCCAGACTGATTAACTTAAAATACATGACACCCATAAAAAACAGCTACTAATTTAGAATGTATCAAATCCAAAGAGACCAACCTCTTAAGAGTGGCTTCCTTGCTCAATAAGTAAATTTATACCTGTAGTATTTTCTGTACCACATATTCACACACAAAAAAGAAATATTCTTGAGCTAGGCACAGAATTTTGAGATGTAGGCTGTTCATGTGACAATGAGCTTTCCATAAGAACCATACATTTGTAGCTTGTCAGCAGTTTCAAACAATCAACCTGCAGAACACCTGTAGTACTCCTTCCTATAGCTAGGATATAGAGCCATCATTAAAGAACTGTAAGTCCAGCAGACTTAGAATTCAGTTTCTCTTAAAGTAAAAGGTCTGCACTGTGACTGCAGCAAGAGTTGCAGTTCATGATCCCCATCCACCAGAAAACTCCATGGAAGCCCATTCAATCCCTAACAATGCACAAATTATATATGGTCCCATAGATACAATTAACTTCTGTTTTTTAAGTACTCTTTTACATATTAGGACAAGTATTTTCAATTCAACTAACCACAGTGGTCAGAATTTGGTACTTACAAACATTCAAATGAAGCCCCACTTAAAAGCGTGACTTTGCAAGCATTTGATATGAAACACTAAAATGAAAGACAGTCAACTTAACTCCCCTCACTATTCCTCTGTTGTCCTCCTATACCTGGACAATGTTGAAAAAAGCCTTTATTGTTCTCTCTTCTTACTTCAGTGACCTCTGGCAATCAGTCTTCAGAAAGAACAGTTACCCAGATGTAAATGAGAAGCTAGTCACTACCTCTAGCACCTACTGAACCAGATTCATAAGCCTGATTTGTCTTTAATTATCAACAGACAGGCAATGGTTGAAGCTTGTTTCCCAGTACTGACTGAAAAGAAAGTAGTGAGAGTACTCTACTTCCCTCAAAAACTGAGTCTCCAACTAAGACAGAAGTACCAAGAGAATTCAAATTTACATGACAGCACAACTGAGTTCCCACAGAATGGAGAAACAGCTTGTTCAAGCTATTTATTCCACATGTGCATTTCTGATTATTTGAAAAATAAGGCTGATTAGTGCACAGCTTACTAGGACAAGCAACTTCAGGGGCATTTCTAGCAGCTCGTTTTTCCTTTTGAATAATGGATTTCATAAAACATAAAGCAAGGAGGATGGATTGTCTAAAAATAACCTGCATATTGTGAGTATTACATGGATTACTGGAGGAAAATATGCTATAAATTGAGGGATATAGAAGAAGTGCCACAATTCATTACCCAGCTCAAGCAGATTAAGAAAGCGTGGGAAATATCTGCCTACCTATGCCTGCAGCACACGAGAAACCTTTAAATCACATAATGGTTGAGGCTGGAAGAGACCTCTGGAGGTCACCTTGTCCAACCCCGCTGTTCAAGCAGCATCACCTCGAGCAGGCTGCTCAAGCTCATGTCCAGATGGCTTCTGAAGATCTCCAGGAAGAAGACTCCACAACCTCCTTGGGTAATCTGTGTCAGTGATCGGTCACCCTCACAGTACCTGATGTTCAGGAGGAACCTCCCCTGTTCAGTTTGTTCCATTGCCTCTGGTCCTGTCACTGGACACCACTGGAGATAGCCTAGCTTCATCTTCTTGGCACCCTTCCTTTTAGGTATCTATATATATTGATGAGATCGCCTCCTCAGCCTTCTCTTCTCCAGGCTGAACAGTCGTAGCTTGCTCAACCTTTCCTCATAGGAGAGATGTTCCAGTCCATTCATCATTTTTACGGCCCTTCGCTGGCCTCCTTCCAGTAGCTCCATCTCTCTCTTGTACCAGGGAGCCCAGAACCGAGTGTAGTACTTCAGCAGTGGCCTCACCAATGCTGAGGAGAGGGGAAAGGATCACCTCCCTCTGCCTACTGGCAGCACTCCTCCTCATGCAGACCAGGATACCATTAGCCACCTTTGCCACAAGGACACAGTGCTGTCTCATGTTCAGCTTGGTGTCCACCAGGACCCGCAGGGCCTTTTCTGCAAAGGTGCTTTCCAGATCATTAGCCCCCAGCATGTTCTGGCACACGGGGTTGTTTCTGCCCAGGTGCAGAACTCTCAACTTTTCTTTGTTAAACTTAATGAGGTTCCTGTAAGCCTGTTTCTCCAGCTTGCTGATACTCCCTCTGAATGATGCCACAACCCTCTGGTGCATCAGCCGCTCCTTCCATTTTTATATTATCAGCAAACTAAACTCTGTCCCATCATCCAGATCATTAATGATGCTGAACAGGACCGAACTCAGCATTGGCCCCTGGGGTACACGCCCACTGGCCAGGGCCTCTGAGTAAACCTCATGCTGCTGATGACCAGCCTCTGGACCCGTCCACTCAAGGCAGTTTTCTATCCACTTCGCTGTTTGTTCATCCAGTCCATACTCATCAGTTACTCTATGAGAATCTTACAGATTAGACAGACAATATCCACTGCTTTTCCCTCATCTACCAAACTAGTAATTTCATCACAGGTTATAAGGCTGGTCAAGCATGACTTTTTTGTGAATCCATGCTGACTACACCTTACGATTTTCTTGTCCTTCATGCGCCCAGAAGTAGTTTCCAGGATTAGTTGTTCCAGCATCCTTCCAATGACAAAATTTAATTTACAGATAAGAAAGCTCCCTCTGTTTCTTAGTACATTTATTTAAAAGTAGTAATAATAATGGAGAGGAGCCTTCAAACTAATAAAAAGAATGGTCACATGCCCCCAAAACATCTAAACAAAAGTAAATACATATTTGTACATTCCACAGTTGATGTGTCAGCCATTAGGAAAGCAAGAATGAAGAAACAGAAGTCACATCGCAGACTGAAAACGTCAAATAAAGAATTATAAATTTTGAGTTTATTATTATAAAACAATGCACTTATTTACATTCTATTTATCTTCAGTGAATATTTCAACTAACAACAGCTTAAAACCACATAATACTGCAAGTCTGTGGGCTGATTCCTACACCAACAATGTTGAAAGAAAGGTTAAAGATCTGTTACTTTACAGAGTTTCTTTACTAACCCAAAATCTGCAAGTTTTCTGATCACAAGTTAGGAAAGAGTTTTCAAAAGGCCACATACGTAAACAGGAATTTTGCATCAGCATTAGTGATTATTTAAAACTACATGATAGCTTGCTATAACAACTTGGAATGGATTTATAATTTGGTTTTAAAATAATTAAGTTTATACCTAAATATTCATACCTTGTAACTCAGAATAGACTTCTCTTCCACCTGTTCACTACCGAGATTTTTGATCTCTCTTGCTGATGTTGCTTTTGAGTGTAAAATTAAGAATTTTCCCTTCAAAAAAATAAAAGTGCATAAACTATGCACCTTGAGTGGCAAGTAGAGGCAGTCCACGGGCAATTATAACTTAAATATTCTTGATATTAGCAATGTTTTAATCACAAAATTACACTTTCACATAAGTTAATTTATGTCATAGGAAACCAGAAAAATAACTGCAACACAATAATGCATCTTGATTTCATCTTTTGGGATCTTTTCCTGATAACATTAAGATGGCATACAAGCTTTGCACTTAAGAGAGCAATGTCAGTTGTGTTTCAGGCATTTACTTTGCCTTGTAAAATCCGTTATCAAGTCAATGACTACAACAGTTTGCTTGCATTTTCAATTGCAAGCACCGTCATCAAAAAAGGCCTTTCTATGGGGAAAAAAGCTAACAGAAACCAAATACTTCAACAAGCACTTTCATCCATTCTATAACACTATGAAAACTAACCAATGTATGTAGCAACATACGAAAGTGGCTAAGAGCAACTGTTAGACCTTCCAATATGAACTTGAAGGCAAAGACTGGTCAAACCATTTTTGTGCAAGGCAAATGATTAAATGCTACAAAGCGTTACCTGTCATAATTGCAAAAAGAATGAAAAAGTGATTACTGAAAGTAACTTAATATATTTACATATGTTTTAACAATATTTCCATCTGCAAAAACATGACCACACTTTTAAGTCTGAACAATCTACATGTGCATTTGGATACACACAATTCTTTTCCATACATTTGCTAGTTACAACTATGAAAGACTTAGCTACCCTCTAATTCCTGTGCTTTGGATAAAAAGCTTAATAGACTGCTAGTGTTGACAGCTTTATTTGAACATTATTATCTTTGCTTTAATACCTTCAAAGTTCAGGGAGACAACTGGTAGCAAGAAAGAGCTGCATTAAAAAAATTATTTTTCAGTACTTGTAAAGAAATTTTGCTTTTTAATGAATATGGTTACTGCATATCACTTACAGTTGATTATTAAGCAAAAGATATTAGTAAAGTTCATCTTCCCTTTATTATGACAGTAGCTAAAGGCTTTTCTTAAGGCATCTCCCTCAATCTCATTAATTTCCTGGTTTCCTCCACTGATCATTCTTTCTATTAAGTGACCTAGAAAAAATATTTTTGAATTGACAAAAAAAATACTTAACATAGGAATATTATGTTCTTAATTTTAAAATTCTCTATTTGGTACTTTATTATTGACAGGTAATAGGGACAGTGTGTTTTATATTCTTGATAATAGGAGCAAAAGCTGGGAAACTAATGGGAATAAAAGAGGTGCTTTAATCAAACCCTTTAACTACAGCCTTCTGTAGCCAACTCTCCATGATTCTCTTTTTGTACTACATAAAATAATTTGGATATTTCACTCATCTTCAGTGACACACTTCAGTTTGATAAACAGATTCCTCAGTAAAACAATAATGAAGTAAAGCTTTGGATAGTTGAAAAATGAAAATTATTTCTTACATTTCTTATCCTTATTAAGTGCATTTAAGAACTTACTACTCAAGCAAATAGCACAGCACATATTGAAGCACTGAATTTACAAAACAAAAGGATAATGCCAAGGATAAATTATTTCAGTTACATTTTTATATTCTACTTCTATGTCAGGTTTTTTTCTTTGACAGCACACAAAATATAATTCAAACAACAGCACAACTGTAATCTCTAATAGTTAAGAGAATCCATTGGGACGAGTTTTTTATTTTTTTATCATCTACTTGTTTGATTTACCGTATGAAGATAATACATACTCTGCTACCAGTAGCATTCTTGCTTGACACAACACAAAGAAAATCCCATAGGCAACCATTTTAGTTGAACATTCCTAGAATTTTTCTCCTGTCTATTTTCAGCAGTATTCCATACACATACATTTCCCAGTCTAGTGCTAAAATATCTTTATTTCTAAATTAACTTAATATATTAAGTAATAGTTTCAGTCTGCTCATTCACTGAACACTATGGAGGAAGCATTCCCTAGTGTTTCACAGCAAGCATAAAAATTTTTTTTTTTATAAACTGCCTCAGTAGCATCATCAAAGCAGCGCATAACCAGGAAAAAGCCGTGTTCAATACAAAACTTGAACGTGCTACTCTGAAGTCAAAGCCTAAAGCAACAAGCTTAGGATTTCTTCAATAGAAGAGCAACATACTACTTTCGGTACCACGCCAGGAGTCGCTGCCCTTTGAATACCAACTGGTTCTAGGAACAGAGCCAGAGACTGAGACAGGCAAAGTAAAAGAGCTAACAAACTATTCCATCTTATTCAGGGATTGAAACATGTATTTCAAACCTGAACAGAGCAAGGAAAGGGTAGAGTTTCCCAATGCATCAAACATACACAATGTGGCTACCTAGAGAGGGGGAACAGAAGCCTTGGACAACAAATCATACTGGAGGCCTGTTTTAACAGTGAATGTGCAAACTGGCTATGTTGATCTCAAGAAACTACTTGAGCAAGTAGCACCCTTCTTTTGGTACAGTTAATTTTTGTGGGAGGAAAATTAAAGAGCTATGTCCAGAGCACAGTCTCTTTTCCTTACAGAACAGCATTTGGAATTACTAGCAGAAGAAAACTAAACTGCATCTCAGGCTACGCCAATTTTTGTCAAAGATGTACAGTAGTGCCAGGGATCAAAGCAATGAATCAGCAATGCAAGGCTACCTCCTTCCCTGATCTTCAGATCTGTAAGGAAGGACATCAGCTTATCCTAATATCCGGGTCCTCCGTTTCAGCATCTTTTTTAATAACAGTTTTTAGAAAGTTATTATTAGGGGGGAAAAAAGTGTATTAGCAATTGTGGAAGCAATGCTGTCACATAAATAGCTAATAAACGTCTTGGTAGAGAAGTTTAATGTTGCATTCATTGCCTCTAAAATGGTACAGCATTTAGCATTGTGTTTTTTAATTAAAAACAATCCAATGCAATTTGACAAAGCCCGTAATTTCAGCTCTGCAAGGACAGTACTGTCTATTTAGGAAACAGAGAATACTTAGTCAAAGGGTATCTTAAATTAATTCAATATTAAGAGAAGCAGTAAATCTACTACTGGAAAATAACCAAGAGCTCGGCAACGCGTTCAGAATGCTAGCAGTCTTGGACTGTATTAGCTATGCTCTACACTTAACCGAACAGGCAACAACATAACACAGCAAGACAAACGCTGTGCCAAAATCTCCCTTTCACAGTGTCAGCAATGAAGGGAGACCATGATGCCTAAAGATGTTTGCTAAGCATGGCACTGCTAGCTGTAAATTTGTCCTTTTTCAAATTTGATAGCTACCTGTGGTATTTCATTCAGCTTCCCAGTGAACGCTTTTTCAAGTTACAGCCTGTATCTGCTCCTCCCTAAGAAAGAAACCCCCAGTTCTTCTCATTGGATTTCCAAATTAGAGCACTCCATCTTCGCTGCCCAGATTCACCTCCCACAAACACAGACGGATTTGATCAATGTTACAACAGCAGTCACTTCTCAGAGTAGTGATCAGGTCTGGAGTGTTCATTACTAAACCAGGGTTTTTAATGTGAACCAAAGCTCCACAGAAGCCCCAGAATCTCAAATAGTAAAATACAGCACTGCACTGACCTCATCAATGATCATTCTTGCCTATTTTTGAGACTTTACAATGGGAAGGTGGAGTGGCAGTTAGCAGACCAGAAATCAAGTGAAACTTGTATAATCCTGATCCCACTCTTCGGACCTCTGAGATCAAGTTTTGACACCTTGCATCCAAAACCAAACTGTAACATATAATGTGGCACAACCTAAGAATTTCCAAGGATGCGTGATCTTCAATAGTCAAAAAAGGAACTTTTTGGAGAAGAGATTGTTCTCCTGAAGGATGAACAAGAGCACTCTTTTAGGTAAATTAAAAGTTTAGTGATGACTAAGAGAATCCAGAATGACAGAAAATTGCTAAGGAGGGAAAAAAATAAATTGGTAAATACAGAGTTGTGTCTGCTTTGAATAAAATAAAAAGCACACAATAAAAAACCAAATGCAAATAACTGACCACAAGGTGCTTTCATTCAAGATGAGCTCATTCAGATTGGACTATGTCAAAACTAATCACATCTGTGAAAATTATGTCTAAACAAAGTTACTAAATATCACAACTTATGCACCAAAACTAATCAGATGTCTTAAACAAACCACTATAAGGTTTGTTAGAATGGAACACATCCAAAAGAAAACAAGTAAAACCAGTTGTTTTACTGAAAATTTCTTCCTTGGCTTAGTTCAGATCTAGGTTCCGTCAGGCCACAAGTAAGGTGCTTTGCTCCAAATGTGACATAAAAGCCAAGCCTGACCACACTTTAGTTTTAAAAAGTAACCAAGAAAGTCAGTCTCCAATTTTTTTTTCCCCATTTGTGGAACTTGGGTACTTACACCTATGTTCTTTGGAAGAGCTCTGCTAACCAATGATGTTTCTCACTTACTAGAGGTTGGGGCCAAACATTACTCTGAGTAATTACAAGTATTTGCCAAGTTCAAATTCTTTCTGCAGCTTCGCTTTTTCTTCTGTTAAACAAGGTGTTTTTCTGGAGGACACTGGTTATTGCATTCGACTCGGTACGTAGCCTCCGTTTGTTTTGCAAATGAAATCCCAACAGATAACATATATACAATGGTAACATCACAGCCCAGGCCCCACAGCCAGAATGACATGGACTTAATGGGAATCATACCATAAAATATATGCTGAAGATCTGACCCATAATGATGGCTTTTTTTCCCCCCAAAGCCTCAAAAACAAGGTTTCTGGGAGTCTGTAACATTTGATTTCATTTAGTCAGGCCTGTTCTGTTGTGCACAGTTGCAAAAGATCTATTAATGCTTTTCTCTCCTAGTTTTTTGAGGGTAAAGCCAGCCTTGCATCAGTAACAAAGAGCCTCAAGGCAGAATATAGTAATGGACAAGTAGCCTTGTAATTCCTACTATTAAGAAAAAAACAACAAAAAAACCAAACAAACCCCCACAATTCTGGTATAATTTTAGCAAAAGCATCCACTGCTAAAAATAGAGGCTGTTTTGATTTCCCCCCCCGCCTCAACTTGAAGCTCTGAGCACTGCAACTAACAGCTCAGTACAATTTTTTCAGCTCTTTTTTTAAGTGCTTATTTTTATACCAAGTGATATTTACTGCAGCCTTAATACTTCAGCCAAATTTAGCAAGAAGTTATAAATTAATCCCATAAAAACAAGTGCAGTATGCTTTTAATTTCCAGAAAATTCTCTTCTGTAGCTGTATTCCAAAATGAAACTACAGCTTTTTACAAAACCATTAGTGTAAGAATTTAAAATGCAATGAAATTGACAGGAACTAAAGAAAGCCAAAGCATGTAAATTCTAAAAAGCTAAGTTTATCCAGTTTTTCAAGATGTAATTAACCTTTTGTCTACAAAGACAACGTAATGGTCTTCTTTCTGAAAATATTGTTAAAAGAAGCATCTCCTTACTAGGTCACACATCTGAGCACAAACACAATTATCAAAATATGACCTATTTCTGAAAAGCAAAAAGTAGAACACATTTTAAATGAGATTACAGCATTAAACCTGGATAGAAAAAGAACAAAGTGGGAGATTGGAAATATTGTTCCCTGGCTATATAGCATTCTACAGTGGCAAATAGTAATTTGAAAATTGTTTCCCCTCTTTAACCATCTCAGAACATTCTGGTTGTTGCTGGGCAGGAAAAATTCATTATTACTTTCAATACAGAGATTCATTGCAGTAATCAAACGTAAATACAATGTACCACTAGTTCTAGAAAAATTGTTATGTAATGCCAGATCACTTCTTCAGAAGAAAAAAAGAACTGAGAACCTCTGACTTGCTACAAAATTAATGTTTACTTCCTTTCATAAGGGCATCACGTAACACGACGCCTTGTGCACCCATCTAATCTAATCTCATTTATAAAATCCATTTTTATATATTCTCTACCAGTTCCTGATGTAGGGAACCACATTTTAAATTGCTCTGCAAAGATTCTTTATAAAAATGTTAGATCCATCCTATGAATACATCTACTGTTGGCATAATGTGTTCAAAAACAGTGCCTCAAATATGTATATAGTCGGAATACATCATGTGACTGAAAAATAAAAGCTACGTATGTAATATATGTGTCCAAACACACAATATGAAAATTGACCAGTAACATTAGTGTCATCTCAATATTCTTCTCTAATCCTGTAGAAAAGCCTTTAAAAAAATGTACTGGGAGATGGCCAAATATCATATAACTATTAATGAACCTTCTAATGACTGTTTTGTTTAGTGTTTTAGAGCAGGAGTGGCAAAATGGGTGGAAGAAGGGAGGGAGTAAGGAGGGAGGGAGAGAGGGAGAAGGGGGAGAAAGAGGGGAAGAAGGAACAGAGGAGAGAGACACTCACAGTTGTTTTCTTACTATATCGGTCAAGGGCTATGTTCAAATTCTTTCTCTTTTCCAAGCTGCAGCATGTCTAATTGCTGTTACTACATCCCCTCACAAACCTTCCTGCCTAGGTACTTCAGTGACTTAGATACTCAAATATTAATTCCACTTACTCACAATTTCATGCTTCTTTTTGAGAAAAAAACTAGAGATCAATGAATGAAAGCACTCACACTGGTCTCCTAAACTTCAAGTAATTCACTGTTAGGATAATGATCCACTGTAAACCTTTTAGATAACATTGAAAATCTGCTTACGTGTTCAGTAGTTAGACTCTCACAGGAACCTTAATGAAGCTGAAGAAAATCAAAAATTTGTCTTAAAGTCTTTTCAACTCTGAAGCAAAACTAAGCATCAAATGACTGTGTATGTTTTCCAGACATTCAGTGCAGAATGCTTAATCCAAATACTTTAGACTTCAGGAATTTTCTTACTTAAAAAATTAAAAATAATCAAATTTAAAAAAAGCTATTTCCAGTTGCACCTATTTAATAGCAGCTCAGAAAGCAAATCCAGTAACTTCAGTCCAAGAAAGGCTGAAAAATTATTACTTAGAACTAAGGAAGCCATCCAAAAATCTTACAAACTAACTAAATGGAACAACTTGTTGCTTTTTGCTTGGCACTCCAATAGAAGGACAAACTCCAGCGTAAAACACAGCTGCAAGAAATTAATAATCTATTCACTTCTAGATATTTTACTGATTTTATTTATTTAAAGAGCTTTGAGGATCTGCTTCATTTCAAAGACATTAACTCAAGGACACAAGTATCAAAGTACCTAATCAAAGACTCATTCTTCAGTAGTCCGTCATACTGGTTTCCATTCATAACATTCTTCCAAACCAAGATCTGACCCAATGTTATTAAGGAAATGCATCTAAAAGCATTCTCTGAGAAATTATTTATTCCTCAGAGTTTTGTGCCAGAATTACAAGTGACAAAATATGTTGCATATATAAATCAAACGTATAAAATTAATTGCTTCAAACTTGGTACACTTGACTTCTCTTTTTGACAAAACATATTGGCAATGCCCTGTTGAAAAACAATTATACTAAAACTGATCAGCCGGTAGAAAAATAATGATTTGATGGTGAATTCATAATGCAAAATTTACAGAGAAATTTCTATCCTTAAAAACTGGTACAAGTCAATTAAGATCCCGTACTATTAACAGGTTTTACTACGCCAGAACAAGTGCAAACTAAACAAAATTTAAGAAGGCCTTAGTAGCTAACTTTCTATCAACACCTAACGTTTAACGTGTTTCTAAAACGTATTAAAGAATGCAATGGTAAAATTTAAATTCCTATGTACTTGGTTGTCACTGAACAATCCATCCTTTATGAAAACAGCAGGGCAAATCACCTGT
>JAVKLA010000152.1:0-18542 GCA_034782735.1 Sagittarius serpentarius
CTTATCTCAACCTATGAGCTTTACTTTATTTTCCAATTCTCTCCCCCATCCCACTGGGTGGGGGGGAAGTGAGTGAGCGGCTGCGTGGGCCTGAGTTGTAGGCTGAGGTTAAACTAATTGCCTTCTCACATTTTTGCTTGCTTTCTGCCTTTTTTCGAAATCAAGTATAACATTTCAAATTGGATTAAGTAGGTAGTTAATTATTCCAGTTATCTCAAAAAAACTGTTCTCCTCAAGAAAGAAGACTTTTAAATACAAATATATTAAAAAAGAAAAAAATCCAACCCCCCCCAAAACCCCAGACTAGGTCTATAGAGTATTTTGCCAGTCAAGGTATAGTATTATCCATAATTACATTACTCTTAAACTTCATCTCTGTGCCCTACTTGTGAAAGATTAGTAGCAGCTCTCCAGTGAAGAGTTTTCCATTTACTAGTCAGTAGCAGACTCATACAATTGTATAATAATCAAAATTGTCTTGAACCTTCTTCAAAGGGAGATTGGTTGTAACAAACTCACTTTAGATTCTGCTTTGGGTTTCAGTAGAAACAAATTTAAAAGGGTTGTGATTAAAGGGCATGCTCAGCATTGCATTCAAGAGACATCAAAAGGCTTTACAAAGGAAGAGACAAGATTGAGGATTACCTTGTTGACTAGAAGGTTCAGCTATATTGAAACAAATTAAATTGGCCTCTAGCTTGGCACTTTGGCTGTGTGGCCCTGGGAAGGAAACCACTGTTCCCCCTGCCTCAGTCTTGATGCCTGCCTGGTTCTAACCTTTCCACTTCCACACATGGCCCCATGGGAGTAGGTGTAGCCTTCGACAGATAGCCTGTGGTGGCTGCAGCTGAGGCAGAAAGGGCAGCCCTGTGCCCCTTGGTCCCAGCCAGGGCTGGCTTCACCCTTGAGATACGCGTTCAGTTCAGTCTGATGCGGAGACGGCACGCTCAGTGAGGTAAGATATGCCCAAGGTTTGGCTTCTCACCCGTTAATTCTGTAATGTGTTTTAAAGCTGATTCTCAACTGATCATCTTTTCAGCAATCGCTAGGCCATTGCTCAATATTAAGAGCTCAGTTCTGCCTCCTCACAGCCCATGTTAAAAACCCAACCCTGGAAATTTTGGGGCTTTTCCCTCTCCTGCAAGAAACTGGACCAAATTACCCAAAAGGAGGGGGCCGTGGAGCAGGGCTGTGGCTCTGTCATCGTGTATCTAGATATTCACAAGACATGAGAGATACAAGCTGCTTTCTGTAGAGGGTCTTTTGTGCAGTACTGGAGAAAGAAGAAAATGCTTCAAGTAGGGCTTGCCGGCTGGGATTGGGAAGGGCTCATTTCTGTTTGTGGCTCAGGATTATTTCTGTAATTTCCATGGAAAAAAATCACAGGATACTGAAGAGAAAGAATCCTTAAAGTGGGAACTAGGTGATTGTTAACAACCTCTCACTTTACTTATCGGCCAGATAACTTGCCTTTATCTGAGATAAATTTTGAAGGTTGACTGTGGTCTTTTGATCCAAAACACTTGGGAAAAGCTGTTACATAAATGATGGGCCATGGCAGTGTCCTCTCTTTTTCTTCCAATGGTTTAAAAAGTTAGTTCTGTTCTGGTTTGGCTTGTTCTGGAGACTTGTAGGTGTCTGACTGAAGAAAAAGGATTCGTCCAGTCCCGACTTCAGTACGTAAACTCTAGAAAGTGATCAAGAGTTCAGACATACCAATTTCCTACTTGTTTGCTACAGAGGGAATGAGTTTATTCATTCATTTATTTGGCTTGGTCTTCTAAACCGACATATTAGCATAGATTGTGTGCTGATTGCAACTTCCAGCTTTTGCTCTGGAATCCCAATGTTCTCCCCAAAGCAGGAATTTCAGTACCTTGCCTCTAGGTGCCTACTTCACCTCCTAGCCTCCAGTAATGGTCTCTAGTACGGGGAGAACTGCTTCTGTGCATATGCAGCTTTTTGGAAGATGTTCTGCTCCATATTGAGAACCTGCAGTTCCTTCGTGTTACTAAGCACGGTTTAGAGGGCTATTAGCATGGTGTAAGCACAGATGTTGGTTGTAGCCAGACTGGATCCACCTTCGCAGAGCAGGTGTGTATATTGTGGAAATGTGAAATAAAAAAAGTAATTAGTGAGCTTTTCGGTAGCATGATGAGTTTACTCTTGAACCTTGAGTATCTCATCCGTATGCTTTGCTGCTAATGAAATTGAGTCAGTCCTAAGTTCATTTGTAGTTCACCTCTCTAGGAAGGGCTTTGCCTGTTGTTTATAAGGCTGCTTTGATTGCTCTACAGCTGAGTGAATTCATGTTGATGTTTCATTACTGACTGAATAGCATAAACTGTGAATGTCAGATAGGAACTTTGTTGTTTTAAATTCCATTAAGCTCCTTGGCTTAAAAATCCTAGCCCTTCAAATCAGATGTTCTGCATGGAAATATACTGTGCTACATCTGTTTAAATCTGTGTAGGCAACCACAGAGGTGGTAAGAGGAAAAGATACTGACACAATCATTGAAGTGCGAAGGAAGGAGGGTATTCAATTGAAATCATGTTTCATTCTTCCAGGTTTTTTACATTAGGACTCGAATGAATAGCGCTGCACAATCAAACGCTTTGCAGACATCATTTGCTCAAAACACCACTTCCCCATTTAATGACTGGTTGTTGAATGCTTTGTATATCTAGAATTTTCTTTTTCCTATTTTGAGAACAGCATTATGGTGTTCAAACTATTTGCTTTTATCAGTGTTATAATATCTTGAGTCCAAACTACTGTAATTGAAGATTCTTTTCTGATACCACCCAATAACTGTAGAAAAAACCAAAACATTTTGATTGCATGCATAGACTGAGGAATTGGAAAAGGTAATGCTCCAATATTAGCCTTTGATGAGACAAGAGACTCCCTTTTTTTTTTTCTCTTATAATATGCCATTTTGAATTGCTTTGTGCAATTATCTGTTTGTTTGTTCTTAAAGCTGCTCTTCCAGGCGTTGAAGCCTCTTGCCTTTTTATAAAACCTACAGGAAGTCATGCAAGTCTGAAGAGGAATAAGTGTAAAGAATACGTGATAAGTTTGTGAAAAAGCTACTACAGTTCTTTTTGTAGGTTAGTAAAGGCAGTCAGAATAAGCTTGAGGAGCACAATGAACATATGAAAGAAAACTGTTTTAATGTCTTACGAGTAGAAAGTTGTTAATCTCAGATTAACTCTCAGTGCTGACTACTGCATGATCCTTTGAGAAATATCACTGTTGTTGGTTCCTCTTTCTATGAGTTTTCAGTGTGAAGCAAAAAGTGTTTCTTCCACGAAGAACACTAACCTTGTATCTTTGCATTTGTCTCAGTTTCCTTCCATACTGTTGCCTTTATTTATTATATCCCTTATATTCAACAATACTACAGCTAGCATTTAAATGTGCGGACACCAATGTGGAAAAACATCCATACTGTGGAGGAGCATTTAGGTCCACTGATTCTATTGATTCATGCTTAAAGTTATGCTGAGCTGAAAGCTCTTAAGTGAGGTTTCATGTTTGTGAGCTAAAAGCATAACTGTCCAACACTGGTGGCAGAATTAATCAGAGCTACTTAAATAACAAATTCTTAGGTATTGCTCTCTAATTCTCAAGCCCCACTGTGGAATAATTTTCAGGGTCTAGTTACATTGCAAGCAGAGATGTGTAGGTCCCGAAAGCAATGTATACTGCATTGTGTTATCAAAAGAGTGAAGCACAGTAATGTAGCTACATAATTTAAAAAAATAAAAAAAAGGCAAAAAGACAACAAAACATGCAGATTTAAATTGTGTGGAAATTCTCTTAATCCACAGTTCATACAAAAACTATATTGGTTTAACCGCTAATTATGCAAAGCCAATGTAACCCCAAAAGAATGACCTGCGTCCACACTAAATGTCAGGGTAGAAATACAATCCCCAGAGGAAGCTATGGGGCTTTGCGGCACGGCTGAGGGCTGGGGCAGAGCATCCCTTACAGAATGGGTGGGGGTCTGGTAGAGAACCCAAAGTGCGTTTCAGGTCTGAAAGAGTAAACAGCTGAGGAAATCTGGTATGCAACAAGCAGGGCACATTGTACACAGAGCTCTGTAACGTTACTTTAAGTCACTTTTCAGGATACAACTGTATTTAATTTCTGTACAATTTACTGTTTCTTCCTCACAAAATAATTTGTTCCTGAGTCTTGCCTGTATAAGCAGAACTGTTCTTGCTGCTGTTAGAAAAGACAAGGAAAGTGCGAAGTCAAGAAGGGAGGAAGTGAAATATTTTTGTAAATAAAGATACATGTGTTATGCAGTCATACTCTTCTGAGTATGAAGTACCAGTTGTCATGGTTTAACCCTGGCTGGCAACTCAGCCCCACCCAGCCGCTCGCTCATTCCCCCCCACAGTGGGATGGGGGAGAGAATCAGAAAAGTAAAAGTGAGAAAACTCGTGGGAGATAAAGACAGTTTAACAGGGAAAGCAAAAGCCGCGCACGCAGGCAAAGCAAACCAAGGAATTCCTTCACCCCTTCCCACGGGCAGGCAGGTGCTCAGCCATCTCCAGGACAGCCGGGCTCCGTCACGCCTAACGGTGACTTGGGAAGAGAAATGCCATCGCTCCGAACGTCCCCCCCTTCCTCCTCCTTCCCCCAGCTCTATATGCTGAGCATGACGCCATACGGTCTGGGCTATCCCTTGGGTGAGTCAGGGTCAACTGTCCCGGCTGTGTCCCCTCCCAGCTCCTTGTGCCCCCCCCCCCCCCCTTCAGCCAACTGCCCTTCGCAGGGGTATGTGGGGCTGGAGAGACAGCCTTGAATACTGTGCGAGCACTGTGCAGCTGGAGCCAAAGCGCGCGTGTGTTATCAGCCCTGTTCTTGCCACAAGTGCAAAGCACAGTGCTATATGGGCTTCTATGAGGGAAGTTAACTCCATCCTAGCTGAGCTGAGTACAGCAGTAAAAAGAGACAAACATAAGAAGAGACAACCCTATGTGGGTGGTTGCTTTTTTTTTTATTATTAAAACATGCATCTAATGCTCTGGATCCATGACTTTGCCAAAATGATGCTCCATCTGTGTTTGAATAACCTTTGATTCAGCAAGGGTAGATAAACTTATTGCTAAAACTATTGCGTGTGACTTCCTAACCAAACTAGACTTCATATGTAAGATGTTCTAAGTAATCTTCATGGGTTTATAGCTTCATCCTAGTCTGCAGATAAAATGGATTGCTTTGGACAGAAGAGTGAAAAAATGAGTAAGTCTCATTGCCATTTGGATCCGGGGAGAGGTCTCTGACTTTGAGCTTACTCTTTGCAGATGCTAGCCTGTATGCACTGATAATCACTGCTGAAAAACAAAGCTGTCGTTGCTGTGGGACATTCAGGTCTGTCACCCCGGAACAATAAATCTCTTCTCATACAGCTGCCATAACGAGCAATCTGTTTTTCAGTCAGAGGGTCAGGTGTGGTTGTTGTCTTACCAAGTGCAGATAAATCATTTTAGTGCTGTGCTGGTGTGGTGTTGGTAATGGGAAGGGAAAGTTCAGGACATCTTCTGTTGACAGATACGAAGTTTCGTCAGTTTTGCTATTGCTGTTGCACAGCTTTAGGGTGAACAGGGAAGTAAGCAGAGGTCTGTGTAGCTATTTGAAATGTTCAGGAAGCTCCTAATTCAGCATTCAGCAATGGCTATTGCCATATGCTTGTCAAGTCCTTCTAGATACTCGGGTACATCATTCTCCCTGGTATGTAAGAGAGCTACAAAATTGTGTGGCATTATTCCTAGTAGCAGAATTTCTCAAGGATTTAGCCAAAGGCATGCTTTTGACAAATATAACGCTGAATGTTGTCTTTCATATTGCCAGCTGATGGCTTTCAGTTAACATGTCTGATCAGGGACCGTAAATTTGCCAAGTTAGAGAATGTTAATCTTTAAATTCTAGACCATATCTTCAGCCAAGGTTATCTGACACCTCTTCCAAGCTGTATGGCGCCCTCTGAGAAACCTAGCCCTTGATCTGCTCAGTATCTCTACTTATTTGGTGTTGGCATATTTTATGATCCTGCCTTGGAAATGGAAAGCTTGGCTGTTTTATTGAACCCTTGCTAACAATTGGCTCTGTATTAAAAATCACCCCTGCCATGGCTCAGAAATATTTTACTGCTGCAAGAAAGCTTATGAGCATTAAGCTGAATGTGGACATTTTGTCAACAATGCTAGGATGTTTAGGCTTTTTTATTATGCTTTTTTTTTTTTATGTCTAGAGGATGGTGCTGTTTGTGGCTTTCAAGGGACATACATAACAATAGCCATGCAAGAAAAGAAGTATACTATGAAGATAATTGCATCAGCACAGACATAGAGTAAACCCTGGAGGTGAAAGAAGTCTGTGAATTAATTTCACTTGACAATTATAACCATGCACAAAACATACTAGATATGAGGCAATTTAATTAGTGAAATTAAATAGTTAAATTGCCAATGTAATATACACCCTTACATTTTATTTCCTTTTCTTTACAGTAATATACACTTTTGAAGGCTATAGTATGAACTCAGACTTGATGCCAGAATTCTAACTTTCTAAATCACTGTTTTATTTGATTTTTTCCCTTCCCAAAGGATACCCCAAACCTTTAATCTTGAAGAGTACCTTTTGCTACAGAAAAGTACCTGCAGGCCTCCTTCAAGCTGCTAGATGGTCAATCTTTGGACTGAGTGGTGGCTGGGGGTCAAAAAGCTAGATAAGGAGGGTGGGACTACAAGGTTAACTGTGTGAGAGCTATTTCTGAGCAGAAAGACCTATTTATTTCTCAGGTGCACATTAAAGAGAAGGGCAAGGAGCTGTAGCTCAGTTTCAGGTATAAGATTGTTAAAATTAATCTCATTTTGTATGTAGTGATGAACTGGATCCTTAGTTGCTCCTATAAACAACCTCAGGGAAGCCAGAATTGCACCTAGTAAGTTCTTACGGAAATTCACTATTCTGTATTTCCAGCTTTTTTAAAAAAAAAAAAAAAAAAAAGTTTTATCCCTCTTCCTTTTTGCACATTTCTTTTGTCTCTCAGACTCCTGCAGGTAATTACCCCCTCAGGTGCTTTTATAGCTGCTTATCATTTAACCACCCAGATCTCTCCTTATCACTTAGTTATGTGGGTTGCCAACCTATTGCATGATTTTCTTTTCCTCTCTCTGTCCCCCCCCCCCCTTTTATTTTTTTTTCCATTGTACCATTAGTAAATTCTTCAGTAAGTCTGGGAAGATGTTTCCCCTTGTGATTGTAAGGGAATCTGGGATTAAGTGTTTGTAGCCAATCTGCCACAGCCTGTGAATCCATTAAGACAGTTAGACCTGCACGAAAGGTCAGGAAAAGCAACCTTTTTCAGCTTTACCACTCCTTAATCTCATTAGCTACCTCAAAAAGTTGTGCTTTCTCTTCTGGTGGAGGTAGTTGTATTATAATATCTGTCTATAAATAGGTCTTAAATCAGTTCAGGTGGATAGAACATTGTCCCTGAGGACACAAAGGCTTCATGCAATTTCTGGAACATGCATTTTGACCAGTTTCTCAGAATTGGGAGTAGTGTCAAGAGGGACACTAATGAGGCTCAGCTTACCAGCTGGTGATCCAAATCTCTAGTGCCTGACATCTTTGCAAATTATTCCCTCGGGCACCATCTTTATGTGGTATCATCTTTATTGAACAATGACCAGCATTTCACAATATAATGCATCTTTCCTGAAAACTTGGAACATACTCTAAATATATGGCTACTTGGGTGAAGCTACTTAAGTTAAAGTGTTGTTATTTAGTTGTTCTTAGGCTAGGCTTTCAATCTGCCCTTGGAACATCTAGTTTATTAACACCTTTCATGCTGTCCTGGTTTCAGCTGGGACAGAGTTAATTGTCTTCCTAGTAGCTGGTACAGCGCTGGGTTTTGGGTTTAGAATAAGAAGAATGTTGAGAACACCCTGATGTTTTCAGTTGTTGCTCAGTTGTGTTTGGATTAAGTCAAGGACTTTTCAGCTTCTCCTGCCCAGCCAGCAAGGAGGCTGGAGGGGCCCAGGAAAGCTGAGAGGGGACACAGCCAGGACAGCTGACCCAAACTGGCCAAAGGGGTATTCCGTACCATGGGACATCATGCCCAGTATATAAACTGGGGGGAGTTGACTGGGGGAGGAGCGCTGCTCAGGCATCGGTCGGCAAGTGGTGAGCAACTGCATTGTGCATCGTTTGTTTTGGGTATTCCAATCCTTCTATAATTATTGTCACTTTGTTGTTGTTATTAGTGTCATTGTTAATTTCTTCCTTTCTGTTCTATTAAACTGTTCTTATCTCACAAGTTTTACTTCCCCCCCCCCCCCTCTGATTCTCTCCCCCATCCCACTGGGTGGGGGGGAAGTGAGTGAGCGGCTGCGTGGTACTGAGTTGCTGCCTGGGGTTAAACCATGACACACGCGTACACTTTTGCTTTTTCCTTTCTTGGGTTTATGGACTTTCTACAGAATTACAGTCTAATCAAAATAAGAGAATTTAAAGTAGAATTTGAGTGCATTTCAGCGTGATAAGATATGACACGTTCAAGTGATCAAAATCTTATGTCAGAGTTGAGTCAAGGCTTATCTACAAAAAGACTCTTCAGTGACTGTACTTTGTTTAACTTTAGCATTGGTGAGGTTTTGAGGGTTTTGATGGTAGTTGTTCTTGCATGTTTGTTTTTTTTATTTCTTGTTCATTTTGTTTTTCCAAATAGCACTTATCATGGTAGCAGAATTTTCAATGTAACAGACTCTAATCTAACAAAAAATGTAAACTTTTATCTCAGAGATAATCAGGATGAAATATTTCATGTTGGGACTGCCACTCCACTTGCAGAATAAAATGTTCTCCATTGTGCGTGAGTCCCGAACAAAGCTGTAATTAATACAAATGAAAAGCTGGTGTGTCACGCTGGTGGCAAATATTCACATGCTAGTAGTTTAAAATACAATCTTCTATTTTTTCTGGCCAGATCTTCAGCTAGTGATTTGGCTCTGATTTAGATACGCTCTTGGACTACTACATTATTTAGAATATCTGAGTTCATTAAGTAACATGATTTGTGGTTTTGCAATATAAGTTGCATTTTTTGTTTGCTTTTTTTAATGTCATCCTTTCCCCAGGGAGACAATTGTTTGTGGAGAGGATTGCCTTTGAAGGTCTGTTTTGATTATTTTATTTATAGCAGTGCTATAGCTGTGTATTCTAGTCTTCCCCGTATTTGGACAATCTGCACCTGTTTTAATTTCTGAATGTTATTTAGGCCTGGATATCATACTTTATTCAAAACCTTATTGCCTTGAACCTTCCTTGCAGAGCTGTTTTATGAGTATTTTACACTTCTTTTGTGCAACAGTAAATTACTACGACTCTTACATGAGGTGCAATGTAGCATAAGTGCAGGTTTAGGAGTATAATCCCGTTCAATGTCATACTGGGAGAAACTGTTTAGGAGCTCTGTCTTTGAACTAGCTTACAACTCTGCCCTTGTACTTGGAGGGGTTGTTCTCATCTAAAATGTTATTTCCACTGAATTCAGTGAATTTACATGTACTTCCTATTAAACCAGGTTCTGGAGAGGATTAATCAGGTTCTGGAGAGAGACCTATTGACATTTAAATTCTGGGGTTTCTTTGGAGCTGGGGCTGGTCATGTTTCTGTTTGCCCTGAAGTTTCTGATAAGATCACAGCCTGAAATAGAAGGAGTGGAAAGAGAAAGATGCTTGTGTGACTACGAGTGAATAAATTTAGCACTAGTATTTGTGAAATTGTATTGCTGTATCAGTTGAATGAGTAATAAGGTATAACGAGGACCAGGAGTTTCTGTCTTCATCACTGCAATGCATTTTAAGGTATTTTATAATAAAAGCCCTGCTATTTATCTAAGAATAACAACAGTGTTGTACAGTGTGACTTTTGGAGTTTTTGTACAGAAACTGTCACTCAGTGTCCTTCTGCTACTTGAAGTGTAGGGCCGTGTATAACAAGATTTTGGATTCGCAGCTTAGTCATGTGAAGGACTTTAAAAATATGGTTTTAATATTGAAAGAATAGACTGGTCATGAGTTTCAGATGTGTTTATATCCTTGGCTTCACTGCCTGAAACTTCAATTATTTTTTTTAAAAAAATCAAATATATGGGATATTTTAAGCTCTCAATTTAGATTTCTTAGGGGAAAAAAAAGCATATCTGTGAAAGAAGGGAGGATAAAGAAAGGATTGGATTGGAAAAAGCTGATGGAGGACAGCAAGGGCTCATTTTGATTTGTTCTGACTTTATGAAACATAGATTTTACAAATGCGTGGGATTTATTTTGCTGTATTGAAAGAAATAAGAGCCCATCAGTTACAACTGACCTGCATATTTCCAGCAGTCTGGTGCCATTAGCAAAATGCAGAGGATTTTCTCTTGCTGTTAATTTTATACAGCTTTCTCATCAAGTGTGCATGTTGAAATCTCTTTAATTAGAGATCCCAAATACTAAAAAAAAAAATAGCTATTTTATGTCAAGTTCTCAGCTACCCTTCTTCATTATCTTTACCCTTGGTATGCCAGTGGTGAAAATGAACAACTTCTATACAACAATGTAAACATTATTTTCTGCCTGCTCTGTCATCCTCTGCCTCACAGATACACGTGGCATGATTCCTAGTGAATATTGTGTTTAGTAAAGCCTATGAAAAAAATTTTCCTATTTTCTTTATTAAAAGACAGAAAATTGTTTTCAAAAGTAAACCTATTTTTTCACCTTCTATATTCTTTCATACAAGGCTTTAAAGGAATTCTCACATACGCCAAAGGCTTCTGACGTTAAACATTGTCTGAGCTATGAGAAACCTACCAAGTGGTCTCTGCAAAGAGACAAACGTATGGCAATATTATGGAGAGCTTGTAACTGCAGCAACAGCAAGTGTATATGATTCTATAGGCTCGGTTCTTCATTACTCTATGCTCAGGGCACAGTAGATGTAAGCATTGTCCTTTTTACGCCCTCAGCCTTGGCAGTCAGCTAAGGATGTGGCTGTTGCAGGATGGATTTGTGCAACTTTTAGTTTGGATGATAGACCCCCTCCCCCCGCCAAAGTCGTCATGTAAGGGAAGAATTGCTGGCAGTAAAGTCACTGCAACCCCGCTTGTGTGCTGCTCACTCCGGGTTGTAGGACGCCTGCTTAGGTATGGGCGCTATTTTCGCGGGGGATGGGAGGGGGCAGGGAGGTCTTCGTTGTCTGGCTGCCTGGTTACTTTGCAATGTCAGACCAGTGCGAGTGAGGGGACGGGGTCCTGGCTCTGACTGAGGACCGCAGCTCCACGTTGCAGGCCGTCATTATCGAAGAAGAAGCAGTCTCTCCATGTGGTGCCAGTAAAGCAAAAAACCTGTTTTGCAGGCCAGCTCGGTTATGTTTGGCGTAATAAGCCCATGATCAGAGCTGACGTTATGTCCGTGCGAGGACAGGGGTGCACACAGGACCTGGTGATATCCAGTATGTTACAGTACCAGTCAGAGCCAGGTCCCGAGGCTGCACCTCCTGGCTCCTGAGCAAGGAGGGGGGACCTTCGTCTTGTTCCACTAAAGCCACCTGATGATGATGAAGAGCCTTTCTCCTACCAGAGAGCAGCATAGGAGGCTGTGTTGCAACGGGCGTGCACAAATCACCCACTAAGGTCAGTGATGACAGTGCTTGCCTTCTTAGAGGGTGCATCAGCTTTCACTTGCTCTTTGCATAAACACAGAAGAATCAGATTCAAGCTTGTCTTTTAATAGCCGAGAATTTTTCCCCTGCCTTTTCCCTCATCTCCCAGTCTACCCCAGTGCTGTCACAAGCCTCACTCTGGGGCTGTCTTCTATTAGCAGAAATGTTGCTGGTCCCAGAGGAGAGATTCAGATCGGCAAAATATCCCATTCCAGGAAAACAGTGTCTTCAGATCTGGGTTGTTGATACACACGTGTCTTTACTGCTTAGCTACAGGAAAAGTGGGTTTTGCTGTGACATTTCTATTCAGCGTCATGGCCAGCTGGAAAATGTTAGGCATGGTAACAGCAGCCTTTTTTTTTTCCTTTTTTTTTCTTTTAAATCGGCCTCCCTTGGTCATATGTAAGCTCTTTCATCTTCTTTTTCTTGAATATTGAATGTGGTTGTCATAGGGTAAAGGAGAGGCAGTGAAAATGCTGGCTTCTCCTCACAGCAGCCTGTTCCAGTTGTGCTGTCAAAGGGCGATGCGTTACTGCTTCTAGTGCTGTAGCCCAGCCTCAGGCTGTATCGTGGGCCACAGGCACCTAAAACCCCCCCAGCTTTCTTGGGAACCACAAAAATCAATGAGCATGTGCAATTCAGGGATAATGCTCCTGTTCTTCAGAAGCTGAGGAGGTTGTCACTGCTGCAGACCCTGGCAGTGGCAGTATGGAAGCAGAGATGTTGGGATCTTCTAATGTTTCCAGTAACAGCAAGGGTTTTTCTGTTACACCTCTGAAGAGAAAATACCAAGTAGATAGAAGAAGACAGGATTCCTGACCTACTTTTCAAATTTTCTGTTGAGTGAAGAGTAATGAAGCTTTTAAAGATGAGCTTTTATGCTGGGGATGACTTTCAATTGCATAAGCCTAGACAATGTAAACTAACACAATCCTTGTGTTCGTGTTGAATTATTGTGTTTCTACATGGTAGTCTTCACTTTGATAGGTAGTCAGGGACTTATGTTAGAGCACTAGCCTTTCTTTCAGCCTTTGCTTGCTGTGTAAGAGAGGTAAGGACCAGAGAAAGCTTTTCCCCTAATTTAGTCTGCTTTCCCAGGATCTCCTTGCATAGGGAGCTAATGCAGGGTGGAGGGCTGGAGAAGGATGGGGGAGTAAGTGATGCGTTCAGGGGCAGACCTGAAACACTGAAATTACTCCAGGTAATGTTCTGGCCCATAAAAGGAAGCAGGTTAGGAGGCTGATTTTGGGGAAGGGTTGGTATTGACATGGGAACTCAGAGATCTCTGAGAAAGCGCTCTATTTTTGGGAACAGCTCAGAACAGGTATTGCACAAAGAGGACTAAAAGTGACCTTAATTTCCTTGCCCCCGGGAAGAGGATAGTGAGTGGTGAAAGCCTACATTATGTAGGGTAGAAAATGCAGACCCCTGATTAAATTTATGAAAGAAGACAAGCAGGCATAGTAACCATACGGTTTACACTTGGGTATGCTGCTCATACACAAATTGAGAGCTGAAAAAGTTCACCCCAGAGAGAGTATTCTTTCTTGCTTCCCTCTTTTCTAATTGCTGAGGTCTGGGGAGATGCTCTAAGAAACATCTGTCCATGCTTTTTCTGATTTTACCCTCTTCCCTAGCCATAGCAGAGGCAGAACTGTGGACCAGATGATTGTCTCCCCTGAGCTGGTAGGACCACTTCTGCATTATTGCAGTGGAATACAAATATCAGACTTCCACAATTTGGACCCTTTTCTTCATAAGGACGGACCAACAAAAGCAAAAAGTCATGAAAATGTGACTGAAATAAAGCATCATGTGTAATCTTAGTGTTATGTAAAACAACTTTTTGAAACTTTTTGAAAATGCAGAAAAATAAAGTATACCTTGTGTTGCTGGCTTTCCTAGTGTACTTCAGTATGGAGGAGCTTAAAATACCTCTCTAAACTAGATAAAGAAGAAACGTATCTACTGTAAATGAGGGAGATGAAAGTTTTTGTCAGAAATGCTTAGTCCTATTCCCATGAGAATGCAGAAATGAAGAAGTGGAACAATAGTTTTCTGGAACAAGATGGCGGACATTGCCTAGCATGCTGATTTAACATGCAGGATAAATGATGCATGATTTCTGTCAACAGAATTTGCAGGAAGACATTCTAGGATGTAGTTTCTGGAGCAATTTGAATGAAAGGTGTGGGATTTGTGCTAGTTCAGAGTGGGGAGCTGCTCTCACAAAGAAAGCAATCTGTGTCTGTCACAGAGGATGAATTGTGCAGGCTGTCAGTTCCAGAAGCACAGTCAGCTTTGACCAGAATTGCTGTACAGCATCTGAGCAGTGGATGTACAGAGTTCCTGGGAGCGCATTTTTAGTACTCTAGTTGCAGACCTGACAGACTGCAAGGGGAGAGTCATCACAGCTTCAGGAAAGAGAACTAACTTTCCAAGGGGCACCATGTGTAAAAATATTTAAATAATTTCTTGGAAGACACTTGCATCAAATCTTTTGGTGAGCTGGAGTTGAATCATGCATAGGAAGAAAGCATGTGCAAAAGAGCTGCGCCCAGGTCTTTGCTTAGGGTTGTGCTGGAGTCATTAAGGTGCTCTGTGCTATATGTAAGCCAGGAACGGATCAGGATAGTCTAAATCAGAAGACATGACTGGAAGTTGTGTTTCTCAGCCTTGAACTGCTCCATCATTTAGTGTGACAATATGATATACAATAGCTTCCAGATGGCCTGCTCACTTGCCCTGCCTAAATACTGTGTTGAGGCAGCTGTTCCCAGGGCCAAATTTAGGCGTGGTGGTTTGAGATCCTGCGGGGCCAGAGAAACCCCTTTCCCCAAGTGGCTGCTTCTACTTGTCCTCCTGGGGACTGCTACGTTGGCTTTGTCAGGCACAGAAAGATCCCTGTGCCTCAGCATTCTTATGCAGCTGTCTGCAGCCTTTACTTTCTTATCAACAGCTTTCTGCTTAAGCAGCACTCATCTTGTGTCTTGTGCACCGAGGTCCCTTCTACAAGGGCGGCTGGCGTTGGCTGCCCTTCAGCAGCAAGGGCAGATGAGTTTCTCCTTCGCCCGTTGCTGTACGTGGAACACTGCCGCGTACCAAGTCCTCGCAGCGTGGCATCTCTCAGCAGCTGGGCAGTACCACCCAACAGGGTCCCTGGCTCTGCCTCGCTGGGACCCTCAGGAGTGTGGTGACAACCTGCTAGCTGGAAGACCAGGTCAGAATACTAAACGAGTACTACAAGCTCCGGCTTTCATTAGAGTAGGCATCCTTGTTGCTGGGAGCAGGATGTACTGCCCTCTCCTTTGCTGGCCTCCCTGTGCTGCCAGAGCCACAACTGGATCTTCGGACTGTCAGTCACTTATTTGTTACCCCCTGAACCTGACAGCAGGTACCACGCAGGTTGCGCTGGAGAAGCAGATGTAGGATTTCTGAGCGCCCGTATTGCGGTGGTTCTCCTCACACCACGTCCCCCTCTGCTGCCCACCCCTGGGAGAGCTGCCCGGTGAAGTTCCCACTGCAGGAGGTCCATGTGTAAAACCCCGTTTGGGGGCCAAAGCATGTGCCCCATCCTTGAAGGTGCTGAGTGGGGAACTGCGGCGTGGTGGTGGCACAGAGGCTGCACCAGTCCTGCCGTTGAGGTTTCGGCTGGCAGGGCTCTTGGCAAGACCAAGGGTACCAAGAGACCTGCTTCTGCTGGGTGAGGGGCTATGTCATGGGGTGGGCCCTGCCCCAGCGGACCCCCATGGGGAGCCCCAGACGCCATGGAACCACCTGTCCCTCTGGCACCCTGACAAAACGTGAGTAGCCTTTCATTTGCGCAATGGGAGATGGAGAGCACTGAAGGCACCATGAATTTGTTGGTGTGGATGCAGTTAGGTGCCATGACATGGTTGTAACGCACAAAGTTTAAAAATGGGCCCACTGAGCGGCTACGTAGGTGTGTAAGTCCTCATGTTACATGCATTCTTGTGGGTGTACGTGGCTTTCTCCTTAATGACCTTGGCAGGGATTTCTGGAGTGGAGGGAAGGGAGAGGGGAGGAAGAGTTTGCCCTCCTTTGTACCATGGGACGTACTTTCTTCTTAAGGTAATTTGAGGTCTTTATCTAGCAAGCTGGTTGTAATTGTGGGCACCTGTGACACTTGGCAGCAGAAAGTAACTTGTGTCTTCCTCTGGCCCATTGCAGTAGACATTCAAAAGCCACAATACTGAACCTTGTATTTGCCAGGAGGTGGGGTGGGTAGTGTAGTGTGGGCTGTGATAACATGTAGGGAAGATGTTTTCATGGCAGTTTTGGGAAAAGCTTTTGTTGTACATTGCTTTCCTTTGTGGGTAACTGGACTTGGTGATTCAGGTGATATTTTCAAGCCACGTGTAGCCTGTTCTAAGCACCAAACTGCTGTTAGCTGCAGGCCTGTCTGCCTTAGTGCTCAGTGCAGGGGACTCATAATGCAGCTCCAGGAGCATATAGTGGAGTTCCAAAAGGAGAAGTTCACAGTATAAGCGTAACTACTTTGGTTTCACTGTACTATTTTTCACTGTCTTGTATATTCTGTTTAGCACACTTCTACCATTTCTACGTTTGTCCTCCTCCTCCCCCCCCTCCCTCAATCCCGACCAGTTCCTTTAGCAGAAGATGGCAGGTCAGATCCTGCACACTTCAAAATTCAGTTGATCTCCAAGAACTCTTTCCAACCAGTTTGTGATTTTTCATGTTGCCCTTGATAACCCTGACAATGTTTTAGGTTAGATAACATACAGCCAGGGAATTTTGCAGGTTTCTGCTTTGAAATAAATCACTGCTAATAAATGAGAGTAGTTGCAATGTACGATGTGGCTTTGCAAAGGTACCCAACAGGTTAGGGAATACGCCTGAAGGGAGTGCAGTGTCATTTTTCTTCCTTTCTGTGAGCTACAGCGAGTGGCAGGTTCATCAGCCTTTTCACTTGTTTCGATAGAGACAGCGCAAACAAGCCTTTCTAAATCTCTGCTCCCAGTCACAGTCCTGCTCCTCCTTCACTTGGAAACAATCTTGCTTTACTGCCTGTTGTTTTACTCTGTGCTGTTATGCCCTGTTCGTTTCCCTCTTTTTGTCACCTTATCTCTCCCAGGAAATTGTAGCTTTCTGTTTTATTACATCAAACGGGAATATTTCCAGGATATGTACAGCTATGCTCTTGAACTTGTGACATTTAAAGGGCAATAGAATGCTAATGTGACTAATAAAACAGAAAAATGGCTTTATATAAGTCAATGTGAAAATGGCTCAACCTATCTTTTAAACAGACTAATTTCAACAACATTCATTGATAGGGGCCTGGAGGGAGACTGCAAAGCTTGGGGGATTTAGGTAGAATTGTAAAAACAAAGCAAGCTCATGTCATTCTCTTCTGACACTTTAAAAGAGATCCAGCCAATTTTTCCTGTTATGGGGACTCTTTACCATCTATTTTCTGCAGATGATAATTCACAAGGGTAATTGGCCGTATGTTTTTTGTTTTATTTTCATTCTGCTGTTAAAGATGTTTTAATCTAAAAGCAATTTTATTGGATTTCTTTAACATTGATTTTGGGATTTTTATTTCAACATGTACAATGAAAGTTCCACATTTTATAGTTCAGTATTTCTACCTAATGCTATGAGGCTGAGAACAACTGTATCTATAATATTTGCAGGTCATGTCCTTTCTCAACAGTACTAAGGCTGTACTGATTCTGAGTACGTGCCATGTGGCCACTAAGTCATGAACTGATGTGTATGGATAGACAACAAAGGAAAGCATCCATCCATTTTACCTTTTTGACCTTATCCTTTCCTCCTTAATCAAGATTTCTCAGTTGACACAGAAAAACACCAGTTTTTCTGGATTATTGCAATAGTCAAAAGGCATCAAATAATAAGAAGAGTTTGTGATTATAATCCACAGTAATTCTGAGGTATGGTGTTATTCTGAATAGGATTGGTTTATTTGATTAAGGGTATACTTATAAAGGAAATTGAGGGGGTTGAATGTTGGGAGTGTCCCATGTACTTTTGCTAAAGTTTGCTGCTTGCAGTAAGAGAATTATAGGTATTTTTTCTGTTTCTTTAACAGCAACAACAACAAAACCCAATTACTCAGAGAATAAGCAGATACAGATCTTATGTGACAGTTGTTTAAAAGTACTTTTGACGAAATATCATTAAAAGCTTATTAAAATATTGTTTTCCTTAATGCAAGTTATAGTCTTTCATCTTTTCCAGTAATGCATCATCTATTAAAATGTTTTGATGTGGAAAATTAGTGCTTCAGGTCTGACAAGAGTGACAAGAATAATGTTTGAGTTATAATTTCAGGATTAGTAATGCAGATGCACCCTTCCTAGTGGAATAGAAATGTGGTCACCTAATGAACACTCCGTGCTTCAAGTTAAGTTTTGTCTTAACTCCAAACAATCAGTGACATTGACGTTTTCTTACACTTTGATTTTGCAATATATAGTATTGGCTTTCCATAGCAAGGTTTTGGTAGTGGGGAGGCTACAGGGGTGGCTTCTGTGAGAAGCTGCTAGAAGCTTCCCCTTTGTCCGACAGAGCCAATGCCAGCCGGCTCCAAGACGGACCTGCTGCTGGCCAAGGCCGAGCCCATCAGCGACAGTGGTAGCGCCTCTGGGATAACAGATTTAAGAAAGAGGGGAAAAACTGCGCAACTGCAGCCGAAGAGAGGAGTGCAAATATGCGAGAGAAACATCTCCGCAGACCCCCAGGTCAGTGCAGAAGGAGGGGGAGGAGGTGCTCCAGGCGCCAGAGCAGAGATT
>JAVKLA010000153.1:0-18285 GCA_034782735.1 Sagittarius serpentarius
GTCACAGCTCCTGCCAGCAAACCTGCTCCGGCCTGGGCTCCTCTCTCCACGGGGCCACAGCTCCTGCCAGGAGCCTGGTCAGCGTGGGCTTCCCACGGGGTCACAGCTGCCTTCGGGCACCCCCCCGCTCCGGCGTGGGCCTCCCTGGGCTGCAGGGGCACAGCCGGCCTCACCAGGGTCTTCCTCACAGGCTGCAGGGGAATCTCTGCTCCGGCGCCTGGAGCACCTCCTGCCCCTCCTGCTGCACCGACCTGGGGGGCTGCGGGGCTGTTCCTCTCACATCTTCTCACTCCTCTCTCCGGCTGCAGTTTCTGTGCTGCAGCAATTTTTTTTTCCCTTCCCCTCTTAAATCTGTTATCCCAGGGGCGCTGCCGCCGTCGCTGATGGGCTCGGCCTTGGCCAGCGGCGGGTCCGTCTTGGAGCCGGCTGGCACGGGCTCTGTCGGACATGGGGGAAGCTTCTGGCAGCTTTTGAAAGAAGCCACCCATGTCGGACCCTCGCTACCAAAACCTGGCCATGTAAAACCAGTACAAACATAAGCAAATAGGCCAGCATGTAAACAAGTACCATTTGCTTCATTCACCTACCACCACCACAAGTAACAATGCTTCCATCAGACACAGTCAGCTCTGTACCCACTAATGGGACCCCCACACGATTATTTTCTTTCCCCAGTGCTCTATCAACCTTTAACATGTTAAGGAAGATCTCTCAGTTCCTCCTCTTCATCACTAGGAGCTCTCCTGCTTTAGATGAGCTGGTGGAATTGCAGGGCTACTTTTTCTTTTAATGGAGAGGGACCAAGGGGTGGGAGAGGGGGCACTCCTCCTCTTAAAGGGGTGAGTCAAAGCAGACTAAAAACATTACACGGAGCAGGGAACTGGGGTCCAGAGATCTTGGGAAGCCTTGTATTTCCTGCATGTGGTGAATAGGATGGAAGTTCAGAGAAACAGCAGGCAGATTGGCTGTATGAATTCTGCTAGGATGACAAACACTGAAAATGGGAGAAAAATACCCTTTCAGACTTTTTTTTCCAATAAGAGGCAACCATCAGGAATTCTTGTAGTCAGGCTGTCCATGAACAATGTAGGAGATGAATGGCAAAATTTTTTCACTGATTACTCTGGAAAAATAAAAGTGAGTATGGAAACTAAATTAATCATGTACAGTAAAACAAGACCTGAAGTGGCTGAAGTGAAAAAGAAAAGGACAGTTATAGCCCATTGTAAATAAGGACTCTGTCAAGAGACAGATATTTTCTTCTCTGCTCGTAAAGCACCAGTGACTTTGTTTTACATGAGAAACTGTAATTTTATGTGCAGTTTTGATACTCTCTCCATTAACTAGTGTATTTTAGGGCAACTGAAAAACAAGGGGGCTTTGAATGCAAGTCTGTGCATCAATCTGCAAGGAACGCATTTCGGTCTAAAATAAAGATAACTTAGGAGAAGTAAGAGTGATTTAGAAAGTAGCTTATTAAAAACTTAAGTTACGAAAGGAAAATAAGAACTATATTAGATGGAGTACTATAAACCACAATCAATATAATAATGAGGCTCCCTGAGCTTTGGATGCTGACAGTTTCCGTGTTGAATTCCCTCTCTGAACCCAAGCCTAGCATAGTCTATCTCATCTTACCAAACCCCAGACAGAAGTTTTAACGCTGCGTTCTTCTACAAAGCAAAGCTCCTGTTACAAGATGAACAATTCCTTTCAAAATAGCTGATTGTATTTGAAAAAAAGTAATCAAACAAAAATCAGACTACTTGTTTATCATTATTTCTACTGTTCTAGAATGAAGATTTGAGGGTAGCCTGTGACAGCAGCATGGCAACATTGTATTTCCACTTATGAGCTTCACCTAATATCTATGAAGGTCAGCTGACAGAACCTTAAACTGATCATTACATTTTGAAATGAAAATCCCGATTCAGCATTTGGTAAGAATTTTCATTTTATAAATCAAATCAACAGTTTCTTGTTTTCAGTTTTCTATGTACTAAAAGCAATTTAGCCTATATTGTCTTCTCCATTTACTACCGCTACTACTAATTATAGCAGCACAAAGAAGTGAAATGGAAAAGCTAATGGTAAGATCCAGTTCCTACGGAGACTCTTACATCTGCACCATCACACCATGAATAAGCCTGGGTGACAACACATAAGGTCATACTCAGAAATACTGGACTGGGAACTTTGCGCATATGTAATATGATGCAGGATTGCTTTCTCAGAATTGGCTTTTCCCTTTCTGAGATTCTCTTTCAGCCCATAATAATCTATGTACAACAAAATTAAAAACTTATTTGCATAAGGCCTTATTGTTATAACTATTTAACTTATTAGTTTAATACATAAGGATTGAATTTCTTATTTTAAAATACGAAAGAAGATATATAGACCTTTCTGATTAATATGATTTTAATGTGTGCTCAGATGAAGTACAGAATATCCTATGAGAGCCTCATTAATCTTAATAGATTGCTGATTATGCAGCTGGCAATCATTAGACGGACCTATCTGACCTATTCCTCTGTCTGCCACTGGCTGCTAGAAGATAAGCCTCTATTCCACTGATGTCCGTGGCTAAAACTTCTGCAACTGTAGTGGTGCAGTATCAGAGCCTCGGTTAAGTGACATAAAGAGTAAGGACTGCAACTTACAGAACCCTGTACTGGGTCTGGCTGAGATGGAATTAATTCTCCCCGTAGCAGCCCTCGTAGTGCCGTGCTCTGTACTAGTAGCTAGAAAGGTGGTGATCACCCACCAGTGTTTTGGTTATGGCCGAGCGGTGCTCCGGCAGCATCAGGGCTGTCCCTCCAACGTTTCCCCCCCGTCACCAGCAGGCTCGGGGCGGGGGGCAAGATCTTGGGAGGGGGCACAGCCAGGACAGCTGACCTGCCCAAACTGACCAAAGGGATATTCCATACCACGGGATGGCTGCTTAGCTATAGAAGCTAAGAGAAAAGAGGGCGGGGAGCATTCTTTATTACGTTTGTCTTCTGGAGCAACCGCCATGCGTACCGAGGCCCTGCTTCCCAGGAAGTGGCTGGACATCCCCTGCTGATGGGAACTAGAGAATAAATCTTTTGTTTTCCTTCGCTTCCATGCACGGCCTTTGCTTTTGCTTTATTAATCTGCCTTTATCTTGACGCACAAGGGGGTTTTTCCATCTTATTTTCTTCCCCCCCCATCCTGCTGAGGAAGAGAGTGATAGAGCGGCTTTGGTGGGCACCTGGTGTCCAGCCAAGGTCAACCCACCACAAACCGTAAGCCAAGATTTTCAAAACAGTTGCCTGTAGTCAGTTTGAAATTTGATTCTAGAGAAAGCTCTCAGTGTTCCCAGGTTTGTAAAAGTTAAGCTACTGATTTCAGAGTGTGGCATTTTAAGGGAAGCCTAAGAAATTCAGTTCTGAAAATCTGACTCTTTTTTCTTCTCAGTAACAACTTTAGTCATCCATCAACTTGATAGAAAGACTAACTCAAAGCCTGTCACAAGACAGACAAATACGAATTTGTTGCATTAATTTCTTTTATCTTCATTAGCCACCTTTTGTGGCTAAATGCTGTTCTCCCCAAGTGCTGTCCTCCCTTAGCGGCTCCGGGAACTGAGATCAAGGGAGTTGCCCAGCCTTGCAGATGAGCCGTGGGGGCTTGCTGGGTGCTTTCCTGATCTTGCTGGAGCGAAATGCGATGCGTAGCCCCACGGCATGCAAAGCTACAGGAAGACGTCAAGGAGAACATTGTTTGCTTCCAGTTCTTTCCCTTCTCAGCTGCTGAGGGGAGCCGCTATGCACATAGTTTCACTCCCTCAGACTTAGAGAATTCAGTGAACCTCGGCAGTGGGGCACGCGTGCCCTTTGCTAGGCTGACCAGGCTGTTTTGTCCCGGCTCTCTGTGCAAGGACAGTGCTTGGAGAAACTCTTTTGCCATTGTTGAGGGCTGGGAATAGAGCCATGAACAGAACATCTCTGTCTCTTAGACCTGGAGTTTTGCTTCCCCTCCATTAGTTGCCTCTACAAACAGTGGCCCATTTTTTTCTGTTTTTATCTAATGACTGCCCTGCTTTCCGGCTCGGCAACCTTAGATAAAACCCTTAGGTCTAGTATTTACATCAAATTTGTTTAGCTAGCCAATTAATTGTATGTTTTGATATTCGGGAGACAGCAGTTCCTTTAAAATTCCAATTAAAGTGACCTGAATACTATCTTCTGTCCTTTAGATCAAGGTGCTTTTGTATACCCAGTTTCAGAGGCTGTGCAGCTGCACTGTCCCGGTCTTACTATGCAATGTGAGAAAACATATGGCTCTGGACAGTGTTTTGAGAGGAAACAGCACCGCAGTAATTTCACATTTTTATGAAATATTTCACAAGAGCGATTGCCATGCATATGAGTCTGTAACTGATATCTGAGTGTGAACTGCACTCCAAAGAGCTTTGCTGATGAAACCTGTGAAATGCATAAAATAATGGAGCCCTGAAAAAAAGAAACAGGAAGATCTGTTGACATGGGTTATTGGCACCTTAAGTAAACCACCCACAGACGTATTATTTTATAGGCTATGTTGGCAGAACTCAACAGACATGAAAAGTGAAACCAAAGAATCCTGCCCTCATTGCATGCTGACATAAAGCAAATAATCTGAATACATTTCTGGGAATAATCCAGTAACTGCTTTTAAATTTATTGTTGACTCCACAGCAGGGGTCAGGAATGAATGTTGAAGTGAGTGGTGTGTATCAGCAAATTGTGTAGCTCTTTGCCAAACAATACCAAAGGTCATGTATTTCCCCTTTTTAGAATATATCTCCCATTTACCTGTTAAAGGAAGTGAAAAGATTTTTGCAGTGATATTCCCCAAAAGATTTTTGTAAATTAACTTCCAGACCTAGATTTAACATTCAAAGTGTTCTGCCAAATTAACAGGGATAAGAATGTTGTAAAAGGGTTTACCCTTTGATAATAAACTCAGAAGTTCTGAGAGTAAATGCTGCATTGTTTCCTGGCTGATACTTACTCCACTGTTTTTACCTTGTTTTTTTCTAACTAAGAATTTCATGACAGTATGGTGGGTAAAATTTAAAAAGAAAATTTCAGACTTGCTGATGAAGGGAGGGAATATTTATATACCAAACTGGTAGCAGGGAAGTGATGACTCAAATGCTATTAAATGATCTTACATTTTTTTTGACCAAAATTGCTGACAGTTTCATTAAATATGAAACATTAGATTAATGGATTCAGAATCTTAAAGATCTTCTATAGCAATTATCCTGAATCTATAACCTAATCAGAAAATCATAAGTTATGCTCAGGGACAGATCTATTTTCTAATAAAGATGACCTTTTATTCAACTTGTAAAAACCATATATTGGTACATATTAATTTATATTAATTGTTCGTACAGTGACTGAAACTATACTATCATTTTTACTACATGCAAAACCACATGTGCTGTTGAGCCATTTGCAGCCTAAAATTAGACATAAAAATCATGAATTACAACAGATGGAGGAATGGTAGGGGAAAAGATAACATGGTTCACAGCTGAGATCACAGGATGGATTTCTAGTTTCTTCTCTCCCCTGTTATCTTTTCTTTCCTTCCTTTTATGTTTTTGGTTTGTTGGTGTTTGCTTTTTTTCCTTTTTCCCTTCTGGCATTCTCATAATGAAGCAAGGAAACAAAGCAAGCAGTCATAAATGACCCCCTATAGAAATGGAAGAGTGTCTCTCATGATGGTCTTACGGTGGATACGGCCATAATGCAAGTGAGTAAGTCATGTATTGGTGCAATTACAAGTTCTATGATACTGGAGTATACATGTAGAAGAGGAAATAGAAGGATGAAGGTGACCTTTTCATACTGTCTCCCAGGAAATCTTCTAAGGTGTGCCCTGGTTATAAAATTATTGACTATTTCGTAGGACTTTGATGATCACATAGAAAATATTATTACTAAAAATACCAATGAGTAAAAGGATTAAAAATTAAAATACTGCCCAGAAACTGTAGGAGGGTTTGGAAAAAATATGATTCAATAGAGTTACAAAAATTAAAAAATTCTTTACTTCGTCTGGAACAACCTGAATAAAAAAAATGGGAAACAAACAACTAGACAAAAGTTCTGTCAAGAAGAACCTTAGGGTTATTACTTCAGATCCTAAGCTGAACTTGAGCAATAACATCACATTCCAAAAAAAGACAGTTACAGTACCAGTATGAATAAATGAATATGTTTTCCGTATTAGGTGAATTCACTTTTCTACTCTTGTTAGTATTAGCAATGTCTCAACTGGATCCTTTTGTGGAAGAACTGGGCAGTGGATATTATGAAAGATGCAAACCAGACAGATACAGTCTAAGAGCATCAAGAATAATGAAAGATCCAGGAACCAAGATCCAGAAAAAAAGATTAACCTAATTTTTGGAAAAGAAGACTGGGAAAAGACACAATAACAGCGTTCAAATATGCAAAATATACTATTAAAAAAGTGATGTTTGTGATAAGGAAGATGAAAAATGATGGGTTTAATTTCTATCAAGTTTCAACTAGGTCAGAAATTAGTAAAAAAATCTTTATAAAAACTTTATATGGATTTTGTGTGATCCTAGTTATAGTGAAACATTGAAATGGTTTAGAGAAGTTGTAATGTGTCCATCACTGACTGCTTTGCAAGATCCTAGAGAATAGATCTCAGGAATGAGATTTATTACTTTAAGCCATGGATTAGGAAGGGAACAAATGACATTTCAACCTCCTTTCTTATAATTCTCTGTGATTTTCCACCTAAAAGAAATACTTCATTAAATATACATTCAAATATTCATCAAGAAAAGTGTTTTTAAGTAATCAGAGTAGGCTTCAGGAATGGAATGAATTAGGAGAGAATGTAATAAAAATTGTTCAGGGACTTACTATTCCAAGATAGTAAAAACTCCATAAGAAATCAAAACCCTTGGACCCTTGGACCACTTCTTTATTTTAATCTTTCAGAGGATTCTGGGACTATCCAGTGAGTTATTTAACTGATCCTTTCCGGAGTTCATTTTGTATATAATAGAGTATATGATGGAAAAGTATAAGAGTATTATCACTAGGCGTTAGTCACAATTCAGTATTCAGAAGTCTCATGTGAAATTTGCAAATCATCTCAAGTCCATTTTAGAGTGTTTGAAGCTATTTCCCTATGCATCATTAACCATTAATTGAATATTGGGTTGCTCACTTAATAGGGCTACTATTTATAACTCATTTAGTAGTTAGAAAAGTTTAGAGGTGAAATTTTTATCCTATCAATTGTAATTGGGCATTGGTGTCATCGCTGTTGGAAGGTCACTTAGAAGCTTCTACAGCAGTATTAATAGCAATGTACTGGATATACACTAAATGTTCATTTTTTAAATGATGGACATTTTTACAGTAAGTTAATTACCTAATGCTTTCAAGAATCCTCGGCATATATCATTTTGGACATATTGACTTAAGTTTCCTTATCTATATGTTTTCAGTTTTTCCAAATAATCTCTTTCTTACTTACCTACAGTGATAAAGTTTTGTTGCAGTATCTATTAAGATTATCTTGCTTCAGCTTAACAGGGGTTTTAAATCATTAATGATTACATCACTGCATTCTTACGTGGAAGAAATAGTTTTATATTCAAAGCAACCATTTCTATTTATTCTTTTTAATCTATAATAGCAATTACAAAAACCATTATGGATTTTTTTTTTCCAAACAGCTTCTTAAGGGAACATATTCTTTAGGAAGAAGGATCATAGAAGCATGGAATCATTTAGGTTGGAAAAGACCTTTAAGATGATTGAGGCCAACAAACAATAAAAAAAACCCAAAACCAGTTTATTTAATCTGTGCAGCTCCACTGTATTTTCTGTCTTGCTAATCTATAAAATTAAGTAATGTTAGAAATACTCAAACTTTCTCCAGTAACTTGTAGGAATTAAAATGTTAAAATAGTCCACAGTCACCAAATAAATTCATTTGTTAATTTTATAAAAATGTATACCTTAGTATACACATATATATGCAGTTTAAATCAGTATATACAAATACCTGACTAGTGGTGGAGAGTAGACAATATGAAGCCAGACTCGTTTCAGTGGTGTCCAATAAAAGGGCAAAAAGCAATGGGCACAAACTGAAATATGGGAAATCCTATTTAAATTGTTTTTTACTGTGATGGTGGTCAAATGGTGGGACAGGTTGTATTGTCCAGAGAGGCTGTGGTGTTTCCATCCTTGGAGAAATTCGGAACCTGACTAGACTCAGCCCTGAGCAACTTGCTTTAGTGGATCATGCTTGAGTGGGGGGTTGGACATCTCCCTAGGTCCCCTGAACCTCAATTGTTCTGTGATTCTGTGAAATCCATGCAAATAAATATGAAGGAGAAGTTTTATTAACTCTCAAAAATATTTGAATTGAGAGAATTTGTACTCAACCTAAAACTTAATATTTTATTGTCTCTTGTGCCCTGGGAATGTTAGGTTTATTATATTACTCTTTAAAATTGCTTTTATTAACATAAGCACCCAAACTTTGTTTTCTAAATTTAAAGGGTAAGAAAACTTACGATAGTAAAATATTAACTTGATGAATAATTCAGAGCAGAAAGAAGTGGTAGAAGTCATAAAGTCACATTTTGAACCGTAGCTTTGTGGTTGAACAACATGACCTTTCACATTCGAAACCATGATTTGTGTTTAATCTGTAGTCCTCTAGGAAATTAATTTGGCCAGTAGTCCATACTAGGGAACCTTTTCATAATCCTAAAGGATATTAACTGTAAAACATCCTTTGCTGTTGAGACAGATTTTTATACAGAATTCAGCATGCTGAAATCTTCTTTATAGACTAGGAAAGGCAATTGTAGTATTATTGGCAAAACGTTTGGAGGGCAATAGACATTAGAGACGTTGGACCTAACTGATAGCTGGCTAAGTTTATGTAATTAAATCAGTCCTTGACAAGGCACTAAGTAGGTCACAAGGCAGTAGAGGATGAAGCACAACCTTTGCAGCTAATTCAGGGCCTCTGAACCACTGACACAGGATCTTCTGCTCCATGTTGCTCTCCCTGGACCCTGAAGGAGAAAAAAGGGAAAATTAGTGCTTTTCTCTATTCACATGAGAAATAACTGTATGCAGCTATAGCTCCTGGGACCTGTGGAAAAGTTCTAGCCTCCACTGAAACCAGGATGAGCTGTACACATGCATGCAATAGGTTAGTTTAGGCCTTTTAGTCCAGTTCATACAGCTCCTTTTGGCTACACTGCTTGTTAGCTACTCAGCACTCAGTAATTAATTTACTAAGACGGTGGCTACTCCTTTCACTGGAATTCAGGGAAGGAAGCACTGAGACAGAAAATCACCTAGGTTAACCTGGTGAATAAAACATGATGAGCAATGACTTACAAAAACTAAAATGATGGAATAACAGGAAATTTAGTTAATTGCCTTTAAAAAAATCAGTTATAAGATAGGAGATGAGGCCAATTCCTAGAACAGAGAGATGAGACAAACTTTGGAGATACCTGTTTGTGTTAACTGTACAGTTAGTTTAAACTATCTAATCCAGCTTAAATGATAAACTTTCAACCATGTAAATTCAAGGGAGGTAAATCTTACAACTAATATTGAAGATGCTCATTGAGAAGTTGGATGGCCATAACATCTTCATGTCGATTATTGAGATAATTTATAAGGGGTTTGGTTTGGTTTGGTTTGGGGGTTTTCTGTTTTTTTGTTTGTTTGTTTTAAATTGAATGATGGGCAGGGGAAAACAAATTGCTATTGTTAAGAGTCCCAGATGTCCTCTTTTTAGTGAGGGATCAGAAGGTTCAAAATCAAAGACACTTTAGTCAACACTAAAGAACAAAAGATACAACTCTTAAGAATAAACTATTTGCAACATATATGCTACCCTAACTTATCTGAACTAAAAACTACTTTGCCTCTACTAAAAAAATGTTTTGCAAAATATGGGAATAAAGAATATATTTTATTATTTTAATAAGTACATTTTTATTTTGTAACACCATTTAAAAATGTTAACCTCGGTGCTAAGAGTGAATCAAAGAGTGAATCAGATAGTACACTGACTAATAAACTTACTTAGGAGTGACTGATTTTCTGCTTTGATATGCCAGCTATTAGCTAAACATTCTGATTCAGAAAAAAAACCCCCAAACACATAGGTATTGGTTTCAGCTTAGAATTTTTAAAAAATCACATTTCTCTTGGAGTTAATATCTGAGGTTATTTTTGAATGTCATCTCTCTCCTATTCTTCCAAAGGACATTGTACCTACTCTTTGCTTCACATATCTGTATTTAGAACCCAAAAGGAAAATATCAAAAAGTAAAATACTTCTATGAATCACCAGAACTAGAAAGACCATATTCTGCCTTTTGATGGAGTCCTGGAGCAGATGCCTCAATTGAATGACTCACCACTTCTTCCTTAACCCCAAATATAGTGTTGCAGGAGAAAAGGACTGAAAGGAGATGAGGAAGGAAAAAAAAAGAAAAAAGGAAAAAAAGAAAGAAACTAAATCAAGCAAAGATTATATCTTGCTTCTAGAATTCTAAGTGTTAATAAGCACTACAGTTTCCTGTTCATTCTCTGATCCTGAATTTTCCATTCATTGAACTAATTAGGTTCTCAGTAAATTAGTTAGCCTAGTTAGTTCTTCATTTTGCATTTGATCAATTAGCAAATACCATGTCTTTCTAGACGTTTTGACAGCATCCGGAACAATATGGTCAAATAATATTTGACTCCTGTACTTAATGCTACAATAAATTAAAAAAAAAAACAAAACACAAACAAAAAACCAAAACCAGACAGTTATTTACATGCTCATGGTCAGATATTTTCTGGATGTGTGTGATGTCTATCTGTCTTCTGCCACTGATGCAATATCATATGTCTTCTGTGATTTTGCTGCAAATTACTTCAGCTTCTTGTGCTGTTAACAGCACTGCGGATCTTTTCTCTAGGCTTTATTATTACATACCACAAGTATGGAGAACTCGTAGTAAATTCCTGCTTGGGAAGTTTGGGATTGCTTTACTTTGTTTCCTTGTTAACAGCTATCAGTCTTTAGTATCATTCACGAACGGTGTTTTAGTCACTTGGGAGAGCAGCTACCCTGAGACTGCACAGAAAAAGGGATCTGTAATACAAAACAGACTCTACCATATACAAATAAGAAAAAGGACACAGCTTGTCCGACTCCTACACTAGCATTCCCAGTCCCTCTACATCTGCAGATTCTTACAGGCATTCTAAAAGTAGTGAATACCATGGATAGTCCTGAAAAGGAGAAAAAAAATATCCAAATATGGCACTCTTTTTCCAGAGAGACAATATCCATTTCGGCATTTATAGAGAGCATTTACAATGAAGGCATAAATCTTCACAGTAGCTATTGATCCCCTGGAAGAATCTGCTGCAAATGAAATTCTGACTCCCAGGAAGTCATAAGACACAATGCAGACTGCTGAATCTGTGTCTCCTAGCCTAGCCTAAACGATTACGCTTAAATAAATGCAGAACAGACTCATACCAAACCTCCCATTTGAATTTCACCAATTGTTTGACTCGATCTTGTGAAAACAATGCTATTTGCATGTCTAATTGTATCTCATCGTGTTTGATGTTTCTTCTTTTTTCAAAGCCCCGAAGCCTCAGTGCTCTTGTATGCAGCACTCCAACAGATGACGATTTCCCTTAGATTTACCTATCTGCAATACTTTTTTTATAAGGTAGTCGTAGACGAACCTAAAATTGACTACGGATTTTGATTAGGTAGAACTTTTAGATTAACGAAAGCATTTTTCCGATAGATAAATGTCTATTCTCCTAAAAAGCACCCTTGCAAGAAAAACGCTCATTATTGCTTCTAAGCGTATTCCCAGCTGAATGTGTTTTCTGTCTTAACTGTTCACAGACAGAGGAGTAAAAGACAATCTGAATGGAACACAAGAAAACTTTTTTTTTTTTTTTGGTGATAACGGTAATACAACTGCAATTCTGTTCACTAAAAAGGATGGCATTGTACTACTGCAGAAGCAGGGCTCTATATTTTTTGATAGGCACTATAAAAACTTACATTACTCTGTTCCAAATAGAACCGTTTAGGGAACCTGTTACTGCTAGATCACACCATTTTTCAGTAAAAAACTAAGCCTTGTATATCCCTGGATACTATTATTGAAGGCAATAAAATGTACTATTGTAAGATCAACGAGGGTTGAGATGACTATATTCTCATAAGCTAAAGAAGACAATCAGTATGATAATTAGAGCATGTTAATTACTCTCCACTAGCAACAAAAAATGCAAATGATATACAGCAGGAAATTAACAGCAGTTACTGCTCAATATTGCATGACTTTTCCATTAAGTATAATATGAGAAGTTGTTAAATTATAGAAAATGAGAATAATGAAGCTGGAATATTAAAGAAGGTTAGGTTTCCAGTCTGGCTGTGGAGGGAATCATTAGGAAGAGTCCTGAGGATGTGATACTGTCCGTACAGGTTAGGCACACTTGTGTAGTACATTGGGGAAATCTTTAGGCGTTATTTTATTTTCATTAGGAAGAACAAGACTGGGTATTCTGGCTCAGCTGGAAGCAGTAGAACAACCTTTTCTGAATAACGGATCTGCTGCAAAATAGCTAACACAATTTCATCCCTTCCTTTGAAAAACAAAGATTGAAGTTGGGTACGATGGGGCTTTTTGAGAACAAACAAGCAAACAAACCCAACAGAGCTAATAATGTTCTGAGCCTTAGAAACGTTTAAAACCAAAGACTGAAGTCTGTTATAGCCTGAGAACTGAAACCAGCACAAGAAAAAAGGCCGTGGGAGAAGCGTATGACTGAGTTTTAAGGTATATTCTGAGAAGTACAGACAAACTTATCAAAATAGTGACACGCCTGCTACTCTCAGCTACCAATGAGCAACAGATAAAGAAATATTGACTTTTTAATGTTAGGGTTTTTTAAAAAAAAACCATGAGAGACATTCCTACATATTGCAGGCATGTTTCATTGAATCAGTTCATAGTTTTCCAATGACTTCAACAAGCCTTTGGTTATGATCACTGACCTATTAACTTGGGCTCCACGAGTCTGATACAAAACATATCCATGACTGACACAATGTAAGACAAACTAGCGTTTTGCAAAGAGCTTAAAATATGAACAGTTAAACACAGATCGTGATAAATACTTATAAAGTATTTCTCCTAATTTGGAAAAATTGCAGTTTGAGTTTTCTTCGCACTACGTTACGGTTTTGTAAATAATTAGATTTCTTAGTGCCTCAATATTCTCAGGTAGCTACTCACATTTAATTAAGTTATGAGATGTAAAATGTCTACAATACTGTCAGTGTGAATTGTTTTTAGTGTTTTATGTATGCTATAGGTGTACTTAAAGTCCCATAATCACAGAAGTTATGGAACTGAAATTTTTAAAAAGCATTTTCTTGCTTTTATATTACAACAGAGTCTGTGCCTCGGGGAGCGTTTCATGTTATCATGAACATTTGTTTGAGGTGGAGAAGAGAGAGAAAAATGGGGGTGGAGGGGAGGGGATGTGTGTGCTTTCTTCTGTTGTGTATTTATTAGCTTTCTTTTTTCCTCTGGAGAACACTGTCCCAACTTGTCCAGAGAAAGGGCCCACTATGTAGAAGATGGGCTTCTACATAGAAGCAGAGCAAATCTTCATGGTAGATAAGCTGTCTTGCCCAGAGAGAAGAGGAAAATAGGAGCTAAAGGAATTTGACAAAAAATCAAGGTATCAAAATTAATCGGGACATAAATTATAGAAGACATTATTCAATTATTTGTAGATCTAAGGTGTTAAGCAAGAATAAATAAACAAAGACTTTTATAAACATCAGTTCAGCCTAGTCATGTTAAAACTAAAATTAATATGGCTGGAATGATGAAGCATTGATGTTAAAATTGCATCTGCACTGACATATGAAAAAATATTTTTGTGATGGAACGATGTGATATACCAAAAAGGGAAAGTGATAACAATTAACACAAACAAAAAAATTACAAATTCTATAAAACTCATAAGCAAAACTGACATATTGAAATAATTCAGCAGCATAGTTAAGGACAACTGTGGCTGGTTGACCCTGACCAGCAGCTAAGCTCCACACAGCTGCTGGCTTACTCCCTCACCCCCACAGGATGGAGGAGAGAATAGGAAGAGCAAAAGAGACAAAAATTGCAGGTCATGATAAAGATGGTTTTAGAAGTGAAGGGAAGAGGAAGAAATCCAAAACAAAAAGACCCAAGTGATGCAAGGGCAATCACTCACAGCCTTCCACAAGAAGACCAGTGCCCGGCCAGTCTCCAAGCAACAGCTACCCTCCCAAAAAACACCTCCCATCAGTTTTTATTGCTGAGCATGATGTTATATGTCACAGAATATCCCTTTGGTCAACTCAGGTGAGCTGTCCTGGTTATGTTCCTCCCCAGCTTCTTACCGATTCCCAGCCTACGGGCTGCGGGGGCAGTGTGAGAAAGAGAGAAAACCTTGACGCTGTGCAAATACTGCTTAGCAATAGCCAAAACACTGGTGTGTTATCAGCACTGTTTTAGTCACAGATCCAAAACCAGCATCATATGGCCTGCTATGAAAATATTAACTCCATCCCAGCCAGACCCAGTGCAACAACAAATACATACCAAAAAGAACAGTCTCAAGATGCCCATTGGTCTGTTACTAGAGGGAAATGGTAGAGCTGTAAGTATCAATGATGAATTTCAGAAGTTCTATTAAAGGAAAACTTTGGGTCACTTTCATGGATTTTCAGTATGTCTGGCAATGCCATCAAATTTCTAGAGGAATAAAGAGTGCTGATACAGAAAACAGGAAAACTAAATAATGACCTGGATGGCAGGACAGAGTGTGCTCTCAGCCAGTTTTCAGACAACACCATCCTGCTGTTGAGAGGGACCTGGACATGCTGACAGGAATCTCATGAAGTCCAACACAAGCAAATGCAAAAAACCTGCACCTGAGGAGAAATAAACCCATGTGCAGGCTGGCCAGCTGGAAGGCAGCTTTGTAGAAGGGGACCTGGGGGTCCTGGTGGACCTCAAGTTGACCATGAACCACCAATGTGCCCTTGGCAAAGGCAGCCAACAGCGTTGTGCGCTGCATTAGGAAGAGTCCTGCAAGCAGATCAAAGGAGGTCTGTGCGAAGCAGATCGCACACAGCCCTGCGCAACCTGGCCTAGTTAATCCTGCTTTGAGCAACCTGAATAATTTTTTTCCGACTGGAATAATTCTCTGATCATTTGATTCTATGGTATCATCTTTCTGTGCAATTTTTAATTTTGTAAATAATTGTCGTGTTGAAGAATATAGTAAAATCGGATATCTGTACATTTTTTCTTATAAATGCTTAAGATTATGCTTATATAACTGGGTATAAATTAATGAAAGTAGAGATTTACTATATTACAGTCTTCAGGAAAGCTTTGTTGTGGAGTAATCCGAAAGCAAACATGCAAATGTGTATAAGAACATTTGTATAATCTTGGAAGAGAGGTAAACTGTGGAAACAGGAAAGTTTCCAACACACAGTTACCTGAATTACCTACAGCGCAATCAATGTGTACTTTTAGATGGCGTACCTACTTCATACAAAGACATACAGAAGAAAACAGAAACCAAACAAGAAACAGGCTACATTTACAGGATAGAACACCTTTCCTGGTGAGAGGGACTCTATAATAAACTGGGTATATGGTGGATTTATTATTTTGGTGGATAAAGTAAAATTATTATGCCAGTCTGACAGATAACTATAACATGTAGACAAAAGAACTAATGGCAACTCTGGTATAGATTAAGAAGGGAATAAGGTTGTATCCGTACTTAATAATGGTGTAAAACCTGAAGGATGCATTGGGATGTTCTATGTGCTGTGTGATGCAAGCAGTTACATGGAAAAGATCCTTCTTAATTGCCAGTCTGTACTTTAACTCTGTTCATGACTAGATAAAAATTCTAATTATCTAGAATTCACAGAATGCTTTATTTTGATAATAAGCAAAAGTATTGCTCTGAAAGAGCTCCTCTTCTTCTTGAAATCATTAACCAACAAGTCATTTTTTTTCCTCTTTCTTTTCTCATTTGGGTGTTATTTAGCATCTAAAACCAGCACTGCAGCAATATTTGAATCTTGTTTGACATTCCATAACTGAAATTATTCAACCACAGAATCATTGGCACAATTGAAAACATTTGCCGCTGAATACAAGCTGTTGCAGACTACACAATAGAAATCACGGTTGTCTGTTTTGTAACATTATTGCATTCCAGGTAGGCAATTCTTCCTTAGAAAACATTATTGCAACAAACTCAAAAAGATTATTTTCCACTATATATACATTATAAGTTCTAGTGCCATTAATTCTTTGGCATTGTATCCACTGATAATTCACTTGTCCATATTGAAACCATATAGACTGAGCTTTAGAGGCAGGTTATCCATCCCCATTAATCACAGTTTGCTGGTATTTGATTTACAGGGTACAAATGTGGCACATGGATTCTGGCAAATCCTACATGCCCCACACAAAGCACTTTTCTTTAAATTAATGTGCTTATTTACTTTAAGTACACTTGAATAATACGAATACGAATGACATTCAGATGCCTTAAGCTTACGTTTATTTTGTAATTTAAAATTCTATTTAGTAAGATAAAAATAAAATCCTATGAGATCTCGCAGCACAAACACATCCACCATACTTAAAGCATGACTGCTGTTGATTTTCCAATTATAGACTAGGAATATTGTAGAATGAAAATAAAATTGTTAAAAGAAAAGCACATATGGAAATGTTTTGTTACTTTGTAGGGGAAAAGAAAAACCATGCTAATAAGAGAAATGACAGAGAAATACAAGCATTTTGAAATTACATATCACCAAATAGGACTCAAATAGCACATTCCATCTAGGCTACTCCTGAAACATACACTCCTTTGTTGTAAATATACAATTATTTTATACCTATCAAACCCATGCAGCTGAAAAAAAAAAAACCCAAACATAAAATAGAGAGGATAAGAACTTGGTTTAGTCTAACAATGAATACAAATGAAACATTTAAAGAAGGCTGCTCTTTTTCATCTCAGTGAGAAATGATCTTTCCATAGATTGTTTTGCTTCAATTGTATTGAATGCTAACATTTCGTCTTCCACAGAATTCTCTAAAAGTTCAGATCCAACTTAAAATCTTAGTTGATATTTATTTGAAAAGACTATTTAACTCAAGTTCTCTGCTTTCATCTTTTCTTCTCACAGATGAATACCTAAATATAGCCAGGAGTTCCAAACTATCATGAAACATTGCAATGACAGAAATTCTGGTGACAATGAAGAAATGGGGAGCTGTTTTGTGTGTATCTATGCAGCAGTCATCATATAAGATTTTAGAAGACATGAAATAATTTGATATCATACTAGCTGTATAAAAAGCAAGTATACTGATATTACAGTTGTCAATAATAAGGTACTTTTCATTTTTCAACTATAATATACTACTCCTTAATGACAGTTTGGGGACCTACCTAAATATAAAGATACTGATTTTCAGATTGAACTAATAATTTTTCTTGATCAGTCCGTGATTCCAATGATTCATTTCCAACTGCCTATCTATCACCTAGTGGTTTGTTGTCTCTCCATCTAAAAGAAAATCTTATATTAATCATTCTTGTATTTCTTGTTGAACATATGCTCTTACTAATACTGCGAAAAAAGTTATTCAGTATTCCTTCCGTTTCAAACAAGAAAACACTATTAACATGCTTTTTACTATTTGTAGTCACTGTGGAAATGGGTTTTGTGCCACTATTCTTTATATTTACTTAATGTTATTTAATTTCCCAGAGTCAATAAAGGAATATTATAGCTATAACATGTTATAAGGCTACTGTGATATGTAGACAGGCTGAGAGAGTTGGGGCTGTTCAGCCTGGAGCAGAGAAGGCTCCGGGGAGACCTTAGAGCAGCCGTCCAGTACCGAACGGGGGCCTACAGGAAAGCTGGGGAGGGACTTTTTAGAAGGGCAGGTAGCGATAGGACATGGGGTAATGGCTCTAAAGTGACAGAGGGCAGATTTAGATTACGTATAAGGAAGAAGTTCTTCCCTGTGCGGGGGGTGAGGCACTGAGGGAACAGGCTGCCCACAGAAGCGGCTGTGGGTGCCCCCTCCCT
>JAVKLA010000154.1:0-18032 GCA_034782735.1 Sagittarius serpentarius
AGAATGAATCCCTTGGGTTGCTTTGCTTGAGTGCGTGGCTTTTGCTTTACCTATTAAACTGTCTTTATCTCAACCCACGGGTTTTCTCACTTTTACTCTTCCGATTCTCTCCCCCATCCCACCAGGGGTGAGTGAGCGAGTGATGGTGTCTGTGTAGAGCTTAACTGCCAAACAAGGTTAACCCACAACAGTGAAAGACCAAAAAAAATTGATACTACACGGAAACTTGGTTGAGAAACCATCTAAGCCAGCAAATAAGAAATGCTTGAGGAGAGATGACCAGACAGTCCTGCATATTGTTGGCAGATAATGTCAAACCAAAGGGAGGTATCTCAGCAGCTTTCAAAACTTCCTTGCCCTTAGGGGTCTAAAAATGGTTTAACTTATTTTCAAGATACAAATCCAGAATACACAGCCATTACATCCAGGCTGTGGCTCTTTCAGCCCGTCCTCGTGAAGCTACTCAACTTTTTTGTAATTAGTCATTAAAAAAAAAAGATGTGGATTTGACTTTCTGAACACCAAATAAGTGTCTTAAAAACCCACACTACAGAGTAAATCTACTAGTGTTTTGCTGGTACTCTGATCTAATTTTATTTAAATTCATCATTATTTATAAAATACTATAAGATCTAGTAAAATGATGTGCAATATTACAGCTTAGTAGTTTTTATTCTCTTGAATAATGGTATCTGAACTCCTGCAGTCTTTGCTTTTTTTTTCTTCTGAGTATTTCAGGTAGCTCATTATTATGGACTCCTTGTTCCCATTTACTTTTACAGTCTCTATTAGTTATGGTTCATATGTTTTCAGGGCGCTCCTTAGCCATATAGTTTAAGTTCTCTTCTGTTATCTGCAACTGATCTTCAATTTCTATCTCTTTCTTTCATTTTCAAATTATGATGTTTGTTTTGTGAGTTTCATCCTTTTGAAATAAGATTTCTGAACCTTTGGAGGCACTTGGTTAGTCTATTTCTATTTGTTTTGATCACATCAAACACACACAAAATGGAGTTGCTTGTTTGTAACCACTGAGCATTTTCTTCACTTACAAACTTCAGTATACATACAAGTAACCCTTTCCTGTTTGAATTTGCCATCTACTTGTGTATTTCACCTTTGAGACTAGGAAAGCCCTGTCACACATTAAAAAAATAAAGTCAGCAATGGTGAGAATCCTGTTTGACTAGTTCTACATGTCACTGAATAAAACAAAATCCGTTAAGGACAGGAGAGTTTTGAAAAAGTGATTTGAAGGAAAGTGAATGCATGAAACAAACCCAAAAGTGATTAACCACTATTCAACCTTTCTGTGGGTAATGTTTCATCCATTGTCTTGGCACTGAAAAGTCAGAAGAAACCTAACCAGGCAGAGCTGTTTAGTATGAAATAGCTCCCCACTTCATGGTGTAGATCATAAAGCTACAAGAGAAGAGATGACTTAGTTTTCGAAGGAGACTGAGTTTTCAAGTTTAGGTCCTTGTTGACATATGATCTCAAAAAGAGTTAGCCAGGGACGCTTATCAATAGAACTGAGAATCTTCTCTCTAACCATCTTATTCAGTGTCTTTAGGAGGTGATACAGAACATGGGCAGAACTGGGTGCAATCTATTTTGTTTGACATAGTCTCTGTTGGGGCAAGTTCTTATGATTAGAGAACTAGGATCATGAAATAATTCAGGTTGGAGGGGACATCAGGAGGTTACTTTGTCCATACTCCTGCTCAAAGCAGGGTCATCTACGAGGTCTGACAAGGTTGTTCAGGGCTTTCTCCAATCTCATCTTGAAAGCCTCTGAGGAAAGAAACTGCACAAACCCTCTGACAAACCTGTTCCAATGTTGTACTGTCCTTGTAGTGAAAAGGTTTTTCCTTATATCCGGTTGGAACCTCTCTTGTTCTAATTTTGTCTCTTGCCTCTTGTCCTCCCACCATGCACTGCTGTGAAGAACCTGGCTTTGTCTTCATAATAACTTCTTCATATGTACTTGAAGGCTACTATTAGGTCTGCTTGAAGCCTTCCCTTGCCCAGGTTGAACAAGCTTAGTTCCTCCAGCATCTGCTCACAGGCCAAATGTTCCATTCTTCTATCTTTGTGGCCTTGCTCTTGTGTCATTCATTTCGTCCTCCTTGTATTGGGGAACCAAAAACTGGATGCAGTACCCTAGATGTGGTCTAAGTGCTGCGTAGAGGGGAATAATCACTTCTCCCTATCTACTTGTGTCCTGGTTTCAGCTGGGACAGAGTGAATTGTCTTCCTAGTAGCTGGTACAGCGCTGTGTTTTGGGTTTAGTATGAGAAGAATGTTGATAACACACCAGTGGTTTTGGTTGTTGCTCAGTCGTATTTAGACTAATTCAAGGACTTTTCAGCTTCTCGTGCCCAGCCAGCAAGAAGACTGGAGGGGCACAGGAAAGGTGGGAGGGGACACAGCCAGAACAGCAGACCCAAATTGGCCAAAGGGTTATTCCATACCATGGGACGTCATGCCCAGCTTGATGGGGGAAGGAGGAGCTCAGCTCGGGCATCGGTCGGCGAGTGGTGAGCAATTGCGTTGTGCATCACTTGTCTTGTGTATTCCAATCCTTTCATTATTATTGTCACTTTCTTGTTGTTATGTGTCATTGTTAGTTTCTTCCTTTCTGTTCTATTTAACTGTTCTTATCTCAACCCATGAGCTTTACCTTTTTTTTCTGATTCTCTTCCCCATCCCACTGGGTGAGGGGGAAGTGAGTGAGAGGCTGCGTGGTGCTGAGTTGCTGGCTGGGCTTAAACCACGACAACTTGTTATGTGCCTTTGAATACAGCCCAGGATGTTGTTTGCCTCCTTTTCTGTCAGGGTACACTGCTGGTTCATATTCAGCTTGCTGTTTGCTAAGACTCTCCAGATCCTTTTCAGCAGAGCTGTTCCCCAGCCAATCAGTTCCCAGCCTGCACTGCTGCAGTGCAGACTTTGAATGTGCACTTGCTGAATTTCAGAAGCTTCCTTTTGGTCCATTATTCCAGCATGCCTAGGTCCCTTTAGATGGCAGTCCTGGTCCCACATGTATCAGCTGGTCCTCTCAGTTTGGCATCATCTGTAAAGCTGATGAGCAAGCACTCTGTCACCTCCTCCAGGTCATTGATAAAGATGTTGAACAAGACAGGCTGCAGGAATAAACCCTGCCATAACCCACTGGTTACTGGTCTCCAGGCAAAAGACAGTCTATTGATCAATTAACCAGTCCCCTTTGAGCCTGACTATTCAATCAGTTTTTATGCATGTGCTGTCCATCTATCCAGACCACAATGCCCTAACTTGAATACAAGAATACTGAACAAGAAAGCATTGAGGGCTTTGTCAAATTTGATGTAAATAACATCTGTTGCTCTGCTCTTACCCACAAATCAAATCATTTTATCACAGCAAGCAATCAAGTTAGTCAAGAACGATTTAACCTTCGCAAATCCAAGCTGACTGTTCCAAACCACCTTCTCCGCATGTCCCCAGAGGACTCCATGATTTTTTCCAGTGACTAAAGTGTTATGTTTATGCAGTATTTCTCCTCTGTAACCTGACCTTGCTTCCACTTCTGTATGCTGCCTTTTTGCATTGGAGCTCCATCATAAATTCCCTGCTTAGCCAAACCAATCTCCTGAGACATCTATTTGTGTTTCTGAGTACTGGGATGGACTGTTCTTGCACTTGGAGGATGCCCTCCTTAAAGACCTACAGGTTTTCCTGAGCACCTTTAGAGTTCACTTTAGAGCTTCCTCCTGTGGAATCCCACCCACCAGTTTCCTGGAGAAATTGAAATCTGCTCACCTGAAATCCAGGGTCTGTACTCTGCTATTCTTCTTCCTCACACCCTTGAGTATCTGGAACTCCCCTATTTCAAGGACGCCACTAATTATCACATCTGCAACTAGTTCTTCCTGCTTATCAAGTCCTTTTCATTGTAGCTGCATAATAATTCAACAAGAGTTTACCAGAAGATTCACTGATTTAGTATGACAAAACAACAGTGCTTTTACTTTTTTTTTTCTTTTCATGTGGGCAGCACTGGGCTTAGGTAACCCTTCCACTCCCAATCTTTCTGTGCTCCTGGATGTGGTTTTGCTCAGTCTTTGGGGCCAGGTTTTATGTAAATTCCATACTGCTCTATGTAATAAACAGGGTCTCTGTTCCTTAGGGCACATGGGGATGTTTGAAGCCTTGAAAATCCTTTCCTAGTCAGTACTTGGTACTCTCTATTTGATAACATTTCACTACAGTGGCAAAAAGAGTGAAATGTTTTGTGCTGGAATGAATGTGCCTTAATTTGGAAAAGGTGTGCAAAGTAAGTCCTAAGAATAAACATTTTCATCCTGTAATATAATGCATCCTGTAATGTAATCCTACCGTATATGTAACAGTTTGGGTACTTAGTTATCTAAGTGATTTGGGGGTTTGATGTATCAAGCAAAATGAATCAACACAGGTTGACATGAGTCAAGACACCCTGACAGTAATCTCTCCGTTCTGCCTCCAAACAGTATTCTTCCACTCTCCCTAAAAAATACCCATGTCAGAGTAGAGGAATGCTGTAGTGGTGTTCTCAGAAGAAACTTGTTATCTACCTATGTTCAGGCATTGTACCATAATAATAATGAAAATATACCAAATGCATCCATGAGATATACTAGTGGTAATACCAATAGAAACAAAATGTCAAGAAAAATGGTGTATTTTATTGCTGCTGAGGGTTTCCTAAGTTCATTTTGATAGGCTACCTTGGCTGTGTGTAATGACCTGAAGGGTGGCTTGTCCCTTGGAAAGCCAATATAACTGTGCTGAAGTAGAGCATGCCCTTGCTAAGTTCAGGCTGTCCTGTTTACCTCATCATGCTTTGCTGCATACAGCAACTAGGAAGGAGCATCCACAACATCCATGAACTATTTATTACCTAGTGCTGAGCAAGGACAAACTGTTATGAAATTTACTTGGTGCTAGACTTCAACTAAAGAGGAATGAATACGTCTGACCCATCCACACTCTAAACAATTCTATCTTTGGGTCTATGTTGTATGTCCTTATCCCCTTGCCCAAATCCTTGCTGGTGTGCATGACCTTTTATGCAAACAGTCTGAATGCATATAAAGTAAGTCTGTGTCTGAGTATGGGTAGGCCTATGCTCTGAAGGCAGGTCAGTTGCAGCTGTTACTGGTGTTTACCTGAAACTCCTCTGGAAATGGAGGTAAATTGGATGATGTTCATCTCTTCCTTAAATCCTGTATTAACCTATCCACAGCAAACACATAGCTGACTGACAAAGCAAAATCTGAAAGATGGTCCTTCAGCAATTGTAATGTCATCATGGTACATGTGTGTGTGACTTCGTTCTGCTTGGTCACTAATGGGTGAGTGCACATTTCATCTTCCTTCCGCACATAAATGTACTCTTACTTTCTGCTTATCTAATGGTGGAACACAGCTGAATTAAAGTCAGGTTACCAGTACGTGGATGATGGGAGCATAAGCAAAGGAAGAAAGCTGAAACACAGCTTTTCATCAGCATCCTATAAGATTCTGAAGTGCTTGAAGTCACCTTCAGAGTGAACTTCAGCATAGTATCATGGGAATATATTCCCATGACCGAACATGTGCTTGTAAAATACTAAAAATAAAAAAAAGCAGACTGAGGATCTGTTCTTTTAAAGCTACAGAGAGGAAAGGTGCCAAGCAGTTCATGGACAAAATGAAGTTTAGTATAGCTACTAGACAAGAGTATTGCACTTACCATGCAGACTATGATAGAGACAGGGCTTCATTTACAGCCATAAGACTCTATTCACTCTTCACTGGTTAAAACAGCTACTTGAGTTGAAGTGATTAACATAAAGAAGTGTGGCTAGATATAATGTTTAAGATCCAGCGCTAAGTTAAAAAAATTTTTTATAAATCATTCTATTTCAGTAAGACCCAGATGATTTAGAAGCCATTATGCAGTCATGGGGAACTGCAGACTGTAAGATCTGATAATCGTAAGAGGAGATATACACCCTTTGCATTGGAGTAGGAAGAGATTCCGTGGACAAAAGTGGAAAAAAATCTCACATTAGATTGTCTGCAGATGTAACAAAGTGCTGAACGTGCATAGGTAAATTAAACCAATGAGAACTTAGTTGAAAATAAGTGTTTTTCCAAATGGCTTGAAGAAAATGAAGGGGTTTCCACATATTACTGAGTGCAGTAAACATAATTACAGGAAATACAGTGAGTGACTGTGGTTTCCAAGTAATTCGATTTTACACAGAGCCCATGATGACTTCAGATCCTACTAATGGAGGTGGTTTTACAAATAATAATAGTGAACAGGAAGATGTACAAGTCCTTTCACACTTGAGGCTGAGGAAGAACATGGAAATATTCTTATAACATGTAACTCTGCTGGAGAATTTAAAAAGAAGTATATGGCAGTCTACATATGGAGCAATGGAAACTTTGGTGATCTGTCATGTTGGGAACTAAACCCTTTCTGCTTTATTCACACAGACGCTGGGAAAACCTCCAAGTATAACATCAAAGTTACAGTGTAATGGCATTTAATCAACATTAAGTCTTGTCAGATCAGGTCTAAGTATCACTAAAGAAAAAAAAAAGAGGCATCCAAAAATTATGAGGAAAATAATATGAAGATAATGATTTACTGAGATCTGAAAATGGTGATAAAGAAATTGCCCATTCCTCTGGCAGAATCCTTTGCACAGGTGCAGTCTAACACTAAGACTCCTAAATACTCTTGACCCCATGTTTCTGCCCACAAAGTACTCTGATCACCAACATTTCTTTGACAAGACATGCATGCAACTATTCAAATCCTGGCAACACTGATTTATAAAGTATTTAAACCCTGGAGGGTTTCTTAGATTCCCCTGGAAACCTCATGTGCGAGGCGTGATCTTCTAGGTATGTTCTCATACTGTGCTAACGGCAATGTTTAGCCTGCACCTTGTGGGGACACAGAGCTACAGCTCTTACATCCCATATCCTGTTTGAATTTGAGCTTATGTTTTTCAGACTGACACAAGACTCTTTGGCAGCTCTCAATTCTTTGAAGCTTCTCTACTTAAAAAAATCCCTTTGTGGCTATCTCTCAAAACATGATGATGAGGAGCTTGTTTTCAAAGTAGGTAAGAAAGAAAGTAAATAATCCATGAATCCCAGCTCCAAGTATTTCACAAGGCTGAATGAGCTTCCCAGCTGTGAAAGTCCTAATATTGTTAGACTTTAAATATTGATGCTAACACCTATTTGTTAGGGTTTATTCAGGCCCTATTTTCCAGCTTCTCAAATAATCACAGTGGCAATTGTTAGTAGCTGGGAGGAACAGAGTGCTAACCATGTCAGGTCAGGCTGGGTCCCAGATGGCCCTGGAGATCCTCCACAGTCAGGCATCACTGATGGTAGGGTTGTACTGTCCCACTTTGCGCTGAGGGGAGTCAATTTCTATGAGGTAGAGAGCATCTTCTGAATAGTTTGATCCTTACTGGTTGGTGAACTTCTTCAAGCTGTTGCTTGTTGACTTTTATGGCAAGTAGCCAGACAAATATTCTTGTATAAGTTTTCTGCGTTATGTGGGGTTATTTTCATAACACCTTTCTAATTGTGCTTATTTAACTGAAGTTACTTCCCTAATAGTAACATATAGAAGGTTAGACTCTGAGCCTCTCACATTAGCCTAGCTACTCAAGTTATGCCAGCTCAGCAAGTCAAGACACTTGCCTCTAGAAATTAGAAACTTATGCAAAATGTTGTTTGACAAGTCTCATAATTTTATTAAATTTTTACAATTCTAGCAACTAACTAGAAATATGTCTGAGAAAAAACAGAATTATGAGAAGAAAGCAGTTAGGAATAACTTCTGGCAAGTAAACGAGGAAAGTTTTTTTAGCATCAAAACACCATGAACTTGTCAGAGATTCTTCCACTTGAGGATTCATTTAACTTTTGTTCATTTAGTAAAATGCAGTTTAAAATTGGGCCCAGTGCTGTAATTGCTTCATTCAGGAACTGCTATATTTGAGAACAACCTTGTTCTCTGCAGTGATAGTACTACCTGGCTATTTTCAGAAGCCTTTGTGACTGTGGAACTGGACATACAATCATTTTGATTGTAAAGTAGAATTTTCTGCTAAGCTCAGAGCTACATTTGAAAAGACAAAATTAAGACAATCTTCAAAATATTTTTTTTCATCAGTGCATTTCATCAAGAGTATTTTATGGAGTTAAAGTTAAACCTAAGTAAACATTTTGATCTTATCATTTTCTAAATTCTATAAAGAAATGTCCACCTTGTTGAGTGTTTTTAAGACTATATTACCATATTATCTGAAGAGCTCACATGTTTTAGTACACTTGCCCTCTTGACTTCCTGTGAGATGAGTAATGCCTATAGCCCAGGCAGATCCCTAAAGAATCCTCCCTTAAAAGTAGACTCTTGAATACCTTAAGGTAAGTCACTTTGGCCAAGAATCCTACAGGAAGTCTGGAAGACTAGGCAATTATCTCCAGTTCTGCGGTCTAGAAACTGGGCTCAAAATTGGAAGGTTAAGTGTAAGACAGCAGAAATGCAGTTTTTAGCTGTAAGAGGACAACTGTAGGTTCAGAGTACTGTCTGACTAGAACAATCAGACTTTCTCCATTTCGTCTTTCTATTTTTTGCATTCCACATTTCTAATAAATGTGCTTCTTCATGTGGGAGAAGATGAGAGGAAGGAAAAACGGTAAGACTAGAAATGGAGGAATAGAGGACAGACAGAAATAAGAGAGAGAAAAAAGGGGAAAAAGCAAGTGTTAAGTGATTCCCGAAAAGGTTTAGATCAGATCCGTAAGATTTTATGCCAAAATGAAGATAAGGAATTGAATGCTCTCTCTAAAACACAGCTTGAACCCTGCTTACATACCACCCATGTGATCACAGATCTACAGGGAATAGTGATAATATTTCCGCTGAAGATGAAGGGGTGGGGTTTCTACCCAATGACGTTGTGATCTGCAGTTACAACTTCACAGGTAAAAAAGAAACAATAAAAATATTGCCTCAGATTTCCTTCTTTCATTCTGTAAGCATGGGCCATATGAATTTAGTAACATCTAACTACAACTAGTAAAACGTCACAGTCTGAGACGGCAGAAAAGAAAGGCCTCCATGGTTCATGGTCCATTTTGCCTTAATCTTGGGACAAAGGGGAATATAGCCTTGAAGCAAATGGAGGGTATCATGGATATAAAGTCATATCAGTCTTGGAAGAGACATGACTTTCATAGGATGTTTATGCATAAGCAAGCAAAGTTCTGTTCTACGACACTGGTTGGACTGTCATTGGAACAGTCATGCAGACTTCGGTTCAAACAGTCTTGACCTGAAGATCACAAAAAGGGAAACAACATCCGTAGATGTGCCAACAGTGAGGATGTGCTCCTGCTACAGACAGCAGAGCATTGCTAACTCCCAGCATTCATTCTTTTGCATCAAAGCAAAAAAGAACATCTGAAGTATTCTCTTTATGAAAAGACAGCTTGACGGAATTAGTTTTAATATCTCTTATGCTTCCTCCAGAGCTCTATGTGTGATTTGGTTTTTATTTGAGAAAACACATGGATCATTCCATCTGAAGATGTAGATCCAATTATTCCTATTCCTCTACTGCTACATGGTATCCTCTTTGACGAGTGACTTTTTATTTCCAGTAAATTGTTTCTTCTTCTGTTTGTCTAGACAGTAGACAGGACATTAGATACTGTTTCACAATATTTATTGTCTCACAGAACAATGTTGGGGGGCTTTTTTAAGACTTCCAAGCATTATCATAAGTACCCAGTACTTGGAAAATAAAGACACTAATTACTCTTTCAAGCACATCTCAAAAAGAGTGAGTGGAAAAGAAACAATCAATAATTTGCTAGGTCCGGCATTGCCCAGGTTTGCTAGAATAGGAGTGCGAATTATTTTCCTTAACATATATTGAAATACTGACACAGCAGAGATCCAAGTGAACCAGGATTAAAAGATATTCTGAAACTTCTGTTCTTGGCTGGAACTTTCCTGATCAGCAGCCTTGGCCAGCCCATGGCTAAAACGAGCAATGCAAGCTGAATTTCATGAAAGTTGTTTCCCCAGCTCAGAGACTGACAGTACATATGTGAAAGATAGATGTTTCCCAGAAAGGTGGAGCAAATGGGACAGGAAACCCCAAAACATTGTGACATGAAGATGGATCCAAGATTCTGCCAGGTCTTCTTCTTTATGTTTCCTGCTCGGGGCATAAATAGAAGACAATAGTCCTCAGTAATTGGTCTGCCAGACATAGTGTGAAGTATTGTTTCGGCTTAACCTTAAAATGTCTTAAAGCTAAAAGAAAACAGAGGATCTCAGAGGCGCTAAAGGCAGGTACACTATTTATGTGTCTCCCTATGAACTCAGTGACCCCAAGTAACGCAGAGGTGAAAAAATCCTATGTAGACTGAAGAAGGTAGAAGTAGAAAATAGCTCTGATTTCTCATTACAGACAAATGAGTGGTTATGAGGACGTGGAACGAAATAGAGAAAAGCAAACTAGAAAAGCTATTGACTATTCAGAGGGCTACTGACTCCTGGCTGTCTGGATGTTCCCACAGCACTTACCAGAGACAGCAATTTCATTACAGAAGATTAAAATTTAAAATGTTGTGCTTTAGGTAAGCATATAAAGGACTTTGAGCTTTGGCCTCATTTGTATCTGTGTGCTTGTCACTTTGTGAATATTCATGTGTATGAATTTTCTTTCAGCTTCTGCCATAATTTTTTCCTTTCAGTACCTCTGGAAGGTGAATGTCAGTCTGGTGGCAGTCCATTAGGGATACATGTATATCTCAGTGATGTTTTTAGCTGAGTGGTATCATTAAAAGTTTTTTCTTATAATGGCTGCCTAATTTACTTAATAAACTGTTAAATTACAGTTGACAGTTTCAGTAACTGTTCGTGTTGGGTCAGGTTAGTATTCAGACCTCCATACTTTAAAGAGAAACAATAATATATGAGTTGAGTTTTTACTCTGAGGAAAATACAACCGCTACAAAATGATAGTGGATAAGTGGAACTGAAAAAAAAAAAGAATAATTAAATGCATTTGCTAAATCAAATAAATTAGGACTTAGAACTGCAAAGACAACCTTGAAGGTAATTGTGGGAAGAAAGAAAGAATAGAATTTATGTGTGTGTGTATATGTTGAAGGCTCATGACTGCTCTAATTAAAACAATGACAAAAGTAAAAAGTAAAAACGGATTTTCCTTTGTTAAAATAAAGGCCACTGGAAAATAAAATTTTAAATAAATGTTCAAAAAATCTACAGCTGTTGTTAGTGTAGGTGAACCTTATATATAGAATTGCCTTTTCTCCCTTTTTTCAAAAAACTGACTGAAACTTAGAATTCTGTTTGCATAGATTTAAGCAAATCATCCTCAGCTACAACCTTAAGTGATATCCAAATATTTGGTTTCATTTTCTTACTGGACTTGATTGTCAGTATGCCTGATAAGACAGTCAGTCTTTCTTCTCACTAGCAGATAACTTCCCTCTGTCTTTATTTGAACAGTACTATCTCTGTTTCTGCTCCCCAGGGGGAATCTCTTCATACCTCCTTCTTTAAACTAATAGTATACATTATTTTTGTCTTCTTACTTACACTGTAAAAATCTCTCAATAGACAATGCTCTGTACTACTACAATACCTTCCAAATTTACCACAAAGCATAAACATTTTTCAGGAACTGTCAGCATCATAACAGAAGAGCTTATGCAAAATTCAGTAGTCAATATAAAGTAGCCAACGAAATAAGATATTTTGGCACAGCAGCTCCAGTTTTATGGCTGTATAGTGCTTTTATCCCAGAGTCACCAACTGGTTTGAGGTGGTAAAACATACCAAATGAAGGGACATTGTAACAGAGTATTCATTTGTCTTACACCTAAAACCATTAAAGAAATAAAAAAACTTGTTATGGAGTCACAGAAATTAGTGATGATTAGGATTATGGAGTAGGGATTCAAATTTTGCCAGTGACAGATGTGACTTCTAACACGTTTTTCTTTCAGCCCTCAATGACATAAGAGTAAGTCTCAACTCCATTTTTTTAAAGTTGTGTAAAAAATTGATTACAATAGTCAAAATAATTTATAAAAATTATGTATGCAACCATCCAGAAAGTTAAATTATCATTCCCTCATGTAAGAAAGGTGGAAAGCCGGGCAGCATTTTAGACATTTGCATGTCTTCGTATTTGAAGTTGCTCACGTGGTCATCTGTAATACCTCATATGAAGTGTTTCCCATGATACCTTGGATTTTGCATATGAGTATCTTTGTAACAAATGCAGCACTAATCATCCTTCTTTTCATGCAAATCCAGTTGCATGCTGATCACTTACATTGGTCTCTGGTTTTGCCTTTATAATTATATTTTCCAGAGCATTGAGAAAACTCAGTGCTATTAAGTAATAGCTTAACAAGTTAAGCTATCACTTACTTGGTAAGGTATAAAATAAAATAAGAAAATTTTCCAGGACACTAACATTTTCACATGAAGAAGGGAGAGACCTGGAATTTTGTTTTTGTAGTGAAAATAATGCCCTTCTGATGTAACCTTACCAGTATGCTAACTCTTGTTGCACTTCCATAATGACAAGCAACACGATACTCCTCCACTTTACAGGAGCTATTAGAGAGGTGGCTGAAGAATGGAATAGAGAAGACAATAGGTTTACATTTCTCCACAATTCCCATCTTTCCTGTGCAATTTCTTCAATATCTTTGACAGAAGTTGATTTGTAAATGTAAAACATTGTCTTGAAAACATTGAACATTTTCTCTTAACAAACAACTCTTCTGCAGTATGTTTGTAAGAAAACAATGGCAGAATCAGTGCTTTAGGCAGCAGATTAAGCTCTTCAAAAGTCTTATACTATAGCGTTCCTATTCTCTGGACCCCAAATGAGGTTAAAATAACAGAATAAACTGCTCAGTATTTTTGGAACTGGGACATGAGTTGTAGTAATTCTAGACACTTGGTGACCATTCTGGTAAAGGCTTACTTTAATAAATAAGTAGGCTGCTTATGGAGAGTGGAAGCAACCACTCTTCAGGTTGAGAAGAGTTCAGATTTATAATGCTGGACATATGCTACCAATTTCTAATTGCACCTTGCTCTATAAGACCAAATCATGTGCCCAGTTCAGCTCAAAACCTTCCTCTGTGTTTTTTTTTCCCGAGTGTGTAATATATAGCAGGCTTTCACCTGCTTTCTTGTAACTTCATCTTGAGTGTTATGTTGTCAATAACATTTTACATTTCTATATCTTGAACCATGCAAAGATGTCAAAACACTTGAAATATCCTATAAAGTAGGACATAATTATTCATCCTAGCAACAGCCAAATTTAAGGAACTGAAAAGAAGACTCATTTAAAATGCCCACAGTTTAGAGGGAGCTTAGTTACTGGGTGTATCAAATAAGACACAGAGGATCTGAAGATCCCTGAGTGTTCAACCTAAGAGCTGTCCAAAATTGCATGAGAAACTACTATTAGACCTCAAGACAAAAAATCGTTCTCTTTGTTCTTACATGTTCCAACCACAGAACTGTCTTCCCGTTCTGATCTTCTATGGCAATGTCTTCTGGCCCAGCTTTACTGAGATTTTTAATTTGGCTCTTTGTGGAGAGCTAAGCTGATCTAGAGTAAGACTGACTAGCACACTCATTAGGGATGAGCATTTCCCATACCACAGCATCTGACTTAACACGGCAGTCTGGCACTTACCTTCCAGGAGCAGCAGGTAGAGGTTAAGTTGTTTAACGGCAATTTTCCATGTTGACAGTGCATTGCTCTCTTCAGTCCATAAATCTCCAAGTAATATACAACTGCCTGATACTCAACGATTGTTTTTCCCATCGGACATATAGGAAATTGGTAGTGCTGCTGCCCATATAAAAACACTCTAAACCTGTTTGTTGTACAGACATCAACTCTGTCTACATGGAATCTTAAAGGCATTAGTCATCTATAGTCTTCTACAGCCAGAGCTTATGTTTTAATAGTAACAAAACTTCAGACATCAACCTCTTAACTGATAGCTATCAGCTTCTAGCTGTATGAGGCTAATGATGCTAATGATGCATAGCTAAGTGAATGTGTTTCTTTAGTCAGAGCAGTGATGACCTAACAAGGCACTCATTGGTGGTGGACTCTGTCCTCCAACAGCTGCTTTGTAATTGCCTTGTCTAAAGCCTCTTTGTTCAAGAAATTGATGCAACCGAAGAACACATTAAAAGACTTTTCCTTCATTCCTTGTATACAGATAATGTCAGGGTTTGTTCATATGACTATATTTAGAGATTGTTTTCAAACCTGGGAGGTATCTTAGCTTTTTTTGCCTGTGCAAAGAGGTAAAAAATTCCATGGTGCAAAACTATATATATTGTGTGCCAGGAAAGGTCACGGAGTTTGATTCCTCACTATCACAAGATCATCTTACCATATAATCCCTTTCACAAACTTAACAAGCTTTAAATAAATCACACAAACAGTAAAAAAAAAGAAATCTCATAAACAAATACAAGATCATGAAAAACATACCAAACAATTACAGTGGAAAACATAGACATATTTCTGTGTACAAGGTCATTAACTTGATTCCAACTAAAACTCACAAGTTCATTTCTGACATCAGGCAGTGGATTTCCCTTAACTTTAACCATGTAAATATCAGGCAGCTGCTCTATGTCAGATTTTCTCAATGGTCAACAGTGAGAGACTGCTTCAGATGGGAACTCATCCTGCCTTGGGAGTCTCTCTCAATTACGGAGTGAACTTGTTGGCTATCTGACTACTGACACAGAGACGTCTACCATTTAGATTAGATGTCTGCCTCTGCATTGATGAAGACCTAATACACTGAGCTTCAAGGAAGTTTCTTTCCTTAGCACTCACTTGCTTAGCAGGATTTTGCTGTGATAAGGCACTTGTTACTTTTAAAACATGCATGACTAGTCTAAATTAACAGTAACTGCAGGTTAGTGTTTATTTATGACCTCTGAAAGTAGCAACAGTTAGTGGTGTACATTTCAACTTTGATTCCTCTGCAAGTGGTCTACTTTTTAACAATCTTTTCACCCACTGGGGGGCCTTTTCTGTATTACGATAAAAATCTCGACAGCTATTAAAAGACAGACAGCTGCATTTGAACCAGAAATACAACAGCACTGAGACACTAGATAAAATTTAAACTTTCATGTTTTTCCTTTCAATTTCACTTCAGGGGAAGTTTATAGTATTTCCCTTTTGTAAGTGGAAGTGCAACACAACTGAACAGGTATTCACTTCACCTTCTTTGACATTATAGTGTAAGTGTCCATGTTTGCACTTCACACAATCTGTAATTACAGAAGACAAGAGGAACGCTACTCTATCACCTGCCTCAGTATCACTTTGGAGATCTGCCTTCTGCTTTGACCTTAATAACCTCATTTGCAGTATGAACTGAATGTTTCTAGATCTCCAGGTTAGGGCTACTTTTCAATCAGAAATCCAGAAGGTTTTTTTAGCATGTCAAGAAGGCTTAGTGGAAACTGCTGGTCACATAGTAGCTCAGTTCTAATGCAGGACATTATTCCACAGGTATGAGGTCTGTATTTACTGTAAGAAGCACTGTTACAAATGAGATTAAAATTTGTAATACTGTAAATACCAACTCCCTGAAGTGTAAGTGAGAGACTGTACTTACATTGACTTCCAGGATTATTTCCTCTTAATATTCTTGCTTTTTCCCCTCTACTTCAGAATTTTTGTTTGTTTACTTCTGATTTTTTCTGGGCTGTGTCTTCATTTCTGCTTACTCACTAAATATTTCCCTCATTCTGATGGGCTTTTGCTTCCTTTCCACCTGTCAAAATCCTTCCATTACCCATGTATTTTTCACTAGCTCAGCTTGCTCTTTTCATCCTCAACTTACTATGAGATGTTACTTCAGCTTGTTCTCCCTATCCTCTACCTCAGAAAGTAGCAGGAGTTGCAAAGGTAACCAGAATTACCAATATGGCTAGCACTTCCCACCTCTTGGGGGCCTGACCATATTAACATTCAGTGATGTTACTGAACTGTTGAATATGGTAGTTAGAGATAGGTTTTGAATTTTGAAGTGAGAGGAAGATTTGTGAACATTACATCCTTTGCTCCATTGCTATTCCTGGAATACCTTTTTTCAGTTGAGAAGATTTTTGTATTCATAAATGTCCATCAGTCCTTAAATTTGTCTGATTATTAGGATCTGAAAAACTACATGAAGAAGAGTTTGCTTATTTGAGGTATTTGTTAATTCCATGCTTTAAACATTTCAGTAATCCAGTCAAGGAGCAGAGCTGTTACTACATGATTTTGAAACCCATCACAACTGAACATATTTGGTTTATTTGCTACCATATAAAATCATTGTATCAATGTGTGAGAGTTGTCATCTTGCACTGCTGATCTGTTACTGTTTTGATATCTGGCATGCTTTGCAACCTTTTATTTTATATGATGGCTAAATTTGGAGAACAAGAAACAAGATTGCTTGCCTCTTAGTCCCCAGGTTGAATTTATAAAATTAACGGTTAATGTGGAGCTAGACATTTTTAATTTTTAAATGAAAAAGTTGAAACAGAGAGGGTACTACCAAAGAGTAGATGATAAGTATGGAATTCTAGGTAGGCTACATATTTAGAGTTCGCTTCCCAAAGCTGAACTACACTTGAAAATTTTCTTCATAGTAGCTAGTATGGGGCTGTGTTTTGGATTTGTAACAAAAAGTGTTGATAACACAGGGATGTTTTAGCCTCTGCTGAGCAGGGCTCACACAGAGCCTAGGCCTTTTCTGCTCCTCACCCCACCCCACCAGCGAGGAGGCTGGGGGCGCATGAGGAGTTGGGGGGGGACACAGCTGGGACAGCTGAGCCTGACTGACCCAAGGGATATCCTAGACCGTAGGACGTCATGGTCAGCATCTAGAGCTGGGAGAAGAAGAAGGAAATGGGGGGGACATTCAGAGAGATGGCATTTTGTGTTGCGAAGACGCTGATTATAGGCGATGGAGCCCGGCTGTCCTGGAGATGGCTGAGCACCTGCCTGCCCATGGGAGGTAGTTAATGAATTCTTTGTTTTGCTTTGCTTGCATGCACAGCTTTTTCTTTACTTATTAAACTGTCTTTATCTCAACCCATGAGTTTTCTCACTTTTACTCTTCCAGTTCTCTCCACCATCTCACCGGGGGGGACAGACTGAGTGAGTGGCTTAGTTGTTGGCTGGGTTTAAATCACGACAATGGCTGAATAAGAAAATAATAAAATCAGTATCCTCAAATACCAGACTTTTTATTCTTGGTTGTGTTTTATGGAGGGAAGGGAGGAAATGGGAATGTGGGAATGAATTCTCACCTAAAGTTAGCTAACTCATGATAGTTGTAATTGAAAGAAGGTTCTTGTTTAGTGTTAGAGGTAGTATCATAGCCTGCTTAGGCTTCAACTTGCCTTGCTAACTCCATTGCAAACTATAACCTCCACAAAACTACATATTCCCTTCTCCCTACACCCTGTGACAGTTTTTACCATCAGCACAGCAAATTTAGTATGTAATTAATTGGTACACTTTCTGTGCTTTGCACAATGACTTTTAAGCATTTCCTAGCATCTCTTGCCTACAGAGACTTACAAATATTAAGGACGTAATAGCCATTTACCATAGTAGTAGTTGAGATTATCACTGAAGATTGGGAGCTCATTGGTCACACTAAGACTAATAAAATTTAGTGGTGGTGTTCCCATTTTGTATATGATGGAATTGAGATATAGAGTTGAGCTGCCCAAGGAATTAAAGGTATTTGGCAGCACAGGTGCTGTCATATTGATGTCACTTTAGTATATACCTGTCGTGGTTTAACCCCAGCCAGCAACACAGCACCACACAGCCGCTCACTCGCTCCCCCCCCACCCAGTGGGATGG
>JAVKLA010000155.1:0-17979 GCA_034782735.1 Sagittarius serpentarius
GGGGGGAGGAGGGCAGAGTGTGCCCCCGGGGCAGGCCTGGCCCCGGCGGCGGGTTGGGATGCGGTGACCTGGGGGGACAGGGCCCGGAGGTTTGGCTTCTTATTTCCCCCGCATCTGAAAAGGCAGCGCAATTGCCGTATGTTACCGTGTATTTCAGTCCTGCTCTCACCACGTCGGTCTTTCCCAGAGGTAGGCTGCAGGTGTTGGCGGTGAGAGTCCCGGTCCGTGGGCGCAGCTCCCTGGCAGCCCCACCGTGTATTGCCATTCATAAGCGTGTGGAGTTCGGCTGCGCAGCTTGCTCGCTCGCTCGCTTTGCTCTTCCTGGGGGAAGCTTGTGCCAGACCTCACTGATCTAATGGTTTCCGGCCCACGTGTAACCATAGACAAGTTAATTTTTTTGTCTTTTCAGCCAGAATTGCTTCTGTGGCTTTTCTTATTTTATTTTAGTTGAAACAGCTCATCTACTGTCCTTTTCATGCCCGTGTTTATTATTCCTGAGGTCTTTATGGACAAATAATCATAGCTCCTTCAGCCTTTCTTTTGCTAAGTTGTATTTTGATCTTCTGTAAAATTTTCTTCAATTTTGTTGACCATTCTAGGAGCTCATCTGTCCCCATGTTACTGCTCTGTTAAACTTGGCATGCCAGAATTGCAGCCAGCTCCTGAGGTCTTAGCTTGCTGCCCCGGTGTGCAGGGGAGTGTGGGTGGTCCCTGGCGCCTCGACTCCCTGAAAGCTTATTGCTCTCCAACAGAAGAGTGGGTGGGAAAGGCATTGAAAAGAACATATTTAGTACAGGTACCCTCATTAGAGACACCCGACCTGGGAATACACGCATATGTAACACGTGCTGCTCTGCTTTTCCCCACTGTTACAGGCAGTTGGGAAGATTAAAGAAAACGTACCATGTGATCTCTTTAAAATACTTTCCTGTGTGTGGGTACGGGGACTAGGCAGTGGCCTGGCCTCCCTCCAGCTCTGGCCCTCATGCCTGCTTGCAGCTCTATTGTACCGGAGCTACCGAGGCTGCCAGCACTTAATACTCATTTTGTTGTTTACCTACTGAATGTGACCAGAAGAGACGCTCTTTGCAGTCTTACTGTCATTGTGAAAAAAATGGTTCTGAAGGACGTAGTCATGGTATAATTGAGCATGGGGAAGGGTCTTTTACTCTTTCTTACCTGGCACTGTTCCTTATGACCCATGTACCCCTTTTTTGGCCAAGAATTATTGCCCTGGTTGTAACTGGATCTTAAGGCAACTCTTTAGGGAAGAATTAGGCTATTGTCTTTAAGATGTGTTTAGATTGTCTTGTTTATTATTTATTTACTATTCTTCTTCTTTCTCAGTTTAAAATTTCTCACTTCTGCTTTCAAATTGGAAGTGGAAACACCAATAGGTAGTATTTTAACTTCCAAATACTCTCAATTTATGGAGACTGTCAGTGTAGTGACTTAAATGTCAATTGCTCCTGGTGCCTTAAGGGTACTTGATTAGTATTAATGCATGGTAGTATTAGTGGGAAATACTTAAAGGAAAAAAAAAAAAAGGGTAACCATGACCTAAGAATTTAATAGATGAGTTACAATTGCTATGTAATGACTTTGCAATTGAAGTCTAGTTTTGGGAGTGGGATGTGTATTGATTGCCCTCTTGCCCTCCCTATTTCATCAGTTTGTTGGAGTCTCCCTGATTCTGGGCTGTTCTTCAACAACACAAAATGCTCTAAGACTGCGTTAGGAAGCTGAGGGAAGGTTTGCTCTGTTGAAGGGAGTCCCTGCTTACTATACTGCTAGGACAGCGCTGTACTTCGTATTGTTCCTTGGTTTCCACTCAAATTCTGTGGTGGTATAGGCTCTCTGCTTCAGCAATTTCTGGTTGTGTTTAGTGTCTGGTTGTCTTTGAAGCTACAAGTAGCATTACATAGGGTAGAGCAGTCTTTGGGTTGCTCTGCCTCTTGCCGAGGAATAGCATTTGTGAATCTATTCACAATAAGTCACAATTTGTCAGCAGTTTAGCAAGGATCCAATTCAGAAATTTAAAGTCTCTTTGGCTATTGTCAAATTGATGCAGCTCATATTAAGCCTAAAGCCTTCATAATGTGAATGTCATAAAATATGAGTGATGTAGGGGATAGAGAGACAATAGAGTCCTTGTTTTGGAGACCTGAACCCTTCTCTCCCCCACCCAGTACTTAGTGTTTACAAGAGCAATATCTTTTTTTATATATTTCCCCCTTATCTAGCCAGAGGGATGGTCATCATTATAAAGCTACTACATAATGCTTTTTATTCATTCACTTGTTTCTTTTAACATTGTTCCAGATTTGTGGATGCTATTTTTCTACCAGCTGTCATCGCAACACCAAATTTTATACTGATCCAGTTGAAGCTGTAAAAGATATACCCAATGGGGCAACTATACTTGTTGGTGGTAAATATTTAAATTCTTTATGGATGCAATCACATGTTCTATTAATTAGATACTTTTTACTGTGTTTCTTTTAATATTAACTAATTTGAGAACCCATGTACTTGGATGGGTATTTTAAACAAGTGATTTCCTACTCTGCTAATAAGGGGCAGACTCTCTCAGTGAGAAAATCCCAGTTTGTTTCTTAGGGGAGGGAAAAAGCCTCACAAAAATCATTAGTTTTTTTTCCTTACTAGCGAAGTGTTAGACTTTACTTGTGCTAGTTTGAATGGAGAAAACCGACTTGGGCTTTTTCAAGTTAGCATTGTTATTTCAGATGGTGAAGAAATAAAATTTGGTTTGATTATTTTTATGGTAGCTTTCTCTATCAGCGACTGCCTAGTCGCTGGGTCTCTGTGACCTTGAACAAATCACCTAACCTGTTTCTGGCTGTAGGAAGTGAATGTAATGCTTACCTACCTTGCACTAAATGGTTATATGTAGCATTTCCAGAAAAGTCAAGAAATTGTGTCATACTTTCACTGTGACTTGAGCTTTTGAATATTCTAGATGATTTTCATAATTTCCTGCTGTTCGATCTAAGTGGTGTCTCTATTTACTAGGTTATAACTGATTTTTAGTATTGAAGAAGTAATGAATGTAATGTTGTAAAGCATGGGAAGCCTCACTGGAAATGTGTAATGAGACAAGATGACTTCTGGGAAGAATTACTGTGTTTTTTGTTGTTGGAATGAAAGAAGATCTGAGGCTAAGTGGTTGGGAAGGAAATGGTAGTAGTTGTAGTGTTAGAGTCTGGGCTAAGGCTTAGGCACCTCAAAGGTGGCATGGTGTTTCATCTTAAGCATACCGGGTTCTTGCATAGTAGGTGGGAGTGTGAGGCACCTCAGCCTGTGTGGAGATCTGGGTTACTGTGCTTTCAGTTACATATCTTCCCGAGAGTGTTAAGATTCCCAGATTTTTATCACCTAATTATAGGCTAAGCTGTATGGGAGAACTCTTCACTCCTCCTGCTTGACATTGTTATGTGCAGCAAAGAACTGAAGGTTAGCTGGGTAGAAAGAGAAGGAGGAATAATGAGTACAGTGGTTAGGACACACATGAGGAGAGCCAAGGTCCTGGAGCCCTTCTCTGAAGGCCATTTGTGTGTAAGCAGACTTCTGATAGTTAAATGGCTTTCATGCAAACTGGGAAGCATCTAGTGACTAGGAGATTCCAGTACTAGGGTGCAACTCTTTCCAGAAGTATTAGTTTATTTAGTCAACTAAGGAGTTTGTTCTACTCAGAAAAGATTTTGAATTAAACAGTGCTCATTCTCAGACTTCTGATTAATCCATGTTCTTCCAAACACTTGTTACATACTAAATTTTCTTTTATTTTACGTAGGTTTTGGATTGTGTGGGATTCCTGAAAACCTCATTGGGGGTTTACTGAAGACTGGAGTAAAGGGAATAACAGCAGTCAGTAATAATGCAGGGTAGGTATTCATATGTCTGTGGTTTAATAAATACAGACTAAATATTCCATTCATGTGAAAAGGCTGATATGTATGAAAAAGTCTTACTTTTCATCATAAGAATTTTAATATTAACCACATAGCTTTCTTTGAAAGTGTTATTTTTGGAATGAGCCCAGAAAGTATAGTACTGTATGTGTATTCAGCTTTGTCAGGGAACAATTGTCACTTTTGTAGACAGTTGCAATTATGTGTATTTATATATATTTAACTGATTGACTGTAACTGAAGATTCTGACTTAGGTGCTTTAAATGTAGTATCAGTGATTTTTTTTTTTGTATGTGAAATTCTAGAGAGGTTGTTTTTTTTTTTAAATTACAGTTCGGTGCTTTCTGATCTTCTTTACTGTAATTCTGTCACTTCAAAAAAAAAAACCCAAACAGCACAATAACAGTGGAGAATGTTTATGATGAAAGAATGGAAAGCTTTTTAATGGGTCTTGGAATTTTTGATGCATTTTTTTTAAATGTTTGCCCATTAAGAAATTAATGTGGCATTGACAGAATCATTTTTTTACATATAATTTCTCAGCGTCTCTTTAGGGCTAATTTTAACACAGGCTGTTCATTGTAGTAGACTCCACAATACCTCACAGTCTTCATATAGAGAAATAACTACAGCCACTTCTGTTGAAATGCATTGATAAAATAGAAGTAAAATCAAATAAAAATACTGATATGCAGAATATAATGATGTGTATTTTAAATCAGCCTGGTCAGTAAGACTGATGCTCTGTTCCTTGCAGTGTTGTTGGATGACTAGCATCTGCAGGTGGCCCTAACGGTTCAGTGACTTACCCTGTTAAGTGTCACATTTAGCAACATAATAATTCCAGTGTAATTTAGTTCATTGTAGATTTAAAGAATACTGGACGACTGATGTCTCCTAGTGGCACTGTACTTTCTTTAGCAAATTTTCTTTGATTAGGGAGCTTATCCTAAACTTTATGCTCTTGTGAAATAAGAGTCTTCTCATAGCTAGATGTACTGGGATTATACACCCCAGTTGGTAAAGAAGGTAGTTTGTGAGCATTCTTTCCATTTTTTTTGTTGTTTCTTTTTTTTTTTTTATTTTTTATAACGTTGCTTGCTTTCATCAAATGGTAGTATCTGTGTTACTACATTTTTTGTGAACTTTTTACTTCTGAATGCTGTATTTGTGGTGAAATAGTAATGAGAATTTTGTATTGTTTCCATGGAACTTCATTAGTGCTTGCACTTACGAGCCCTTTCCTTGGGTCTGAAGTCTCCTGTCCATTCTGTAGAAGCTCAGCTTTTATCCAGAGCTGTGTGGGGGGGGGGAAATCACTGGGTAACTGTTTTCTTCTATACCTATGTTAGAATAAAAGAAAGAGAAGTTTATGGAAGCCAGAAAGCTTGTTTGGGTATAAAGAACTTTGGTCTTCATACAAAATGAAAATAGATGTCAAACATTGCTCCTTAATTCTTCCAGCCTTGCCAAAGACATGTTTTAGGTGGGATTTATCTAAAACGCTGTGTGCTGTTTTCAGCTGCATCATTACATCTCCTGTATACTTTGTCCATAGATTTGTATCCCAGTCTGTTTTGGTTTTAACCTGACTGTATTTAATGTAAGTTAAAACCAGAATACCATTCAAAAACCACAGATTGATTTTATATATATATAGTCCAGGCTTCTGAGGCTGAAGTTCACAATATGTTGATCTTGTTTTTTTTCAGTGCTTCATGCTTGCCATTGCACATTCATTGGATATGATTTGTGTTGTTATTTGGTACATACACAGTCAAACACAAGCTCCTTAGACTCGTGTGGGAAACAATTTCGGCTGAATGATAAAAAGGAGAGAGGAGACAGAAATAATTTTGAGTAGAAAGATCAGTCAGTTAGAGTAGAGATCATTCACTTTCCTTGTACTCTTACTTCTGAATGACACACGTGTATGTAGACAGAGAGATTGCACAGATGCTCCTGGGAAGGTGGTGAGGGTTTGAAGGTGAGGAAAAGTGAAAAGAGAAGCGTTGTGGAATAGAATGGAGAAGACGACAGTTTGTATTGTATTCTGCATATAGTTGGTGGTGTTATAGTTTAGAATTACTTTTGCTTGAAGTAATGCTAACTTTCCTGAAGAATCTTTGGACTTTGAGGCTGGAGTGATTACTGTGGAAATGCTTGGTTGCTGGTGGGAAAGCAAAATTTAATTCCTTTTTTCTTGAAACTTGTTTTCATGAACGTTCATGGAAGTCTGGTAAGCTCCTCACAGAACAGTGTAATGTTTTGAAAATGCTTGAGCACATCTAGGCTTTTCATAAAGTCTAGTTCATAAAAATCCTGGTTCTGCTCTTGTGTTGAACAGTATAATTTATTTTGAAATTAGATTCATAATAAAATATACTTCTCTATTGTTTTTATTTGTTGTATTGCTATTATATGGAACTTAGTCTGCCATAGTTCGTTAGGGTTTAGGAACCAGGTTAAAGCACAGATGACATCGTTAATAAAGTCAGAATCCTTATCACAGCAATTGATACCATTTAAGCATCTTCTAATGCCATGACAAAAAGTACAGAGATATTATGAAGTATTGCAATGCTAATAAATGGATTTTAAAACTGAGGTAGTACAGCAATCATATACCTAGCAGCAGTAGTATTCAAAGGGTGAATTGTTCCTATAACCTTGAGATATCAGGTAGTTTGTGGGATGCGTAATTTGCCACTTTCCAAGATGCCTCAGGATTCAGTGTGTTTTGCTTCGGCGCTGTTGTGCTGCAGTTGATGCCCTGCTGTGTTTCGTCTTCCTGACTGCAGCTGTTCTCTCTTCTCCAGCTCTTCCAGCAAACAGGAGGTAACTGGTTGTGGATAGGTTTTCTCATCCTGCAGTGGAGTTAGCAGGAAATTTGTAATTGGAGCAGGGGAGGGGCCAAGTACATAGACAGACAACCTATTCTGGACAACAGTTCAGCTGCTTGGGTTAGGGCACATGTCTTTCACTATGCGTGAGCAACAAAATGTGTTACAAACCTATCTGATGATAACTAAAATAGCAGCAATGGAGACAGTGCTTCCCTTACATTTAGGGGAAAGCAGTAATTAAGAAGTCCTGAAGTGCTCTTAACAGCTCTCTTTTAGCTGGAAAGGAGGTTCAGCAGAGCCTAGAAATGCTTGGCAGTGTCTGGAAACAACATTAAAGGAGTAGGATGTTCCCAAGTTCACACCCTACCGTTCTGTGCTGCAGTGTAACAGGGAGGAGATTCCTCCTGCATATCCTTGTTCAAATCACATAGTTGCTGGCGAGTAAAGTCCTTGTTTCGGCCTTTGAAAGGCTTGCCAAGGACAGCTTGCAGAGTCGTGTATGGGGTGCTTTTAGACCCCCTAGTTAGAAACATCATACTGCTAAACTTACTGTCCGTTGCTGTGCATTATGCTAGCGTGTGCGCTGCGTGCTAGTTAGTGAAATGGCACCTTTAAGAGTAGTTGCTCTTTCGCCAGGCAAACAAGGCAAAGTGTTTGAAAGGGAAGCAGTACAAATATCCAGTATCTCTGGTATTTACACAACTTGCTGCAGGGGAAACTGGAGCTTGTGAACCAGGGAGATAGTGAAAGATACCAGGGTGGGTGGGTGTGCTTCTAAAATACAACCTCTCACACGTTCCCCTATAACTAGTTTTGTCTATGTTGTTCATATTTTAAATACTTCCTTTACGCTATGTTACTATAAGCCCTTTAAATTTAGATGATTGTCTCAGTAAGCTACTAAAATAAATTTTACTAAATTTTTGCTGCATTATTGTTTGAATTTGGTTCACTCCACATATGTCAGTAGGTCCTTATTTTAGACTTTGATTCAGTAAATTCCCAACACAGTTGTGATTAGTATACAGTGCCTTCTTGCACGTGGCTGTTTTTTCATCTGTTTGTGACTTTGTGGTCTGTTGTTGCATACTAATTTCAAGTTACAGTGGACTTGGACATTTCAAGTCAGCTTATGCTAAGACTTCCCTAATGCAAGCTGTCAGACCTACTGTTTCAGGATCTGTGTTACAACAGAAACTATGTTCTTGTCATCATAGACCAATATTTAAAATGAAAGTTTAAGAAATTGGCACCAAATTCTTATTTTTAATTAATTTTGCTTAACAAAATGAGTAACTGATTTTGGCTATAATCACATTCTGAGATCAACACTTCCGTTCTGTCTCTACCACATCAATAGGCTGAATTTGTACTTGGTAGAAAGGAAGTCCACTATTTGTAGTAGCTGCACATGTAGTCTGACTGTTGTATCAAAGGAGCTGCTTCCCTCTGGGCTTTGTTTGCTTTTGAGACTTAAATATGAATTCTTTTTTAATGCAATAGTGTTAAATGGTAGGGTTTCACTTACAGTAAAAATCGAGAAGTCACAGTTAGTATCTTAATTACTAATCACCTGGGTGATCATGTAAAATGAGATTGACAGCATGCTGTCAGATTATCACAGACTCAGACTGTATGCTTAAAAGGCATTACCAGCTTTTTGAAACTTTGGTCTCTGTGCTCTTTTTGAAGGAGTTCTTTTTATGTTACAATGTTATACATTAGTGAGGAGAAAATAGCTTTGAGGTAAACATTTGAACTGTTATTCATGATGCCTGAGTGTACTGTTCTTTAGTGCTGTTGAACATAATACCCTTGTTTTCCTAATGGGCTGTTTGCACTTGCCAGATCTCCAGATAAGGCACTACTCTATGGCATCAGGTGCAATGGTGAACTTATTACACCCCATATTCTAAAGCATAAAAGGTTTTTTAATGTTCTTAGCAATTAAATATTTTTAATTTAAGATAGATGTTGTGTATGTTAAAGTTTAAGGTTATCTCATTTTTCAGTCATTGCTTTGAATTACATGTTTCTGTTAAAATGTGTCTGCCATCTTTGCCACAGACTCCCTGTTTATTCTTGCATATGTAACTCCTATGGCTTAAATCCATCCTTATTCCTACTTTTATATATATATATATGTTATATATACTTATATATATTTATATTACTTATATATTAAAATATATTAAAAATATACCATCGGGTAGAAATTGCATTCCAAATTCACAGAAAGTTGAGAAGTTTTTTCACATAGTGAAAGGTGTCAAGTGGTTTTAATGGCATGAATTTGGCAATTCCTTGATTCAAAGAGCTAAAATGTAACTGAAAAAGTCTATGAGGGACTGGGAAGAAAGCTTGTATGTTCACAAAGGTATGATCAAGGTGATGGTCAGAGTATCTTTCATTGTGTATGTCATTTTTATATATGCATAAGAAATTCTTTAAACATCCCAAATTAAATATACTTTCAGACGTGAAATACAAGGTCACCAATGACTCTTATCTCTCTTGGTGGAGAGATAAGAGTGGAATTAGGTAAACTCCTGTGCATGGCAAGTTGCCAAAATAATGAGGCAAGGTATACAAGATATTTCCAGTGTTAAGTTGATTATTTGAAGCAGTTTACTTTTTTTTTTTATCATCTCCATTTTTTGTAAAGAGTCTAATCAGATGCTTTATTGTAGCTGTTAAATCGGTGACACTGTCTGAACTGCAAATCCTTGAAGATCTGACCAGGTCATCTTGCTAAGTTTAGCATGGAGGTTATTTAGGATTTTGGCAGGGTGAGTTGTACTAAACTTTGCAGTACATAGAACTATTGAGAAATCAGCTGTGCAGATGACTTTCTGGTTGTGATTACAAACGTCAGAATAGAACTCAGCATAGTTGAGGAACTGTGTCAACTTTTTTTTAGAAAAGTGACAATGAAAGTTAAACCTAGCTTTCAGCCAGGAGACTTTTGAAGTATGATGCATTCATGATGAAATTCAAATATTGAATTAAGTTTATACTGTATAACTTCACTGTGAAGGAAAAATATGGTAAGTTTTGAAAGTTCTGAATAGTTATTTGTTGTAATAAAACCACAATATGCCATTTCATAGCAGAAAGGAATGTGGAAAGAGGAGTCCTTGTTGCTGATGTAATGATGCAGTTTACTTGTCCTCTTCAAAAACTATCTGTCTTTGCAGCCTTTCAATGGACTTGGCCTATACGCCTGCACCCATCATTCTTACGGGAGTGGAGCATCATTTTTGGAGGATGATGGTGGAGGAAGAATACTGCCATTTTGCTGTGAGGCTGGAGCTGAGATGAAGTTATTGGAAGAGAGAGGACAGAGTTCCTCTAAGAAGGCTTTAGTAGTGGAGGTAGAAGAGTGCAGTGTAAACACTGCAGAGAAGGAGCAGAGGGAGTTTAAGGCTCAGTCATGCCAACCTGCACGCAGGGCTTTGTGATTCCCGGCAACCGTGGGCTCCCTTATTTTCTGTCATCTTTCTCCCCTCAAAGTGGAAAAAGTCCCAGGCTGCTGAGCCGAGAGAGATTCAGTGCACTGTTTATTTTGTCCTTTGCCATGGGCTGAAAAGTTGATGAGAGTTTCTGTAGTTTCTGGGAGCTGTGACTCACTGCCTTGTTTTCAGTCCTCCCTGTTCCTTCTCCTGACCAGGACTGCCTTAGCATATGGCAGCATCCATACTCCATGCTTCTCTCTTCCTTCTCTTTTCTCTGTCATCTTCTGTCAGAGAGCTTCTACCTCTCTTTGCTCATTTCCATTAAGCAGTTACCATTAGGGCCGATGGGAAAATGTCCTAGGAAAAAGAAAAGAAAAAAAGTGGCTGAAGACAATGTCTCAAGAATCAATAGGGCAAATAAACATTATGCCTCTGTCTAATTTACCTTCCTATGAGCTGAATCTGTTTCCCTCTCCCTGTTAGTTGACTCCCATTCCTTAGCTTGTCTTCATACTGTTGACCCTGCTGGAAGTTGGGGGCCGAAAAGGAGGAGAATCAGAATATCATCTGAGCTGGCTCCTTAGTAATTTTCCAGTTAACGCAAAGGGGATTATTGTGGGACATAGTCTCGCTGTTAAGAGCCAGATGGGGAAGACAAGTCATCAAGAACTGTTATGTGGGTGATTATCCACATTTATTTTACCCTCGGTGTGCCTGCACTTCTGTTCGATGTCTTCTGGCAAACACCATCTAGTAGGCATCTGCTCATTTTCTGCACAAAGGCTATAAAGGATCACTTTCTGATGCTGCCAGGATTATACTTTATGATTATTTTTGTCGACCCATGAATGTGCTTCACTAAGAACTTGGATGGTATCTTCAGCCACATACCTTCTCTCATGTTGGTAGAGTTTCATGCTATAGTCAGGCACCCCTTTGAATGTGAAAGCTTAAAGCTGTGTTACTAAGGGATGCCAAACAGGTAGTGATTGATGCATTCCTTTTAGTTGGGGAGCCTATCTGGACCTCTCTAGGAAGCATGGACCTGTTGGCAGATGTATCTGCATGTAACTTGGAGCAGGTCCTTTTGAAGACTGAAAAAGCTGATGTTACGAACTAAAACAGATCAGACAAAGCCTCTTTTAAGTGGAGAATGATAGAGGAAATTGTTTCTCTTTCCCACTCTTAGCCTCTCGCCAGGAACTTTTCTAGCTCTGGAACAGGTCCATCTGTCACCAAGTTTCATGCATAGTTGTGCAACGCTCAGACCTGCCGAATGCCTGGAGAGACTGCTCATGTATCTCCCGAAGCTGACTAGTTTCTTTACATAAGGCATTCTGCAGGAGCAGGACCAACCACAAATACGCTTTTTTGCAGCAACAGCAAGTTGTAGGAAACTAGTTTTTGCCTGAGGTGGAGCCTTGCCCCAGGATTCTTATTACATGCTTTTCTTTCTCGATCCGTAGTCTTCAGGAGTGATGTAGTTACCCTCGCATCTTTCCAGTCCCCGAATTATGAGAGGAGAAAGGTCAGGTAGGGCATCATGTTAGCTCCTCTTTGGCCAACATGTTTTAATTCTTCAAAACTCAAATATTCATGTTAATCTTTCATAACCAGTGACTTCTGGTCTTGGTGGGATCTGCAAGGAAGATGCACCGCAGGTCCTGGAGAATCTTTGAACAACAGGTATAGAGGAAGGCTGCTGTTTAAGACATGTAGAATGAAGCCCTCATGCTAATTGATGCTGCTCACCATCAGTTTCCAGTGTTCTCAGTAAGGGCAGCCAGTCTGTCCTGACCAGCCCCACTTTTCTTAGACACCTATAAATGTCTTTACAAAGACAGAGAGGAGAGTGTAATTATCTTCTTTTACTCAAAAAAACCCCCAAAGCTGTCTTGTGCGTCTTGCCAGAGTAGTGTGACATTCCAAGTCTCCTTTTTTCTGCATAAGAATGCACATTTCTGTTCCCTACTTCATCAGGCTGTTGTCCCGATTCAATGTCGGGGGAGGTTTTGATGTGATCCCAAGAGCAAGACTAAGACACAGATGAGGTCAAATGCCATATACTAGAAGCGGCTTTTATTATCAAAAGTGAAAAATAGTAGTGATAGGATAGGATGGAAGAAAAGAAAGAAGGCAGAAATCAAGCAAGCAGCTGGGATAGAGTTACAAGAATAGTCACCAGCACGGATCCGTGGCATCCTGGAAGTCCAAGTCTCGGTGCTTTGGTGGTGGGTGATTGCGCAGGGCCTGTCTCAGCCCCTTCTCTTATCCTTCTTCGAAGGCTACAATTTCAATGGCAACTGTATGTACTTGCAGTCCCCACATTCTTGCATATGGGCACATGCTTGACAGCAGGATGTTTTCACAAGCCAGGGGTCTCAGCAGCTGTAGGAGGTTCTCACAAGCTGGGTATCTCTGTGGCATTGTAGTCATCCTGGTAAGAAGGCAGTCTTTGAGACAAACAGTTCATAGTTCAGTCTCTCACAGCGGTGTAGGGCTTGTTGGTGTGTGAAGCTTTTATTGGCTTGGAAACTGAGGTAATCTCATCTTTCTTATGATGCTGTAGAATGTGTTTTGCTTGAGCCAGCAAAGAGAAAGGTGTGAGAGCTGCAAATTACTGTTTATCTGGAGTGTAACATTGACAAGCTGACTGCTTCCAGTATACTTGAGATACATGGGCTAGATCTGTCTGGGAGTTGTCTTTGGCTAATTTTTTTATTATAAAAGGCAGACATTAGTTTTTGACAGGAAGATCTGGTAGGTCTGAGAGGGACAAAACAATAGGTAGGAGTGTGTTGCTAAACAACCAGACCTCCTTAATTTTTCTTGTCTGCCTCAGTAGAATGGGGAACTTGAGTCACCTGTGTTCTTGATGAGTGCGAGATTAGATCTCTTCCCCTATATGTGTTTCCTGTATTCTGTTGATTGAGATTTCGTCCTAGTACAGAATGGGGAAACTTCTACGAATCTTAACAATTTTGAGCGCAAAAGAACACATTCTTGGTCTAGCACTAATGTGTACTTTCCCTCTTCCGACAGCACACACAACGACTATATCAACTTCACCACGCCTTTTTCCTTCCTATCTAGGGCAACACATTTTTATTGTGCTCACCTTTGTTTAAATTTTTAAAGGACTGAATCCAGCTTTTAAAATAGATATACAGGATGTATTCTTTCCATGCACTCAGTAAAGGATCTTTTTTTCTTTTTATGGTTACTATTTGATAGAAAGGGCATTGCCTGCAAGACAGATATTTTAGGGGTAACATTTTCAGCATAAACATAATTTAAGCTGAAAAATTCAAAGAAACTTTTGCGCCTAAACCAACACAATGAAGAAAGCAGCAAAATATGGAAAGGCAGAACAAGTAACTAACAATCACCATAAAAAATGTTATATTGAAAGAAATTTCCCTAAACCAGAAATGTTTTTTTATTTTTATTCTGGGGCAGAGATGTCAAGTAAAGAGCGAAAGGCAGGGAGAACAGGAGTGAGAACAGCATTTTCATTGCTGTGTGAAATGTTGGTTTCTTAGGACATTCAAATGTAAGAAAAAAAACATAGGAAACGTAACATAGGCCAGAGTGCTCAAAATGAGTTTTTGGAGTGAGACGAAAGGAAAACCGATGTGCGTGGAAAGTGTTATTTTAGCTGGAAACTTGAATGCAGATTGCATCCTTAAAAAAGATGGATAGTGCTAGATTTCCTTTAAGAAATTTACATCTAAAATAAACCTATAAGATGAGTAGCAGCAATTGGATTTTGTGATGCTGAAATGTGCCTCAGAATTGAAGTAATTTTGTGTTATCAGGCAGATAGAGCCTCTTGGTGCATGACTTTCTGAAGGTAAAATTCTTCTTCTCATTGTGCTAGGGAAATAAGGTTGTATGACCTGTGTGCTCAGTAACTGATCATTACTGCAATTTTATTTGTGAATAAATTGGCTGCCTTTGAGGTGAGGAGAGTGAGTGACTTAAGAAGTTTTCCAATCTAGGCAATTCTGTGATTCTATGATTCTATGATGCTGTGAAGAACAACTTGGGATGAGTGTGACAGAGAATAACTTTTGTACAATTTTCTATTTAATTTCTGTAGGGAACTTTGTAACTACTAGGTTTTGTTTGAGAGAAGATACCTGCCTGTAGTAGATGAGGGAAACAAGTGTATCCATATGGGACCCTGCAGCGCAATACACAAAATCCTCTTAAGGTTGATGTGCTCCAGTAGCTGCTTCTGAGACTGTAGGCGGAAGGATTATACATCTTAGTGAGATGAGGCAGAAATTTTGTTAACAATTACAAATTTGCTGTTGACCCTCTGTTGCCATCCCTTTCTCACGTGAATGCGCACTCAGAATTTTGTTCTCTGCATGCAGAAACCTCATGTCTGCCTGTTTCTATTTGATAGCTTGCAAGCTTTATAATGGTAAGAGCAGAGTTAACCAGCTGAATGATATGCAGAAGTAGCAAACTCTAGTTTGTAAGTAGTTGAAGCTACCCCTGCTTGTTCTTGGACTACAAAGCACTGCACAGTTTTGTTTAACTTCTGTACTTTTGTATACAGTACTCTAGTTATACAAACCCATTAAACTGCCATCAGATATTGACTGGTCTGTTACATTTGCTTACTACCTTTTATAATGAAAGGACAGGGTTTGATGGTTTTCTTGTCAGATGGATTCCCTGCTTTGATGACCGTATACAGGAAATTCTGGTGTTTGTATTTTATTTCTGTTCTTTTTTTTAATCCCTTTCTTTGCTCACAAGACTCCTCTTTCTACTCTATTCCCAGCTCTTTTACTTTCAGACTGCTGGATTTTTTTCCTGTGCGGAGTTAAAAATACAGCTTACTCCTCCGCAGCACACATTTTATTCTCAAGGCTTTGGCACTGCAACATTTAACATTGCATCAGAGTTAGATTTGATTTTTTTTTAAGTAGGTCAGAGTTGGAGAGTGGGGCAAGCTTTCATGTAACTCAAGTTCTTTACATCTAGAGAACACAGAATAAATTCAGAGAACCAGATCAGAGAAGCTTGTTTCACTTCCTCTCATGCAGTTTCCAAAACGCCTGACTATACGTAGAAGTGGACTATCTTCTTAAAATAGTCTTAACCTCAAAATAGTCCTCATTGTGCATGCAGTTGAGAAGTCTTTCTGACTGCACGTCTATTCATGCAGCTATTGTGAGTATTGTGGTAGAAGGCGAAGAGCTGGTGCTGGTACTGCTCTGCTCAGCCCCTTCTCCTTCGCATGCAGCGCTGCAGCATGTGCTATGTGATGGTGTGGGCAGGCAAGAGCATGGTGGTGCTGTTGTAAAAGTGGGTTCATCATTACCACTTCTATATTTGAAAGTGAATACTATGTAATAGTAAACCTTTTGAATCTGGCCTTTTGAAAGGATGCCAGGAGGTCACAGCTGGGATGTCTGACATGGATTCTGAAGTGGTGGAGTATTAATGTACATTAAGTGAGGTTTGATTGTGGCTCAGTGAGTTCTTTTCTCTGATCTACGCTGATATATTGTGCAAAACAAATACCTCTCAGCTCACTCAGCATCATTTTGTTGATTTTTAAGTTGGTTTTTTTCCCTTTTTTGGGTAAGATAGTGTTTTTTCCATAGGAAGTATAGATTTGTATTACAGTACTTATACATGTCTCCTTTACATTCTGTTTTTTCTCCATCATCATAGGTTATAAAGCCAGGGTTGGGGGATATACTTTCTAATAGTTAGGGCAAGGTGTAAGGCAGAAGAATAGAGGGAAAGCAGTCAGATGCATTACTTTTTCCATCTGGTCATTAGTGGAAAGAGTTCGTTTCTGACAGTACCTAGAGAAGGAAGCAGTAGTGTAGACATGGTAGTGTAAGAATATCAGAAGGTTGAGATTTGTATAGGAAAGCGATATATTTCATTGAAGCAATTAATAGAATTAGAAAATACATCCTTTTTGGAGCTCTTCAGGAGTGGTGTTTTCAATAGGATATGGTAAGCACATGTGCATGTTAGTTACAGTGTACTGGATACTGGGTTTGGTTTCTTAAAGGGTTCTTTTAGTATTTTTCAGTATTTCTTATCCTGAAATCTCAAGCCATTGTGTGGATATTTAAGTCATACTGAATTGAGACAGCTAGTGGCAGATACACATCGCTTTTTATGAAGAGCTTCTGGATCATAGTATCTTTCCTGTAGTGGGAGTGGAAAGTCTGAGTTCTCTACTCATATGTTGCAGAGACCAACATAAACTTAGAGCAACTTTGCACACATGTACCAGTCTGCGAACATCCTGCATAATGTGCTGGAAATGTGAAAGAAACATGCCTTTGTAATATCAACTCTGTTTATTTTGATATTTTAACCTCATTTGTTTCAAATTGAAACAGCTTTTTTTACAGAGCCCCTTGGTCACAGGAACTCTCAAAATATGTTCTTGTCCCATCAGTACACAATATAGGGTGAAAAACATCACAAAAATCCTGAAGACTGATAGAGAGTAACGTCTTTAGGATATTAGAATTTAGAAGCAATGGTACAAGAAAAATGTATGTTATCTTTGGCATTCAGTTTAAGCTGATAATATGATACAGACAAGAAAATCTTGACCGCAGTGTTAATATCTTTTGCTGGAGTAGGCCATTTCTTAATGAGACATTTAATTATTTCCTGTAATAAGAAAATTTAAATATAAATATTCTCCTACCTTATATACAGACTAGCACTATAAATGTGACTGTGCCTTTCTTCTTGAGCTGCTAAGCAATCACTTGCCTTTTTCTTGGGGAGCAAGAGTTTAAACAAAAAATAAGTCTTTGTTCACTCAAAGCCAGGTTGTGCCATGTGTGACTTTTTATTAATTAGTAAGGCTTTTTAAAGGAGTAGGTATGTAAAATAACACCACTTGTTAAGCTGGTATTTGTAGCTGTTACATGTGAAATGTCTTTAAAAGAAAGTTTTGGATGTATTCAGTGCCTTGGAAGAGATGAGGTCTGAGTACTGGCCTCTTAAATTTTAATTGTAGCTTTGATGTTTTCCCCCCCGAAAGCTGGAATTTGATTTTTGTCTCTAATTCCTTACGTCTAAAGTGGGGGAAGGTAGCTTTGTTCTTTCTTGCTAAGTCATTAAAGTTTATCAAGTTCTTTGAATACAACAAAATTCTGTTATAAATGCTGCGTATTGTCTGGCTTTTTCTACACAGTGTCGACAATTTTGGACTGGGTCTTCTGCTTCAGACTAAGCAGATAAAACGCATGGTGTCATCATATGTTGGAGAGAATGCTGAATTTGAACGCCAGTATTTATCTGGTGAGCTTGAAGTTGAGCTTACACCTCAGGTAAGGAGTGTTTCCATCTAAAATACTGAGTAGAATAAGGCTTAAATGCTCCTACAAAATAATTTTGCAGTCCAAATGTTTTGCCTGTGTGCAGATGTGGAATAAAGACAGATTGCACGTGCCATCTGTGGTGGGTTGACCCTGGCTGGTGACGTGACCTGATGCCAGGTGCCCACCAAAGCCGCTCTATCACTCCCCACCTCAGCTGGACAGCAGAGAGAAAATACAACAAAAGGCTCATGGGTCAAGATAAGGACAGGGAGAGATCACGCACCAATTACCATCATGGGCAAAACAGACTCAACTTGGGGAAATTAGTTTAATTTATTACCAATCAAATCAGAGTAAGATAATGAGAAATAAAACCAAATCTTAAAAAAACCCTCACCTTCCCCCCACCCCTCCCTTCTT
>JAVKLA010000156.1:0-17974 GCA_034782735.1 Sagittarius serpentarius
GTGAGCCATGATCTTCCCTTCTCTTGTCTTCAGGGCGTGTGTCTAGAGGCAGCAAAAAGGAAGCTCTGAAAACCTTCCCAATGAAAAAAAACCTTGGTCCCTTCTGCGTACCTAAAGGCTAATTACTGCAACTGTGATATTAAAACATTCTCAAAATAATTTATTTCTGACACACACTCTGCTGACGTACAAGAAAAGATTTTAAAAATATCTCCCTTCACCTTTCGTACTCATTCACATAGAAAACCCAGCTTGTTGAATTTCTAAATGTTAATTCACAGCTTTTCATTCATCATATTTATTATCTTTTTTTTTTTGCATTAGTAGCTGTTATGTAATTTTCAGTAGTTTAAATGCCAGCTTACCTCACCTTTCTGTGTACGTAGTTGCTGGTATTTCTTGAATATCTTTATGAACATGTAGAAAAGCAAAAAGCTTGCTTAGACTATGCAAAGTGTATAGATAGACTTCAGTAACTATGAAGTTCTTAAAGTATCAGGGAAAGCAACCTGGTTTTGCAAATGGAAACAAATTCATGCAGTTTTATATCAGTTATCTCAAAACCACACAGAATACAATTAATTTCAAATTTGCCCTATGTTTATTAGACACTCAGGCACTTCAAGTCTATTCAGAAAGGAAAAAAAGCAGGAAACTTCAGAAATAGAATACATCTGTTTCTGAAATTAAGGTTTCCTTAACATATTTTTAGTCACTACTTTTATAAATGGAAGAACTTGTTAATATCAATCCCATTTCAACTGATTTAGGGAGACGTCTATACACTAGCAGTTAGGTGATTTCATAGCAGTGGGATTCAATAGCTTAAAAATGTACAAAGTTTGTGACCAATAAGTAACCATTCTTAGGAACTGATGACATCTTAGGCATTGATGACCTGAGGGTAAAACATTCATTGATACTCTAATTAGAAATCTTTTGAATTAGAGTATCATACTGAGGTCCACTCACAGCTGGATCCCTGTTATTGTAGCTGCTAGGTAAGCAAACAAGATGAAATATGCCTGAACAAGTCTCTGGGTAGGAATTAGATCAGTATCATCCACTTATAGCATAGAAAGAAAAATACAAAATATCCCATGCAGGGAGGAGAATAAAGTAAAATAAACAGCAATGTGGCTTCTATTTCCCTTCCTAAAGCTTGCTAGATTTTAGGCATTGTGTGTGTAGTTTTGTACCTTGCACATTTTTAGCCTCTCTCTTCTTCCTCTCCAGATTCTTTTTATAATTTAAGTAAGTCAAAGCATAGATATCAAATTGTACTTTAAGAACTCAGAGGTAGATATATGGTCTGCAGACTTGAAGCTGGAATAATGAAAGGGTCAGGCTCCCTGACTGCCACTATATGCCCAGGGCCAGTCATCTCACACCTAACTGTGAATGGCCTGAGACCAAGAGTAACCTAAGTTTCTACCAGGATACCCCCAAAGTGCTCACATTGCTAGTTCTGGCAGAACTGCCAGCATTTGGAGCAGTGATTTTACAATAGACATGCTGTGGCAGGACTGACCACTTTCACCGTACCAGCAGGGCCTAATAAGTTGCTGTTCTCAAGAGCATTGTCACTGGATTGCCATTTGCCCCAATAAAGGAGGAAGGAGAAGGAAGTAAAAGCAGAGTAACAGAGTAAGACTGTTCCTACAGACAGTTACCAAAGCAACACTCAAAGGCAGGACTTCTGTTTCCTGACTTTCTTCACAATAACTGTTCCAAATAACCAGACCTCTTCATATGGCTGCAGCATTAAAGACCATTGCTGAGCGATAATTCACAACCACAGACAGTTCTGCCAATCCAGGAGACATTTCTTTGAAAGTTAATACAATTTAAACACATATTTCTGTATTGACCTGTTTGCATTTTTTAAGTACCATGCCCACCTGATGGACAGAGCACTCCCCCTTTCTGTTCCCACCCACAAATGAAGGCAAGACCTAACGCTTCTTCTTCCACCTTGAACTGCTGTTCCTTAGGACAAAGTGCTCTTTGAAGACTTTAGGGCAGATAATTAACTGGTGGTTCTGACAGCTCTGTCAATATCAGTTTTCATAGGTTTGCCAAGATGGACACCACTGAAGCATTATAAAACACGCAAAGTCATTCACTCCAAGCCAGTAACAAAACAACGTGGTGTGGAGGTGACTCTGCAGAAGAGTTTCTTAGGCTGCAGCCTCTGCAGGGGTTCAAGGACACCCATAGCCTTGGACTTCCTCTGGACCTCCCTTTCCATTTGACCCATCTCCCATTGCTTTTCCCCCACTGCTTTAGCTGAAATGACTCCCTGCATCCTGATCCAGTCGCCTTTTCATAGCTACATCCTCCAGCCTTGTTCTCTGACCCAACAGCAACTGTCCTCTCCGTTAAGTACTCTCCAAAGTCTTTCCTGCTACTCTCCCTAATAAAGAGGGTTCTAAATTGAGATGATGGGGGTGGGTGGGAGCCAGAACCTACATAGGGAAAGAAGTATGAAAACTAATCTATGCATACATAAATAATACGCCGCAGCTACAGTATTTCATCAATTCTATGTTCATTATGTATCACTAAAAAAAAAAAACTTAATTCTGTTGAGTCATGACCAAGAAAACAAATAGGAGATTTTTCCCCCCTTTCTGTTTACAAGTGTTGGTCCCATGACATTGGGACATTGCTCTCTTTCCCTTGTCTTCCTGCAACACCAATTACCCTTAGTCCCAACCAGTCGTGGGCAGGACTTTCATCCTAGATCTATGAGAAATTCCGAGCAAAACTAGAAACAAGAACTTGACTGCAGTTCCTTAACAAAAGCAAGGCAGAAATATAAAAGGCGTTAGCTCTTTTTATGAGAGCTAGGACTGCTGCGGAATGTAGGCCAAGTAAATAAACGTGCCAGTTGGTACTAATGTCTTCTCCCAGTGCTTTATCTGGTGCTTCTACCTTGCAAGTGTACTGGGGCTGGATAGTCTTAATGTGCACTACAGCAGTTTCCCAGTTACTTTACCTGACACACAGTCTTGGCAGTGCTGTCATTTCAGTTTTTCATACTTTCTCCATATACAACTTCAATAACTTCTCAAATAATAATCCTAGATATCAAACCACTTAGCTTATTTATTTTATTCTTATTTTTTTAGATCTGAGTAGCTTACACTGTCCTGTAAACTCCCCAATTTGCTTAGACATTTAAATACTATTCTCTCTTCCCTTAAAATTAGTTTTGGAGCGAAAGGTAAGAAGTGATTTTATACATCTATTTGCTATATTACAAGTTCGGGGTTTTTTTCTGAGAAAGGGTTATTTTGGCTTGTCAAACTGAAAATGTTTTAATGGAATGAGGAATGAAAAATTGCCTGTAAAGGACATGCCTACCATACAGACAGCTGAAGAATTAAAGTTGAGCTTGTTAAAAATACATTCTGACAGACATTTTCTGGCTGTAATTACTGACTTGATTTAATAACAACACCCTGTGGGGACCTGTCAAAATTGTTGATGGAAAGCAAGCAGGGAGGCTGGTGTGACCTGCCTTGCCCTCCAAGCTCCTTAGCACTCAGGATGGACAGCTTTTTCGTCACCAGGCTCACTGGGAAGGGAGAGGCTGAAAGTGCTGACCAGCTGCCTGGCTTCCTGGGCTCTTTCTCTGGCCAAGAGTTAGTTCCCTGACTACAGTACTTTTCAAAACTGCTGTTTTACCTTAATTCTCCTAAGGAAAAATTCTAAAAACTTTCTATTCCACAGAACATTTCACATTTCCAAAGTGTTGTTCCAAATGAAAATGGTAAATAAATTGAAAATGGAAAAGCTTCGCTGTGTGTGTAGTCACACACAGTTCATCAGACCAGTAATCTAATAAAATGGTGGTTCTACCACTGAAGTCTGGAAGGCATTATTTCCTGTACACTGTTTCTGCTACCTTGGGTGATTAAATCGGGCCATGCTGCAGCTAGTAAGAATGTGGGCATTGGCTTTTAACGGAGCTGGGACTTTACGTCTCTATGTAGCTAAAACACTAGCTTCATAATGTAGCTCCAGACACACACAGGCCACTAAAGAGACCATCTGTGTACGAGCTGCTGTTGATTCCCATGCTTAGCCAGTGGCAGTTCTTCTAATGACTTCAGTGAATGTTGAGGATTTCACAGGAACTGGAGAAAAATAGTTAAATGTCTGAAAAGATTTACATGGGAAAAGAACGAAGCTCAAAATGCATACAGCTTAGCTAAGCAGTGACTCAGAGGGATCTGATTGCCATCCACAAATATTTCAGAGAGGTTAAACATGTGGGTGGGGAAGAACTACTCAGGATAACAAGGGAAAGGAAGCAATATGATTACAGACAATTTGGATTGAACTGGAGGCATATCTTCTCAATAGCATGACTGGTTAGACTGTGGAACAATTTGCAAGTGAGACGGTGGTGGTCTCAGCATCTTGGCCATTTACTGCCAGATGGGGAAAACACGTGGTGATGAATAATCCTATTGTAGAAGTAGATGGACTTCACGGATTTTTCATGAACCGTTTCTATTACGCTTTCAAGCTTCTGGGATCTCAGGATGAGAAAAGTAGAAGCAGATGAAAAAGGCAGAGGCAGGTACAGTTTTACTGCTGATTGCTATGTTAAGAAAGTAGTATCTCTAAGTAACCAGAGTTATTTTCATTTTTCATTCTGTGTCATTGCTCTTTTAAAAATCACCCTATTATTTCACTCCCTCCAATCTAAAATTTCGTTAGTTTAATAGCACTGTATTGAAACGGAACTAAAAGAAGCGTAAGCCATCTACATTTCTTCTTGCTTAAAAATAAATAACAACCATTATGCCAAACAGATAATATTTAAATAGGCTTACAGAATTCTGTACTTACACCAGCACTAAAAAATATATATGCACATTTTCTTCCTTTGGTAATGACAACATTAGTGACTTACATTTATATGGCACTCTTCTTAAAGGAGACCAATTGCTGCACAAACTAATTTCACAGACAACATACAAAACACATTTCACTCATAAGTGTTAGGCAGTCAGCTGAAGGCTGAAGAGAGCACAGCATTAGCCTCTGGGTTTATACAGGTTGGAGAGAAGGATGCCTCCAGATGAAATAGCAGCACCACGCAGGCCAGGGTCGAGCACATTTCTTAACATCAGTAATGACTTTTGGGACCAAGGGTGGCATGAACAGCATCACCATCTCAGCTTTGCAGGAACAAATGAGAGATTCTGAAGTGCAATGTGTGCTATATTAAGTAGAGGAAAGGATAAGATAAAATTCGTACCGCCTAAAGAGAGAAAGGAGAATACTGCCCCAGCCTTAAGATTTGAAAATCTGTTTGAAAATGAATTTGAAATACTGGATTTAAATTGCTTGAAGAATGTTTTTCTAGGGTGCGTGATAATGCACAACACAGTAAAGAATGTCATACTTAGACAGAGGCATTATTTCTAACTCAGACAAGATATGTGTCCTGACATATTTACATAACCTAAAAGCTGGCCTGTGTAATGCAAGCAGAAAGAAAAAAATCACAGTTGCATCAGGGTTTCAACTTTGTGAAGCAGCATGCTCCATATGCTCTCCTTTAACTACCCACACCTTTTCCAGGCCCCTCACCAACCCAAATCTGAGCTACAGCAGAACATAGAGAATAGCCGTGAAGTAAGGCCTAGGTATTAAGAAACTGTAAATTTTATTCATGCACTGACATGTCTCTCCAAGAGGCTGGTGTCCTTAACCATCAGAGGTTTTCAAAAGCACCTACCTTTAAGCTTGGAAAATGTTTGGAAGACAAAACGTGCTTCCAGCCTAGCACTTGGGTAAATGAGAGAAAACCAGGGCAGAAACTGTTATGTTGTATAATTCATGTTAATTGCAATTCACACTGTTGGATAAGTGCTTAATATTAAACAAATGAGCAAAGATAGGTGAGACCAATAGAACAGGTTTCCTGGAATAAATGATCTCCCAGGAAGAGAGTGAAGGAGATATGCTCTGTCCCAGCCTTTTTGTCTCAGCACTCCTGGAGTACAGAGCAACACAAAAGAGGTCATGAAACAGACTGATGACACAGGTGCTGAAAAAAGCATTGAGCATCCCTATAATGTACAAAACCAGAGTGACTGAGGGATCAGGGGAGAGACAGAAGAGCAGAAATGAGATGGAGGTGAAGTACAGCTCAATCAAGCTTCAGCTGATTGTCCAAAGAGGCACCTGCTGTGGACAAAACATCACCTGAGCAGATTGCTGGTGAGAGGAAAGTGCAAAGCTAGAAGCTCGGGTAAAGAGATGGTTACAGTAATTAATCTGAGAGGATGAAGGGCGGGACAAAGGTTTTAGAAGTAAAACTCAGAAAGGTTGCAACTATATTGCCCGAGATTCCAGGCGTTCTTCAACATAAGGGGACCTTGGCTTTTCATAGGATGGGCTTAAAAAGCAAAAGCTCTTTACATTTTGCTAGCCACACTGCTCTCCCCAGTGGAGCCCTTAAACATGAATTTCTGAGTGCTGAATCCATCAGCCCCTGCAAGAAGTCGGCTCCTGATGCAGAGAAACTCTTTTCAGGGAAACAATTTACAACCTCATGTTATTGGCTGAACTGATTTGGAATAGTTTCTATGTCTTATTCCTTGCCTTGCCGGCAGCTCAGGCTCTCCCTGTGATGTCTCCTCAGCAGCAGCCCCAGCACATCGCTGCCCACGTCAGGCAGCAGCCAGCCTGTGAGAATCTGACTGTCTGAGAGTGAAACAGTCAGGTCACTCAGCGGGCTTGGCTTTCTAAAGGACCATGCTACACCTATGCCTGGAGCATCATTTAGATGTAAGGCATTTGATATTTTAAGATTTCAAAAGATCAGGGCAAGTGATGTTGTGGAAAAGTGGAGAGAGAAAGGTTGAAATTTGCCAAAGGCAAACACAAAATAACAGAGAAAAGAGGAGCATCAACATTGCATCAAACTTTGTATTGGCTAAAATATTCAGTGTAATTCCACTTACTTCAGTGACTCCAGGGTGCATTTGGCCCACTGGATTGATAATGGTCTACGTTCTGGCTCTTGTATTTCTACCATGTACTTGGTTGAAAGGACTCTGTCTAGCTTTCTGCCTGCTCCTCCTGAGGCAAAGGTGTTTTATTATAACAGGAGCAACATGCAATGGGGTCTGCTCTGTACCTCTCACCAACAAAAGCCAAAGATGACTGTGACCCTCTGAGATTTCACACTTTGCAATCAGCCAAATGCGAAAAGGGCTGGAAGCCCTCAGCCATGAAAAAGAAAAGAAGAAACCTATCTGTCTGATGCCTTTGTTGCACATAGCTTTTCATTTTAGGCCTCCTTTAATCCAATATAGCAGCCTATAATATATATCTCCATTCTACCATCTCTTTTAAGGGAAGTCTCTTGATGATTTTTTTATTCTCTATTTCTGCTCAGTTGGATTGTATCATATTTTTTCTCTTCAAATTTTCTTTCCTTCTTAGGCTTTCAAGCTCATTTCTCCTTTACTCTATCTAGACCCATCAGTCCCTTTTCTTCTACCTACCCAATGTCTCAAATTCTCTCTTTGAAACAAAGACAGAACTCAAGTCTTTTCAAGTCCTCAGGTCTATAAAAATTTGTACAAATTCACTCCTTGATCCTGGGTGCCTTTTGTGTTATCAATTCACTTTGTAAAAGATCTAAAGATGTATAAAAATTAGTTTTAATGGTAAATATTAATGTATTTTTGTGGAATGTCTAAAGCAAAGCAAAATCTGAATGTCAAGAAACCTGAGAAAAATTATAGAATTATCTTTGAGAGCAGCGCTGTGGAGAAGGACTTGGGGATACTGGCAGATGAAAAATTGGAACTCAGCTGGCAGTGTGTGATTGCAGGCCAGAAAGCCAGCCATACCCTGGGCTGCATCAAAAGAAGCGTGGCCAGCAGGTTGAGGGAAATGATTTTTCCCCCTCTACTCTGCTGTCATGAGATCCCACCTGGACTCCTGCATACAGTTTTGGGGTCCCCAGTACAAGAAAGACATCGACCTGTTGGACTGGGTCCAGAGAAGAGCCACAAAAATGATCAGAGGGATGGAACACCTCCCCTATGAGGAAAGGCTGAGAGAGTTGGGGTTGTTCAGCCTGGAGAAGAGAAGGCTCCGGGAAGACCTTGTTGTCACCTTTCAATACTTGAAGGGGACTTACAGGAAAGACTGAGGAAGACTTTTACCAAGGCCTGTAGTGACAGCACAAGGGGCAATGGTTTTAAACTGAAAGAGGGTAGGTTTAGATTGAAGATAAGGAAGAGATTTTTTACAATGAAGGTGGTGAAACACTGGCACAGGTTTCCCAGAGAGGTTGTGGGTGCCCAGTCATTGGAAGTGTTCAAGATCAGGATGGACAGGGCTTTGAGCAACCTGATCTAGTGCAAGATGTCCCTGCACATGGCAGGGGGGTTGGGCTAGATGATCTTTAAAAAGTCCCATCCAACACAAACCATTCTGTGATTCTATGATTCTTTAATTATTGAATTTCTGAGATCAGTGAATACTGTCCATATTCCTTCCATTCAGCATAAAAGGTGACCCTTCTGCAAACTCCCAGATCAACACTCTTGAAAGCAAACATGGGAAGTCAAGTTTCAATCAGGGTTTCTTGGTTTCAGTGTCTTTCAAGAATTTGGCTTTTCCAACCAAGTAAAGATATCTACTGATGGTACAGTGAACACTGTTAAATGCCTTAACAAATGTGGTTTCTATTACTTCGTTTCTTAAACTGGGTAGCCGTCTTGCCTTAAAAAGTATAGATTAGCCCCTTTAGGGGAGTCTCACAAAAGGATTTATGGAAGATGCATGTGCGAAAATGTGGACCATTAGTATATATAGCAGAAAGAGTATAGAATAAAAGCACCTCCACTCTTACTAAGCTGAGATGTCCCCATTTATCAGCTGTGATTTATACAGAACTGTCAGACAATTAGGGATTCCTGGCTGATAACAGTTTCAAACTATTGGGTCAGCTGTTACCCGATTTTCACTTAGATTTCCATTTGAATTCCTGTACAAGTACAAAGTCAGACAGTGGCCACTGGGGTTTCACCTTCAGTTAGCAGAACCAAAGCTGCAGTCAGGAAGTGGAACTCAAGTTAAAAAAAAAAAACAAAACAAGATTTTCTTAATTTCTTACTGACTCTCATAGGAACAATCAATTTTCTGGAATGATAATTTAGGTAAAGGCCCTTTCTATTGCAGCTGCGGCTCACTTCTTTTTTTCCTATATTAATTAAATCACATGCAGAGCATAATATTCCAGACAAACTTCCATTGCATTAAAAGTTCTGAAACGTAGTTCATTTTGTATAATAAATGCATAAGAAAAGCCATTCTGTACTCATCACAGATGGGTATGCCCCACTAAAATATCAAGTCAACCTTTGGGCAGGCCATGCTTCCTAAGTTTCACTGTGTATTGTGGCTTCAGCTCAGGAGGTGCATTAGCAGTGTCTCTCCCCACAGACTGATGAAAAGTGTTTGGGGTTTTTTCTTATCTGGAGTATAACAGGCATTAACAGTCAAACAGATTCTTTGAATTTAATTATCTAAAAGCCCTACAGTAAAGGACAATAACTTCCAGCTGACCCAACATAAGAACAGCCTTCTTCATGAGCATTTGAGATAAAGCCCTGGTGTTCATGCAAATTACTATCTGAATAATAAATATGTTTTATGCATATGTATGATTGAATAAATGAAAACTGGGAGTAGTAAACTTAAAAACAAAACCTCAAAACAACCTTACTGTAGAGATGTTACAGCTTGTTTTGGATCCACAAAGTTTAAAATTTCCATTAAAAAGCAAGATGCATCATTCCCCTGCAGCCATTCTGAACACACTGGCTGGGTTTTTTTGGTTCGCTTTTCTTCTTTTGTTAGATATAGACCCAAAATCATGGCCTTTTAATCTCAAAAATAATCTTCAGAAAATGTGTGGTTTTGTTAAAAATAGCGTCAACGTGACAATGTAGGAAAGGATTATCTGTCTCTGCGCATAAATATTTGGCATAACAGTCCTCTATGGCGAAGACTAGTACAACTGGGCAAAGGGAGACGGAGGGGAGGATATAAGCAAGAACTTCACTCAGAACCTTCTTTTTTTTCCTTTCAAACTGAATGTGAACCAAAGCATCGTAAAAATACTGAGATAGGTAGATATTTTCAGGCTTCTGAAAGAGCAGAATCAGCAATGCCAGACCATGAAGGGCAGTTCTTAAGTGACTTCCAATCATTTCAAGTGAAAACATTAGAAATGTGGGGTTTGCAGCGATCTGAGATCACAAGGTGTTCCATCATCGTTAAGTGTCTTAATTTTCCAGTCAAGTGATTTTAAGCTTGCTTAAAACTTTTTTCTCCTGCATTGGTGAATGTATCCTTTGTTACTGAAAAGAGTCCTTCCTCAGTAATTTCAGCTTCTGCAGAGCAAGATCTCAGTCCCGCAACATCATCTGTGTGGATAAATGCAGAGAGACACCTGAAGAACCTGCCCCTGGTTTTTGGCCCAAGGCATGATTAAGTGGTGTTCTTTCTTGACTCTGTGCTGTGATAATAGAGCATCTGAATCATTTTTCTGCCAAATAGGTGTTTGAATGGAGGAAAAACAAACAGCATCATACAAAGGCTTGCACCGACTTCCTGGACTGTTTTAAGAACTAATTTCTGAAAGTAATTGGCCATTCTCTGAATACCCAGAAACAAGAAAGACTTTGCATTTTAAATTCAGCATGGTTATTTCAAAATTATCCAATCCACTTTAGGTTTTGTTCATTGTTTTCATGTTCACTGTAAGAAACCTACATCTTTTCAGTGAGGGTATAACTGGCATAAAACTGTTGTTTTTTGACTGACATCTAGCTCAAAGACTTTTTGGATGCATAAGACAGTTTCAGCAGAAGCAAATGAAAAATACTTCCCCCCACCTCCCCCAGGTCCTCTTCACTGATGAGGAACTCAGGCTTTCTGGTTTCCTGGGAAGAAGCAAAGGTCCGCTGTAATATAAGCAAGGTCCACCGTAATATAAGAATAAGGCTTCCTGAACAGAAGGACCTGCAAAAAAAAAAAAAGGGAAAAAACCACCACAACAAAACCCAAACATTCAGTGATTTGAATTGAACACTTTGAAAGGCTTGTAGCAAGAACTCCATGTACTGTATTCCTAACTGGGTTTTTTTCCAAGCAAACTTTGGAAACAGAGTCCTGTGTGACCTAGCTGACTTTAATGCTAATTATAAATAAATAAATAAATAAATAAAATAAATAAAAATAAATGGCAATGTCATTTGCACCTCAAAATGCAAAATGAAAAATATTTTCCTCTGCAAAACATACTTTAACGACTAATTTCAAACTAGTTGCTATGACTACCACAACACGCTTAAAGATACCTGCTTTAAAATGTCGTCATCCTGCCATCGTGTGCCAATTTGTGGTACTGCTCACAAAGTCTGTAATACTGAAATTACGACTCAGTTTTAAAACTTGGACATTACTATCACTGGAAAGATACACTTTGCAATATAAACATCAGGTTTTAAGCACCTGGAATTATTAATATGCTGTGATGCTGAATGAGAAAGATTAATGCATATATATAAACGTGAGGCAATGACAGTTTTTGCTTCTTTTACTTCAGAGCCAGTGATTAATAATATAAAACAGTTGGGAAACCAACAGCTAACTTGATGACATTGGTAACATTAACCCTTTACTTGAAGAAAAATGAGTAATTTCAGTCTTGGGCTTTCCTCCTTTGTCCCAGTCTCATTCAGTTCCAGACTGTGTAGAAAATCACTCATCTTGCACCCCATTGCTATACTAAATCAGCTATAGTAATCAGGTATGCCACATCGGATTACCCAGTCTTAGCAGACTGCATGCAGCACAAGATGGGAAAAGGAGGGAAAGCTGCTTTTTGTTCTGTTTAGGCTACAGAAACTAAAATCTCTTTCAATGTCTGGGTGCATATCCAGCCAGCTTCCAGCTCTGCATCAGAGCAATATGTGGGCACGCACAAACCTCTCCTTCCTCTCCCACAGCGAGATCCCCAAGCACGTACCCTTAAATCCTGGTAAGTAAGCACAGACACATTATTTGGCTTTTTTCGTTTTGTATTACTGAACAGCCGCAGGAGCTCCTCCGTTTCAAATAACAACCCCTCAGCTTCTATTCCAGCCTTGAGGTTGAAACACTCACCAAAAACCTTTCAAGCCACATAAATGAGGAGGTAGCAGCCTCTTTTCTCATCCACTTCTTTAGCACTAGACTGTGTTAAGTTTGCATTACCCTCCTAACCCTCTGGCTGACAGATGACAGTTTGCTGTGTAAATGCAGGACTGGAAGAGAGAGACAATACATTGCCAGCTGGCCAACATATGCAAATGAATTCACACAGCACTGATCTGTACTCCTGAGCCACTGAGTACATCACTTTAACCATGTAAATTTTTAAAAAATAAAAATGGCTGAAATAGCTCAGGACCCCCAGGAAGAAAGCATTCACAACTTCCATAAAACCTCAAACTCAGAAGGTGTGTTTGAAAATAAATCACTGAAACTCTCCAGCCAGATGTTACAGATGAAGCAAAACATTCACTAAAAAGTTATTTAAAATCTCTACAAGGAACCTGAAATAGCCCTGCTCCAGCTGAGGCAGGTTATAACTGTTAACCATCCATATATAACTTTATTCAGTAAGATAACTCAGAAATGGGAAGCTATGCTACCTCCAGAGCAGAGCAATTCAATATTGCCTGGGCTGATAAGATGTTTTACATCTGTTCCCATCCTACCATTGCACACATTTAGGTCCTTCCAATGACAGCCAGCCACTGGCAAGCTCTGTACAAAGTTGTCTCACCAAAAGCAGTTCAGTTTCTTCATTTAATCTTCTAGCCTCTTTCCCTCTATGATCAGAAATGAGACTAAAGACTGCTGCCAAGAACAGAGCTGTCAGAGGCAAAGCAGCGCATCTAGCCTTCCCCGTCTCTTCCACAAACTGATGGGTTTTGGTGTCTCTGTGCTGACACCAAAGACCTAATCTTGCAAATAGTTACTCACACAAGTAGTCCTATTGATTGCAGTGGAAGTAACTTCCACAAGTTTGCAGAATGCCCTCCTTTTGCTATGCACATGCTGTAGCCATTACTCAGCCACTCAAGCAGCTGGTGAGAAATGAATGCAATTAGATTTTCAGGGCAAAAGCCCAATGGGTTTACATGGGTACTAGCTGCACATCAAGGGCTAACAATTCGCTCTGCAAAAGCATTTTACCTCAACCATTTTAACTGCTTATGTTTTACTGCTTACGTTTAAATTCGTGAACTGGTCAAAACCAAAGCCTGGACTAACAACTAGTCTTTTGGGCCCAGGCTAATGGGACCTGGCAGGCTGGTTTAACTCTCGTTTAATTTGTGGCAGCAGAGATACCAAAGTCTCCTAATCTTGGAATATTACTAAACATATGTAATTAACTCAGCATTGCTTCCTGCCACAGGTTATTGCATTTGGATGCTGCAAATTTCCCCCCTGCACCCCGATGCCCATTTTGCAACAGGAGCTGTCATCTGTGATGAGCATTTCCACTGCCTTGCAGCACAGGAGGGTTCTCTCCTACCTTGAGCCATTAGATTTAAGCATTATCCAAATAAATAATGATAAGGTTTCCTGTATTCTTAATGTGTTGTGGCACAGAATAACATGATACGATGACAAGGGCATAATAGGATATTTATGGGACAGAGGAAAAAAGGCAACCTGGCACTCACGTCTGATCTCTGCAGGCCTGCGCTGCTCAAGGGGCAAAGCCCAGAGCAGGTGAGTGACCACCTCTTCTCTACAGCAGTGTATTTGGGTCCATTTAGTTAAAGATTCTGTACTAAACAAAAATGACTCAGTGGGCTGTTACACAATCAGCCAGCTTTGTTCACAGACATTAGCTACAACGATAAATCTGAGTCATGACTTGATTACAGTGCTGATAAGAAGGTGGGTGGTAAAGAGAGAACTCTTACAGGTTTGAAAAATAGGACAGGTAGAGATCCCAAGAGGTCATCTAGACTAGTCTCTTCTCCTGCCCAAAGCAGGAGCAGTTAGATGGATACAGTTTTCAGACGACATCCACCCTACCAGTTGTTTGTTAAGCTTGTTCTCAAAAAAACCTCACTGGTGATGGGGACTATGCATTATCCCAGAAAATCTATTTAGTGCTTCCCTGTTCTTCCTTTCTTACTCTCAGAAATTATTTTGTACTGTCTGAAAAATCTCTGCAACTTTATGGGTCGTTTATCTCTTTGGTATATTAACATTTAATTCAGAAAATGTGTAGTGTTGCCCCTTATTTGAAGGCATTTCATGGGTACATTTCTGTTCTCAGTGATTCTGGATCAAATTCATTGCATACAGCAGAATGGTTCTCACATCACCTCTGAGTGAAGACCCTCACACTATGCAGTACCTTGCTGTTGGAGCACACATCATGTGTTGTTTCCTTCTTTGATCTTTAGAACTAATATTGTCCAAAAGCATCCCTTAAGCATTCACATGTACATTTTCTGATGTGCACCCATGTGTAAAACAATGTCATAATACCAAAGAACATGCGTCTGCAAATATCTGTTTGCTTGTGCACAGTGGGTGGCATGGAATTTCCTCCATAGGTCTGCAAATAAACCTTGCAAGCTGCAAACTGAGTGGGCCTTTACACTTTTTAGCATGTGCTGTATCAGTCACGCATTGATGTGAAACCCTTTTATAAGCCAAAGAACAGCTCACTTCACCCTATACTTCCAGTCCTATACTTCACCAAGGTATCTGGCACTTAAACAATGTGCTTGTGCACACTGTTTGTGCAGAGGGGTCATAGGAACAAGCTGAAGCATTGGACCCCGCACAGTTTATCTGTTAGCCCAGTTCCTGGCTCTGTATTGAAATGATTCAATGAACTTCCTTCAAGACACATCTCTTACAGATGGGCTAGCCCTAAGCAATTTGAACACACCTCACTTTTTATCAGCTGGCCTTGGAGTAACGGCCATAACTTATTCAGCAGAATTCCCTCATCCTCTCTGACACTTCCCATCATACAACCAAAACAAGGGAAAAACCCACATATCTGGATGTACTGCCCTAACCCTGTCCTCAAACAGATCCAGTCATCAAAAGCCACTTACAAACATATTGAGCTGCAGCCAGTGTTCTGGACTGAGCACAGCCTGGCTTCAGGACAAGACATGGTAGACTATCCATCCTCAACCCTGGCCTTCCCTGAGGGCATATAGTACTGCTGACTGTAGTGTATTACTGCTCAAGAGACGGGGCAGGGGGCTCAGGAAATGCTTTAAAATGCATTCAGTCTAGGAATGGAAGATCTGAAGTCTTCCTCAAAGGGATCCTGGACAACTGTGGTGGGAAGTCACAGCTTCACCAACAGACCCAGTTCATTCTCGTGCAGTATCTAAATGAAGGCATGAGAAGAAATAGAGAAGCATCATGGGTGCAAACACCAACATTTGCAAACTTCTCCTTGTCCTTCACTGCATACAACAATGTCTTTCATTGAGTTGGCTAGAAAAGATCAATTCATGGATGATTAACAGCTAGTTAAATCTGAGGAAAAATATGATCTGAGCTAGTAGAGGGAAGAAAGTGTAGTGGGAATTTTGCAGCTACTGAGTGAGAAAACCCTTTTGGCTGAAGGTAACTGACTTTCAGTGGCAGGGCCTTTTCTAAGAAAATACTCACCTGAGAAGACAACGCGAAGTTCCCACCCCAGCATCCAGGAGTAACGTTTTCTGTAAGATCTCTAAAGCAAGAATAGCTAATCCTCTGTATCAGTAGATGCTGACCAGCTTTAATACCTGCCTTCAGTGCTTACTGTCTGAACTGCAGCAGGGCACTATTACTGAGCAAGATCAATTCTAACTTCACGCCTCCAGGGATGCTCCAAAGCATTCAGAATGGTGTAGATTGGCATTCAGTAGTCCAGGGCTTGGGATAGTAAAATATCCTTCATGGTTCCCAGCGTGCTAATGTGCTGCACAATCATACTATAAATGGCTGTGGGTAATGGGGTAAACTGCATTCACATGGGAAACAGAGCTTTCGTACAACAAACTTCAAGAAAACCAACAAATTAGTCTGGAAACTTTGGAGAGCATTGACCCATCCCAATAAAAGTGTCTGCAGCCTTGACTTTTCTCTTGACATCTGCTAAAAAAATGGAAAAGAATTTCCCATAGGAATGATCCAAGATTGAGAAAATAGTATGAAAGGAAATTTTGTTTCCATTTTGCTGGAAATTTTCAAGTATCTGTCAGGAAACCCGCCTTAGCTCTGTGGCTTCTCCCAGCCCACAGTCATCTGCTTCAACCCCCATCGTCCAAGCTGTCCCAGTGAGCCTAGCAGCAACGTGAGCATCTTTTGTTCTGTCTACACCAACACATCCTTACTGCATGAATTCTAAAATACTGCCAAATTTCAGCTGAATTAAAAACATCCAGGTACTTGGATTTTCATCCTGAATGATAACACAGACAAAAAGTCACCTGAAAATTCAGAATTTAAGCTGAAATGTGAAGCTACTGTTTCACATGCGATTAGTACTGTTCTGGAGTACACATTAACATTTGTTGCTTTTGCAAGTTGACAGATGATCTTTGTTGCAATTTATCTTTTACTCCAGAGATATGCCATTCTGTGAGATAACATACATAAACTTTATTTAAATGAACTTCACGATTTGCCCCGTAGTTAAAATTCAACTGAGGGGAAAAAAAAAAAAACCCACAACACAAAACTGCCTTAGTTCTATAGCAAATCATTAACACTTCCCATTAAGCTGACCAAGGAACAAAAAAACATTATTGTGACTTTTGTGGATGAAATTGCTAAACTTTTTAATACTGGCATCATTCTCTATTTCTCTGCAACTGACTAAACAATTGTACCCCCACTGTCTGACCTGCTGTCTAACTCTTACTTGATTTTCTGCTGACTCTGTGCTATTTTCCCCCTCTTTACATTAACAGGAAGTTTAAGGTCTTTGTTTCTGGTATCAGATTTAAGTATCATTTTGTTCGCACGCTTGCATGAGGCTGATGCATGCTGACTGCTGCTCTTTGGTGTTTCAGTCCTCACGGTAGTTCACATTGCTTTAGGTCACTAAACCAGGAAACATTAATTTGGGCAGCGTGGTCAATGACCCTCTTTTGCTGTTGACTGTTACTATCTGTTAACTAATTCCTCCGTTTATGGCAGTTTTTTCCTCAAATTAGCTGGTAGGAAACTTTTATACCTTTAGAGGAACAAAGGAGCAAACAAAGCTGCCCTAGTTTTATTGAAGTAAGAACTGAAAAAGACCTGTCAGATCATCAAATTAATCACTTTATAAGTACAGGACTACTGTCTATTTATGTCCCCGCTGTCAGCAACCTGAGCACCAGGAAGCAATTCTATTTGATTGCAGATTTGGCTTTTAGCTGCTGCTCCACAACCAGGCTGCGACTGGGCAGGTTGAACCATGTTCCTGAGCACCATGGCTTTGCAGCCGGAAGCCAATGCTTTAACTACCAGTTTCTGTCATTGTAGCATGCCGAGCAGAGCCAGGGGACAGTATGCTTCTTGGATGAACTTTGCTGAGAGTTAAAGCTCTCCACAAATACAGAATGTGTCTTTTTGGGTTAGAAGAGGTAATCCCACACTGCCCTCATTCATAATTTTTTTATTCCTCATTTTGAATACAACCCACATTTGGGACTTAGCAGGTTGGAAAGCAGAGAGGGAAGGCAATACTTGCAGAGAGTGAATTCTTGAGACTCAAAGATAGTTGTGCCAGTTGCCCATGAACTGTAGAGCCAGAAGTCTTCTTGGTGACTGTGACGGGTTGACCCTGGCTGGACGCCAGGTACCCACCAAAGCCGCTCTCTCACTCCCCCTCCTTAATTAAACA
>JAVKLA010000157.1:0-17898 GCA_034782735.1 Sagittarius serpentarius
ATGCCCTTAATGACCTGCTTTAACTTTTGATCAGTTCTGAAGTGGTCAGGCAGTTGGACTAGATGATCTTTGTAGGTTCCTTCCAACTGGAACTGTTCTGTTCTATTCTGTTCTGTTCTATTCTTTTCTATTCTATTCTACTTGGCTGGCCATGCCCTGTGCCTAATCACTGCAGCTCATCTTACCTTCTTACTGAATTCTGTTCACCTCATGGGTGAGGGCTTAACTTTTCTCCATGGATGCATGAAGTCTAAGTGCCAGCAAGTACAGAAGGGGCCAGGGATTATAGGGTCCGATGCCTCCATGGTTCCAGCATCTAGAGAGACTGCAGTGTGTGCATATTTTGCCTGGGTGTGTGTCAGTTTGTGTAACTGCTAGTGAACATCAAGCCAAAGTAGCTAGGGAGCAACAGAAAAAATTTGGGATACTGGGGAGGCCGTAAGTATGGACTGGATGCTGGAGAGACCAGAGACCAGTTTAGCATCAGCTGCTGGAGGAACTGGGAGGTCTAAGACAGCTATTGTAGAGACCAGGGGAAATCAGCTACTGGAGAAGCCATAGGTCTGAACCAGTTACTGGGGAGAGACGTGTGTGTGCACGTGCGTGCGCATAAGGTAACTGGAAGACCAGGAGATCCAGGAGTCAGCTCCTGGGCAGGCTGAGTAAGGCCAGCTAATGGAGGGATCCATCGTGTGTGTGTGTGTCTGTGATGGAGGGGTCTGAGTACAAACCACTGGAGAGGTGTTGCAGGCCTCGGCGGTGATGTATCCAGGTGTCAGCAACAGTGGAGACCAGAGACCAGATACTAGATAGACTAAGCATCTAAGGCCAGCAATTGGAGGGATCCATATTGTGTATGTGTGCAACTAGTGTAGTTTTTACTATAAAGCTCTAATGAGCTTTCTTCCTGATCAGCCAGTGAGGGGCACTGGATCAGACCATTCCTGCTGTCTGTATCTATGTGACTGGCCATGTATATATATATTCTATGTATGTGTGCATGTGCATTGGGAATATATGCTTGCCCTTGCTACGGGCTGGATGTGGAGACATGAACCTGCAGCAGACTTGCCTCTGTTGGGCTATCAGATTTGGCAGATCTTAGCAGGTTCTAGTTACCCTTTTTGGCTGGATAGCTGGAAATCTGACATTTAAATATTGGGGATGGGAATGTGGGTGAAAAGGGGGTTGGTTTGGTGTGTATGGGGTTTTTTTTTGTGTTGGACATTTGAGAACAAAGTAGTAAACAAAGAATTCGGTATCTTTTATACGAATGAGTCGTAACACAGTATTCTTAGAGGTTTGCCTGTGTTAACAACTGGGACTAGGCTTGCACTCATGTGTCTTAGACTCTGTACCTTCTTCTGGCATTTCCAATTGGCCTCTCTCCATCTCTGACATCTTGCTGTTGAATAACGACATTGGTCTGTCCCCACTAAACTTTTCCAGGACACAGGATGCCTGAACTCTAGGGCATCCGGAATAAAATGGCTTGGCTAATCTAATTATGAAAGCAGGCTGCACAGAAGTGCACAGCTGGTTCTGTTGACAGTGCAGAATGCTGTTACAAATGCTGAAAAGTGATAAAAGTGTATTTATTTAAAAATAACTTCTAGTGGATTTTCTGTCATCTGCTTACATGTGTGACTCATTTGGTGATCCTGGACTGTGAAGCTGGAACGTAAAACAATGGATGAAGCACCACGTGAAGTTTGGCTCAGAAATGTTTCTTGCACAGGTACTACAAAATAAAAACTCTGTATGTCACCAAACATGGAAGTGCACTTCCTGTGTTCTGTAACCATGCTGGAAACATTTTTGAAGTGTTTGCAGGTGTCACTTAATGCCTGAGTTCTTTTCCAAGAACTTTGAAAATACTAGAAATGAAGAAAATCAAAATGACATTAGGTTATACTTTTTTTGTGACATAGTTACAGGGCTAGATACCACTTTGTTTACTTCTTGGTCTCAAAGAGCTCCCCTCTCAGTTGTCAGACCCCGTATTTCTGTTTCTCCTGGAGCTGGAACCCAGCATTCTGCCTGGCTCCCAAACAACTGCCCAAACAGCTGGCCTCTTGCGAGAGAAGGAACTTCCTTAACTTGTGATTTGTGTAGCATGTAGGCCTTTGTCTCATAATAGTTCTCAGATGTTTGCAAAGAAATGTTTATTTTTTTAAGCCATTCTATTTTCTTACTGTTTGTTTTGCTGTTTCAGCTTCTCTGTTAAGCCGCTATATGAATGCAGTAAATATTCTGAGAGTAAAATTAGTCTGTGTTATTACTAAACTATAACAGAACTATTCTGCGTTCATCAGGCTATCGCTATTAATGCAGATTGGAAGGCTGTGGCTGATGTATATATACATCCTAGCACAGATTCATCAACTGAAATTCAAACCCAAAGAAATTGTACGACACGTATGTCTCTTTATGAACCAGGGCCAGCATTGCCCCTTTATTTATTATTTTCGGTTGCCACTGTTGAGCCATTGGTCTGTGCCATGTACCAGAAGAGCATTAACCTTGTTTTTTCTTGGTTTGTGACAGAGTGTGCATGTGAAAAAACAGACCATTTTCACTCATTTCTCTTCTCCACTTTCCATGTTCCCTGCAATATGTCCAGTACTGAGAAATCTCTTTCCCAATCTAATAGAAACAGCAGCACAGAAAGCATTTAAAACCTCAGCCAAGGTAGAGCTTTATCTTGCTGGGCTTTAAGCATACATATGAGAAGGTCTTCCTTTTTTGTATGTATTTATCCCTTCCTGGTTTACTAAAATCTGAACTTACTGAGCTGCTACAGCTGCTTGCTCCTGTCTGCCCTGCGCTTTCCTCCTCCCTTTTGTGCTGCTTTCCCTCAGGCATAACAACAGTGTTTGTACCCTACATCTTTGCTTTTTCTTCTGTTGCATGTATTTGCATTTCTAAGACGTTCTAGGTCTGAATTCCCATCTATCTTCTCTTACCTGGCCTGTTTGTTGCAGCTCTTCTCTCTGTCACTCTGCTTGGCATCTGTTTCCACCTTTGAGACTTGCACGTCAGCTTTTCCTCACTGCACGCTGAGGATCCTGTCTGCAACTTCCCTGTCTTCCGTTTCTCTAACACTAGGGTACAAATAGGAGACTTTGGTCAAATGTCTCCTCCTCCGTGTGTTAGCCACTTCAATAAACTGTTTTTCACTCTGCTCAGTTGTTGCTTGATTGGTTAAAAGCATACAGAAGCTTATATAGATCAAGTGCACATTTTATAATTGGGTTTTTTAAACACCAGCTTCGCTGAATGTATCAGTTCGAAGACTGACTTTTCAGTGTGATGAGAAATCCTTTGCACAGGGTGCAAGGACAGTCAATATTAAAATTTACCACTATGAGAAAACCTGGAAAAGTGAGATTGAGAAATTGCAGTCAAATGCCTTATAATAGCAATGGGGAAGTAATTTTTTCTGTTTCCTGCTGCTCTGTCCTCACGAGGCCACATTGGGAATGCAGTGCCCAGTGCTAGGCCTCCCAGTACAGGGGAGATGCTGACAAGCAAATCCAGTGAAGGGCCAGAAGGACATTTTTAAGGGTGTTTTGTGTTTGAGTGGCGGGTTTTGGTAGCGGGGGATGGGCTGCGGGCGTGGCTGCTGTGAGAAGCTGCCAGAAGCTTCCCCGGCTCCAAGCCAGACCCGCCGCTGGCCAAGGCCGAGCCCATCAGCGACGGCGGCAGCGCCTCTGGGATAACAGATTTAAGAGGGGAACCTGCAGCAGGGGAGGAGATTGGGGTGTGAGAGAAACCCCCACCCAGACCCTGAGGTCTGTGAGGAAGGCGGGGAGGCGGTGGGCTGGAGGAGGGGGTGGCCCTGCAGCCCCTGGGGAGATGGCAGGCTGTCCCCCTGCAGGCATGGAGGGGAGCAAGGGAGCAGATGCCCCCCTGCAGCCCGGGGAGGACCCCACGCCAGAGCAGGTGGGTGCCCCCCAAGATGGCCGTGACTCGAAGGGAAGCCTGCGCTGGAGCAGTCAGTGCCGGAAGGGCTGGAGGCCACAGAAAGGACCCACGCTGGAGCAGTTTATGAAGAACTGCAGCCCGTGGGAAGGACTCGCGTTGGAGCAGTTCGTGAATAACCGTCTCCCGTGGGAGGGACCCCAGGCCGGAGCAGGGGCAGAGTGCGGAGTCCTGCCGCTGAGGAGGAAGGAGTGGCAGAGACAAGGTGTGGGGGTCTGACCCCAACCCCCGTTCCCCGTCCCCCTGCGCTGCCGGGGGGGAGGAGGGGGAGAAATCAGGAGTGGAGTTGAGCTGAGAAGAAGGGAGGGCTGGGGGAAGGTGTTTTAAGATTTGGCTTTACGTCTCATTATCCTGTTTTGATTTGACTGGTAACAAATTAAATCAATTTTGGTTTTCTTCCCCAAGTTGAGTCTGTTTGGTCTGTCACCATAATTGGTGAGTGGTCCCTTCCTGGCCTTGTGTCAACCCACGAGCTTTTATTTGTATTTTCTCCTGCCGGTCCCACAGGCGTGGGGGGAGGAGTGAGTGAGTGGCTGCATGGTGCTTTGTTGCCGCTGGGCTGAAACCACGAGAAAGTGTCTGGAGCGCATCCTATTTACAAGGTCTAGGTAGCTGGATTCATTTAGCCTGAAGAACAGGCTGATTTATGCAGTCTTGCTTCACCGAGAGCGGGTGGTAGAGAAGATGTGGTCAGGTTCTTCTCAGAGATGCATGGGAAGGACAAGAGGCATTGGTCATGGTTGGTGCTTGAGGAAGGCCCAAATGGAGGTGAGGAAAAAATTCTTCCTTGGGAGTGCTGCTGTGGGAAGAGGTTACTCTAAGAAGCTGTGGAATCACCAGCCTTGGAAGTTCTCCAAATTCAGCTGGACAAGGTTTTAAGTAATACGATATAACTTTGAAGTTAGTCCTGCTTTGACCATAGGGCTACACTAGGTGATCTCAAGAGGTCCCTTCCAACCTGAATTATTCTGTGAGTCTGAACAGTATTACTGAGTGCTTTCTTGTAGCAGAAGGCTGACTGTTAAAATTTCTTCTAAGGAGTGATTAAAGGAGTGTGTGAAAAAGAGGTTGATTTTTTTTCTCTTCCTTACTCCTGAGTTTAAATAGTTTGTGTTTAGCAAGCCTTTTTGCAGTGCCACTATTGTGTGATTATTGTTTTTGTGAGATGGTAAGTAAAATGAAGTGTCAGTGTGAATGAAGAGTGGCAACGATAGTGTTGGCCTTCAAAAGAAAGGCAAAGTTTTCTTAGCAATTACTGCCCTGAAAGTGTAACTGCTGGTAAAATAATGGGCCTGATATTAAAAGAGGATGCAAAATTAAGAGTCTGCAGGTGACAGACTTGTAAGCAATAACAACATGAGTTCATAAAAAATAAATCTTACCAGACAATGCAATTGTCTTTTTTGATAGAACTGCAAAATTAATGATTTTAGGGAATGAAGAAGGAAGTAGGTATATGTTTAGTTTCTAACATGAAGATAAATTGAAATTGGTTTGGGTAGGAAGAGTATCAGGTGGATTGAAAGTTGGGTGAAAGATAGTAAGCAAAAGCTGATTGTCAACAGCAGTGCAATGGTTATACAGGTTGGGAGTTAGACTGGTGTCTAATGTTTCTGTTTATGATATGACAGAAGGAGAGAGAAAATACTCTTAATGAGCTTTGAAAATATACTGGGAATTGTGAGCCTCAGAGCAGAAAAGTAAGGGGCAGTAGGTTTAGATACATAAAGAGAAAATAAAATGAGATTAAACTTGGAGAACTACTAAATCAGGAGCATGTGTGCTATCTGGAGCATATATACTGAACAGAAGTGGGGAGAGAGGTGTTCAAAGAGATGCGCCAATATGTGGTGCTGAAAATGGCAGCTAAGATCCTAGAACCCCTTTTGAGCTGGGGGCTTGATCTTGCCGCTGCCATGGGGCAGGGCCACCTTAAACCCCTTGCCCATGCCATTGGGCTTGAACAACAGAGTACACTGCTTGCAGAAATAGCTTAGAATAAACTTTGTCCTATCTGCATGAGTCAGTACACCCACGTTTTGAAGGTACTGGGATGTCCTGTTGGTAAAATTTGTTGTCTGGAAGTGCCTGTCTTGACAGAACGAGATTGGCGTGAAAATGACTGATGGGAAATGATTGCACCCAGAACTGTTCAGATAATGAACTGAATGAACTTTTCCACCCAGTTATGGGAATATGGGGCTTAACGTCGCAGCTTATGATGGAAGGTGTGCAAGGAGAAGCATACACAGCTGGAAGTGTGTTTTGGTGGTAGGTCTTCTGAATTCCACTTAAGTAGTGTTCTCAGCACGTGTCTGTTGTATGGTACATTCTGCGTACCATTTTCAGAAAGCACTGTGCACTGTTCAACCCTGTCACTCCACCACACTAGCAAAGGCTCACTTTTTTCAGTACGAATTGTGTGCACCTGCTAAAAACAGGTCTGCACAATGCCAAAGCTTAACTGGTTATTTTTTGTATTGCAGCCTTGTCTTTGAAACTGCGGTGAGACACTAGACTTAAGAGCTGTAAAACACAAAGCAGAAAATGATCTGTGGCTCAGAGTTTGTGGTGCCGCTCAAATTCTTCATGACTGTTCACAGCCTGCCTTGGCCCTCCAGCATGCAGAATGGTTCAGTTCTACCATGCTAGGTCCAAGTTGAGAGCTGATACTGAGCTATATGCATTATTCTCATTTTACATGAAAGGGTGTAGTATGTACATTTGATCTCATTGCATAAAAGATCACAGTTTGGGGAAAAAAAAAAAAGAGATGTGATAGTGAGTGAACCTCACTTTCCTAACCTGAAAAGAATTTTTAACCTCAAATTGGCTTATTTATTTAGAGGTAGTGAAGTATCAGGACAATCCGTAGCCAGGTGGTGGTTTAGTTTTTGTTGGGTTTGGGGTTTTTTTACTTCCCTGCCTACTGAGAGGGGCATTAGCACAGCTAAGGTTTAGGTAAGGGTGGTTTTCACGCTTGGAGAATGAATTTTGGGGCTACTGTACTGGTTAAACTAGGGGTCAGAGGGCTTTTGGGGAGGTAAGTTTCAATCGGAACATAAGCCCACAGAGAGATGCTTATATGAGGAATGTACTGAATGAGGACTGGATCCCAGTTACAAGTCTGTGCTAGACTCTTGAAGATTTGTTAGCTAGTTGAAATAGAGAAATAAGCATACACAGCTGGATATTAGTATGACTTTATTTTTGTATATAAACTCAATAGCTTGAACTGTCACTAGTACTTTCTGTCTGAAGTTTCATCTTAGTATTTATCTTGTGTTCTGGATGACTCAGTGCTTTTAGGGTGGAGTGTATTGCTTTGTTTTCTTACCTGGTTTTCTGCGTATTGTAGAAAATAACAGTTGTGGTAAAAAAAAAATTACTCTGAATGTTGTTGGGAGTGGTTTATTTGAGCATTGCCTGAGAGCTGCAAGAAGACCTGTGTGTGGAATGACTAAAATGTTTGAGTATTTTGGGATCCTTTTTTCAATGATTACATGAGGGCAGCCTTTAAAGTGAGCTGTGGCCTCATCTCCTCCTAGCCATGCTGCTTTGATTATTGCATGTGCGTTGACTGCTGCTCAGCTGACAGCTTCAATCAAACTCCCTTTAATGTCTTTAGTGAAACACTGTCTCAGCTCCAGAGGTCTGGCTCTCATATAAGGCGTGCAATTTCTTTTAGCTCCTGCTTGCTGTTACAATTCCAGGGACACCTGTGCCTGGTCATAAGAATCAGGTTCAGTTGTTTGCAGAAAAGAAAAAAGTACTTACTTAATCCTGATTGGCACAGGAATAAAAATGATGTTCATGAATACGTGAAGGTTTTGCCTCCAGTCAAGTCATGGGCCCTTTATGGTGGGAGTCCATAAATTTCCTTGCAGAATGCCCTGCATTGGAAGAGAGAGCCTGGGCCGTTTTGCCCATACCTAAGGTTCATGGGTACAGCTGTCAGACTACCATCACCTGACTTGTGAATATTCACTTTCTGCTACTGTTGTGATGTGTGCCTGAGGCTACTCTGCACACTGTCAGAGGTGAAGGTGTGACCGCCCAGCTCCAATTCTGTCTTTTACCATTTTAAATTCTGCCAAAAGCAGAATGAATGAGTTCTGGTTTTCTTTCAGACTTTCATGGTTGACCTCATTACAGACTTCTCCCTCCCTTCCCCAACTTCCACCCGCTCCAGACTCCAAGATCTCCCCTATGTCCCTCCGATAGGGCTGTGTATGTAAGAGCTCGGTGCGCAGCGTGCGAGCCCGGAGTCATGTGCATGCCCGTTCTTCACGCAGGCTCCGGGTCAGCCTTGCGGACTGTTCCGCCTTGCTGCTATTGATACCCCAAACACATGCTGCGGTGTGTTGGGTTGGGTTTCCAGGACTCGTATGGCACCGTGCCTGCTCCCTTCCCTCAGGTTTCACTGAAGCTGATAGACAACCTGGTTGCATAAATCTTCTTTCTTTAGAAATCCACAGTGAAAATAAGTAATGTGATTTGGGAAAGGAGGAGTGGCTAGAACCTGTTGCTGTTGCCATGTTGCAACTTCATTTATAGCAAAGAGGTAGATTTTTTGGTTTGTTTTTTTGTTTAGGAAGGTGGAGGCAAAGAGACCACCGGGATAAACTAGAATTGACCACTGAATGACTTAGGTTTATTGCTGGCTGTATTTCTTTTAGAGCTTAAAAAACTCTAAAGTTCAGCTAATTTCCTGCATGTTCATCCCCTTCTTTGACTCTTGTAACACCTTTAAGTGTGTACTTAGCTGTACTGATGTACTGAAATGAGACTTTTAAAAATCTCAGGGAGACCTGATCCTGTTAGGAACAGAGGAATTGCTTATTATTTTTTAAATCTGTAGGAACTATGCCATGGGTTTTCTTTTTGGACTGTAATGAGTTGCTTTTCCTCTGAGTTACAGCAGGCAATGCTAGTTTAACATAGAATATGGTCACTTGCTATGGGAAGAAACTCTGTTGTCAACCTGAATGGCTACCCAGATTAGCCTTGCAAAGATAAATCATGTCAGGGTATGAAAATCTGTTTGATTCTGTAAGAATGAAAGGAATGTACAGCACTTTGAAGGTATGTGCATAGGACTCTTTAACTTGATCATCAAAATTGTGTTTTATAGTCACATGAGTACTGGAAGTTGGGACGTTAAAAAGATCTCAATTCTTTCAGCAGTTCTGTCAAAATAGCTCTTTAGGATTATTAGCACCCAAGGAACAAACCCATGTTTGTTTGTTTTCTTCATATTTTATGCTCCTTGTAATATAGCACAGTAAAGACAAAGCAAAACACTGCAGAGGAGGTGTTTCCATATGCTAACGCTTGCCATTAGAAGAGCTCGTGACAGGGAGGTTAGAGACACTGTGACTAATAATCCTTCAAAATCCCAAGGAAAATAACACACCATGTATGTCTGCTGCAGAATGAAACATCTAGGTGGGCTCAGCCCAAGGACAAGACTGTCTATAACTGTTAAAGGCTCTAACAATAAAGCAGTTATTTGGGGATATGGCCAGATGTAGCACCATTTTGCTTGGTAAATTGCCTTTTTCTTTTGAAAGACTAGTCATTTACTCAGTATTTTGATGAAAAGCTTTAATAATAAGAACAATATACATTATTCATATATTCAATCTGATACCTCTTTTAGCACTTAAAGGAACAACAGCTGCTGAAGTCAGTCTCCTGTCCAAAAAGTTTTATTCACTCTTATTACAGTAGCATCTGAGATGCCCTGAACTAAGGTGTTGGAGTGAGCAAAAGGATTTTTGTCCCTTCTTCTTCCTCTCCTCCCACCCTCTTCCTTATTCTCCCTCCCCTCTTCTCCACTGGCTGGTTTTGTGCGAAGTTTCACAGACTCTCCTCTCTTCCTCACAAGGGCTATAAGAAGAGAACAGTATGATAAGGAAGCTTTAGGGAGAGACTTACAACACAAGATGTATCTGAAACAACTTTCTAGACTGTTTGTAAAGACCAACATTATTTTATGTTGATAATGCCCAGTTAAGGAGATGGGCGACTTGTCAGATCAAAGTCCTTATATAGCTTTCTACTGTCATGACATAGTGGCAACACCAAAAGAAATTCCAGCATCTCTGCTCAAGGATCAAGGTTTCTTCTCCCATATAAATAACTTTAATTTTGGATATTTCAGAAATTCACTCTTGAGGAGATTAAAAACAGCCCTTCATCTGTGCAGCCCGTACATCTCTAGGGGCAGATGGATTGCCTTTAAATAATTACTAATCCCTGTTTTCACAAATAAATTACATTCCTTTCCTTGGAAGGTCCTGCATTCTGACAAATACACCCTTTGTATGGGACTTAAACTCCAGTAACACAAGAAAAATGCAGAACACGGTAATGGGAAAGACTGGAATTTGTTGTGTCTTTTCTTCTGTTAAATGTGTTTTTCAACTAGACAGTAGTTAGCAGATTAGAAAGGATTACTACCAAATTAATTTACACAGATCAGACAGGCTTTATGATCTGTAGATACTCAATTGATAGGGTGAGGATGTTGCTAATTTGTCAAATCTAGCTACTGATAAGAAGCACATCTGTTTTTTTTTCCCCTCCTCATCAGAGTGATAGCAACTTCAATTTACATTTTTTTAGTGCCTGCAATTGTACTTCTATTGGAAGCAAGTCACTACTTCTCTGTCCTTAGAGAGCTCTGCACCATGGGGTTCAGTGTCAGTCTTTCACACTCCGGAGAGGAGTTATACTGTGACAGGGCATCGCACAGCCCATCTTTGGGGTCATGACTGACTCAAGTTTTGGATATTAGGACGGAATGTTAGAATCACAGCAAAGTCTAGGTTGGAAGGAGACGCTGGGGACCATGTGGTCCAACCTTCTGTTGAAAGAAGGGCCCCAGTTTAGGTTATCCAGGCGCCTGTCAAGCTGAGTCTTGAATATTTCCAGTGAGGGAGATTCTACCATCTCTCTAAGCAATCTATTCCAATGTTTAATTGTTCTCCCACTGAAGGGTTTTTTTCCCTTATATCCAGACAAAATTTTCCCCTGAGCAGCTTACTTCTATTGCTTGTCCTGCCAACATGCACCCTTGTGAACAAAGTACCACCATCTCTGTAACTGCCTTTTGGTTATCAGAAGACACTGATTAGCTTTCTAGAAAGTGGGAGTCTTTTAGGTGTTAGGCAGCACATCTGTCCTGACCTTAGTGTCTGCCTAAAGCACTAATATTAACATTTTATGAGCTGAAAGTTTTATTTCACAATAGTGTGTAGCATCCCTTGAGGGTATCTTCATCTCGAATTCTGTCCCTGAGCATGCATCTTTTCTCTTCTATAGTAGAAGTCAATGCTTTAAGATTTCCCAGTATTGAGAAATGTATGTCAATAATGGGTATCTGGCTTTTCATTTCAAATGTTCCCTGGTTGCTTTAAGAATGTGGTTTGCAGATTGTGCATCAGAGCTACTGGTGACCAGCCTGTGAAATCTGAGAGGGAATCTGGTTGACAGAACTTCGCAGCAGTAACGTAGCAGTGTACCATGCCAGGCCTTAAGTGGTCTGGGTTCTTTTTTTTCACTGCTGGAGAATGGAGGACACTGTGTAGAAATCAGTTTTAGATTCTTTGGCTTTTAAGTATTTCATCTTTATATTAAAATAAAAATAACCAGATCTTAAACATGAAGGATGTTTAAAATGTATGAAGCTAGTGCTGTGATAGACATTTTGAAGGCTCTGGTGCCAGGAACAATTCATTAGGGAACAATTCATAGGGAAGAATTCATTACTCCCCCTCCCCCCTCCCCGCCTACAGCTTGGTATTGATGTAGTCTTTTAGACTCAGTTAGAGATCATCGATATTTGAGAGAGACTGTATAAACATAGCAGATGTATTTGGTAGGGACAGAACTGAGACATCTGTAGAAATGGAGCTGAAAGTGCTACACAATAGCGATAGGCACTCTTTGGGAGGCCCTGAACTGGAATAAGGTTTCTTTGAAATGGTCCACACACTTTCTTAGTCTTTTTAGCAGCATAATACATAAACCTGGCATCGAATTACAGGACAGGTGCAAAGCGTCATTCTGTTTGGAAAAATACTCTGTGTAGAAAGAGAAACTGCACCTTCGAATTCATCAGCTCTATTCCCTTTGTATGTTAAGAGATCCATAACTCCTGATTCTATTGATTAAGCTTTTATTGCTTTTTGTTTCCTTTAAACCTACAGAATTCCAGTGGTACAGCTGTCAGGGAGTGAGAAGAGTTCTTTTCTTCTTCTTTATCTTCAGGCTCAGGCCAAATTGCTTACCATAGTCACAATTTATGAACCTTTGTTTTCGGTGTACACGGCAGAAAGCGTTCAAGTTGATTTAAAAGAAAAAAACACAGGCAACTGAGCTGACTTGATTTAGCAATCCTTGGAATACAGGGAACATGGGATTTCAGAGTGCAGTTTATGCAATCAGGCTTTGGTTGGAATCACGTTTAAAGCTGTGTAGTTGAGTATAGTATTTCTTCAAAAAGAGACAAACATACAGAATCTTTTCATGATTGTATCAGCCAAATTATCTTGCTTCAGCTTGCAGTAGAAGGGAGTAACCCCATTACTGGTAAATATTTAATAAGACAGTTTCTGTGCTATGGGAATGGAAACACTAAGTACTATACAAGAGTGTCTTGTAATAAAACCAATGGCACAGAAGGAGGTGGGGGAGGAGAAGACTGAGATGTGGTCAATTTAGAAAAGTTGGGTTTCACGTATGGGATAGGATGATGCTATCATCCTGTAACTCTTCTGAAAAGTGTCTGGGTGGCCTGAGAGAATTTCCTGTTTACTCTGGCCAGATGCTTGGCAGGAAAGGGACTGGTGCGACGTAAGAAATGAGCATATCGGAAAAATAACATAGAAGAAGAACCCATAGGCTGGATAAAATCCAGGGCACAAAGTATCTTTCATATTAGGGGCATTGATGTCCAAACTTGTATAGATCTGGTTTACAGGGTTAAAACAACAAAGGCAAGCAAAACATTAACTTGTTCTTTTGAAGGGAAGAAGTCTGGAAAGCCTTTTCAGTAAATTAGGTGAGGTTTGAAATTAGTCTAGACTTGGATATTTAGGAGAGAAGAGAGAAAGATCATATACATATCGTTGCTATGGGCGTCAAATTTGACTTGTACAAGGCATATTTGGACCAAAACCAGTACTGTCTACCCTTATGTGATATTGCACTTTAGAAGCCTTTAGTTTAGTTCACGTTGTTTAAAACCCATCTGGATACACACCATTACTAAGCATTTATGACTGTGTATTTGATAGATTCCTCTGAACCAGTGTGCAGAGCATAGCATGAAGCATCATGTTGGTTGCTTCTGAAACAAAATGCCAGCTTCCCAATTAATTTGTAAATGGAAAATATCTGCCTGTGATGAATTAACAAAGTGCTGCTTCTAAAGACCAATTGATATTTCATACTATAACTACCGCATACTTGTTACATGCTTAAGTAGATCAGAGCAGATTGAATGACACAAGTAGTTTTCTCCTCCAAAAACCACTTTTTTCTCTTTCAGAGGCCACTATGAGGAATTTTTGCAAGGATCTTGGTTTCTGGCTGCTGATCAAGGGTATTTTGGTTTTCTCATCTCTGAGAAACACTGATGGTATAAGTAAACTTTTTCAAAACTCAAGTGAATGTGGGCTTGGCTTTTGGGAAGGAGTCAAACATGCTTGCATCCATTCTTTACACCCCATATTAGGCTCTGAATGCTTGGTATTGCAGCTAGCACACGGCATTCTCACCAAGTGTAATGAGTCCTCCTTAATGCAGTTAAGGTCATAAAACTATGTTTTGCCGTTATACTTCTGCCTTTACAAAAGCTCATCAATTAATACACTGAAAAGTTAAGTAGCTCCTACTGTAAATCAGGTAATTGAACAGCTGCATGGCTTTTTTGTGGCTTGACAGACTGGGTCATGTCAAACTGTACACTGATTTTTTTCCCTTCCCTTCCCTTTCCTTTCCTCCTTTGTCATTTTAAATCTCTCACACCCTTGTAATAAGAGCTGACACCGATCACAAAGCTCATGAATAGCAGCACCGTTACATAAACCTGCTGGATTATAGTAAGAGGTTTACCTTGGTTTCATTTTTACACCCTCTCTTGTATCTCATGCAGAATAGATGAGAACCATTTAGCCTCATTCTTGTGAGATGAGTAAGGTGGCTAATGTATCTGCCTCCTCTTGGGATATAAATCTGACTTTGTTGCTGTTGGCAAAGCAAAAAGCATTAATTGCATGACTGTTGCGTTACCGGCACATCCTATTTTTGATGTTGAAGTTGACCATATCCCACAGTGTTACCTCACAACATGCCAGAAGCTTTATTGTGAGGGTAGGTGAGCTTTGTTGCAAAGGCAGATGCAGATGCTCAGATAGGATTGTTTTATAAATCTAAAGAGCTTCAAGACAGGAAGGAGTCTGTGGACTTTGCTCTGGCTAGATGTTGTGGAAGTTTGTTGGAAGCCATAGAAAAAGACCCCAGCCCAAACCAGCGAGCTGAAATGTGGCAGTTACGTGGTGGTTTGAGGAGAACATGAGAAGTGCTGTTAATGGCACTTGAGGTATGTGTGAGTTACCTTGAATTATTCAAAACCTGGTTCTCATGAATTCAGGAATGTGTCCCTTGAAAGACAAAAGGAGGTATGTGTGGGGAATTGTTAGGCAATGTAGCTTGTTCCCACAGTTGGTAGACCTCAGGGAGGGCCGGGAGTAGGCTGGGGACTGAAGGGCTGTAGAGACTTGATTCCCTCCTTGTTTCCAGACATTTCTGGGCCTCCAGTGTGGGGGCACAGCAGAAGGAAACCTTGTACTGTGGCTTGAACTTAGCCTACTCCGCTGACAGCTTTCAGCTGTGAGGCTACTGGCCCTGGGCTGGTACTTCATTCATTTGGCAGTTTGACTCCTTTGTGAAAGCTGTATCTCTTTGACTTGAAGGTGGAAGTTGGGATCAGGTTTTGCTTGGAAATGCTGTGGTAAACAGCCTTTTGATAACTCACACATCTCTGAGGTGATCCTCTCCAGTAAGGCAATCCATCTGTCACTTTTCAGCAGCGTCTTAAATTGGAGGCTGGGGGTGGTGGTGAGTTAATGGGGAAGGGAGCCTGAAATAACGGTGTAAGTCTGCTGCCCATTGTAGACATCTGGGTCTCTGCCAGCCCTGACACAGTGGTTTTAAATGTCCCCATTCATGGAGTCACACCTGTTTATGCTTAAGTGCCAAAAAATGAATATTGTAGCAATGAAGGAATTCACTCAATTGTGAAAGGAATGTGCCTAGAAATGTTCCTTCATGGCGTAACTGAGCAGGTTTCAGAGATGTGTGCTGCCTTTTAAAAATGAATGCTCACATCATTCTCTTGGTTCTTTCTTCACTTGGAGCCATTTGTAGGAGGGTTTTTTTTTTAATTTGTTTGGTTTTAATTTAATAGTTCTGCTAATACATAGACACCAGCTGTCAGTTAATTCAGAACAGCAGAGCGCTGGTGAAAGCCTCTTTAGAACACAGATTACAGAATATCCACCTGATTTTGTTCAAGGGACTTGTACACATTGGACACAGTTAGAAGAGTTCTTGTATTAAAGATGGCCTCCTATACCAAGAAGAGATGCTATCTCTCATGGCAGGCAAAAGACTTCTGCTATTTGCTAGCTTTCTTTAATCTGTAGTCAATATGGAACATGTAAAAATCTAAACTGTCATTTAAAGTGGGAGTGGAAGAGAAGCACTCAGGTCATGTACCTTACCTCTGCAAAAAATAATGTAGTAAATAAGAAGAACCCTTCTCACTTCCTCACCCCTGCTTTCTTTTTTTGGTCTTTAATTTTTAAAGCATGGTTTTGGAGATCTGATTTGTGATGTTTCATCCTGTGGTGATATCGGGGATATCATGTTACTGCCTTCCTGCCCATGTTTGACAGCTTTCTACTCCCTTGATCTTGTTTTCTCTGCGTGTGCAGTAAAAAGCACTTCTCTGCATATTCTTTTTGTGTACTGGGAGGGGACAGCAGTTGGTACTGCATATTTATTTGCATCATTGATGGCCAAGGGTTGGTTCGGTTTATGTTAGCTTCTTTACAAGGTGTCCCTCACTTGAAGATGGGCTTATTGATTTTACAAGTAACTAGTGTTAAACTAATGCTGTTGTAGTGAGAAACCCCCCTTTCGTCCTACAGGTAAGATACAATTTTAAACTGTAAGGATTTTCCCACTAGATTCTGGAATGTTGAACATTTCAAAGACCGAATTTTGAATGTAAAATAGAAAAGCAGAACAGGAGTGATGAAGAAAGGTCTGTTGAATCCGAATGACTTCACTTTCATAAAGGTAAGGTGTTGACAGAAACAGAATTGATTAAATTAATTTTGAATTTGAGTATTAACTCTTGTCCTTTAAAAAGGAGAATCTTTTCATCAGATGATTGAAAAAGATGATGGTATAAACATAGCTCAATTAGAAAGAAGCCCTAAGACAGCTAACTGAAAATACTAGGAAGTCAGAGAGTTTTCAGTAACAGGAGACACTGAAAACATAAGTGCTTAGATTAATGAAGGACAAATGACATGGGATGTAATAGAGGATGACAAAACAAGGGATTATGGGATGAGGATGAATGCCAGAACAGAAGACAGAGCTGGAATGCATAATAATGAAAGCGAATAAGAGGAAGATGCTGGTTTTTTAATGTAGTGCGCACCTACAGAACTCACTGCCATAAGAATTGAGGCTAAGTTCTCAGCAGAATTTAAGAAGGATTAACTGTTGATGGAGACAGAGCAATGTAGTTATCGCTATAGAAGATGAGATAAACACCCTGTAATTAAAAGGGATACAGATTCTTATGCTAAAAGGCATAAACAGACTCTTCCAAAGCATCTGGTACTCTCTGCTGCCTGGCAGGATAGGCCTGTCTACTTGGGCACATTGTTCTCTTGCCCCTCATATTTTCTATTTTCTCCCACCTGCTGGTGGGAGAATTGGTAAGGTGATTTGGGGACTTTAAAAAAAAAAAGTCCAGTATAGTTACTGTATTCAGAGCCAGCTATTAATGTCTTGTTTTCTGCCTGGATTGTAGGCTGGCTGTTGTATGGGTTGACTTGATCCCCATATGCACACTGCCAAGCCTACGAAGACTCTGACTTCCAGGGTTTCGCAGAAACAAACAATAAATAGACTTCCTAGATTTTAGTTCTTAAAGGTGAAAATACCAATGGTGAATTGCATTCTAACGTAATCTTTAGAAGACTTCTTTCAGATTTAGCGTATTTCTTGATGCTGTTTGTGAAGTGGAAACAAAACCCCGAAAGATTCTTGTGCTAGTGCAAATGTTTTAATTTAAAAGCCTAAATGTAAGTATCAGGATTTTTATTTTTTATAAAGTTACATTTTTCTGTTGCTTTGGAAACTCAGGCATTCTTTCTGCTCAGTCTGAGGGCCCCTGAGGGATGCCTGGTATGAAGGTGTGGCATAATCACAATTTCATAGATTCAGGACCCCATATTGCACTTTGACCCTCATCTCCCATGTCTCCTGTGCATTAGCATATCAAGTCATCATCTGCATCTGATCACAGTGGGTTACGGTCTTTGATATGGTTTACAACTAATTCCTTTGTACAATTGTGAGACAGAATCTCATTCTGTCTCTGGTGTGAAATTCTAAATAAGAAGTCTCAGCCACATATGCACTCTTGGCAGTAAATGATTTTTAGTGGAAATTGCAGGGACCAAATGACACAGAATGTTTGGCACAGTGGAAAGTCTTATAACAGGGTACAGGGAAGCTGCCTGGTTGTGTCGGGATGGAGTCAGGAAGGCCAAGGCGCAGCTGGAGCTGATCTTGGCAAGGGATGCTAAGAACAATAAG
>JAVKLA010000158.1:0-17797 GCA_034782735.1 Sagittarius serpentarius
AGCCAGCTGGCATTGGCTATATCGAACACAGGGGAAGCTTCTAGCAGCTTTTAAAGAAGCCGCCCCTGTGGCCCCCCTGCTACCAAAACCTTGCCACGTAAACCCATTACAATGCCTAATATTTTCTAGCATGTTTAATCATTTTGTATGATACTTACAAACTACACAAAAGGGTGGTGGTAATATATGGGTGGAACCAAGTGCTTAATGTGTATACCATAGTAGCTGGTAAAATATATTGTACTATAGTCCATGATATGACTGTCACAAATGTAATACTTGCCCAGTGATACTTTTTGTTAACTAAAATTTCTGTTTATCTTATGCTTTTATTTTGAAATATCCATTATGCACTGCAATGGGACAGAAATTTTTGTATTTGCTAAGGCAAAGATTGAACAGTCTAGTTTCCTTTTTTCTCCTACAGTAATTAAGAGAGCAAGATAAAAAAAAAAAGATTAAAAAAAGAAGTATTTTTGTGTGTTTGTCTGAGTACATTTTACCTGGTAAGTCGAAATGTCTAAGGCACAGATGTCTATGATATGATTAAAACTATTCTGTTAGTATGGACTGTGATATAGACAGAGAAGAACCTTTGAGAAAATGTTCTTTTCCTGCTAAAAACTTTAATAATATGTTACATTTCTGTAATGCCAATTATAATCAGACTTTGAAGAAACACACTTGAAGTTCACTTTAATTTAGGATACATGTAAGCTCTCATACAAAGGTGCTTTTTCCAAGAAGATGTAACAAATGAAAAATATAGAAATCAAACCTGGTTGCAGAGAAAATAATATATCGAAAAGTACTTATATGTAACATTAATATTTAGTATTATATATCAAACTATAAGTCCTGTTACCAGTTTCATATGGGCAGACATTCTGTATGCATGAAGCTAAATATTATGATCCATAGATGACACAATTAGGCCTCTTTGTCAGTATAATAGGCAAACTGGCATAAGAATATTTAAAGATATGGATAAAAACACTGGTCTGCTTGATGAAAGCAATTTTAGTTGAAATATCGTAATGTTAACAACATGTACCACAGGTTATGGCATGCTTTAGTGTCTGAACCAAAATCCGTAACAGTCAGTAGGGCTGCTTAGGTATTCAAAGGCAAAGGTATTTTGAAATGATTAGCAGAAGTTACAAGCTGAAGGAAAAAAACCATATACCTTTCCATGTAATAACTCCTTACAGAAAATTGCTCGGGTTCAAATTGTAAGAATCCTGTCTTTTCAGCAAGACAAAATGGTCTGTATTGTCAGAAATGACCATTTTCATTAAGAATGTGAATATACTCAATTTTTGAGAAAATACCAAAAAGTAAAAATTAGAAAAACTGTGTGTTTATTTACGCATATGCATACATCACTATATAAAGAGTAAAACGGGGCATCTCCTCCAACCTCAGTGTTCCCTATGTTGTTCTTTCCATCCAGTGTTTTGCCCTTTCTCACACAGGCTCTCCCTGAGGCGCCGCCATCGTGGCTGCGGGGCTCAGCCGTGCCCTGCGGTGGGGCGGTTGGAGCCGGCTGGAACCGGCTGTGTCCGGCACGGGGCAGCCCCAGCCGCTCCTCACAGAGGCCGCCCTGCAGCCCCCCCCGCCAGCCCCTGGGCACCTGCACCCCGTATGTAAGTATGAAAACAGTATATGTGTCTTTTTCTCTACTTTGACATCCACAGATACACAGATAGAGTTTGTTCTTTATATAAATATATGCAAGAAAAAAAGAAAAGGAAAATAAATCAGCATAAAATGCACACACCAGGGGACTTATCCTACAGAAATACATACATAGAGTAATTTACAACTTGGAAATGTAATTGTGAAAAAGGTAGATGTATAGTCATTGAACTTGTTCCATGTCATAGCCCGATCAGTGACATCTGTGAACCAAACTGACAAGGTTTTATGTTTTTATAGTCTGATTCTGTATCCTACATATTTTTACATAGCGACGGTTTAGGTGCCTTGGCAGAAAAGGTTCCAGCTCATCGTCAAACACATGCCTTTAGTAAAGGTTTATTTCATATATCAACAAGCTGTGAAATTAAGAGTTCTGTTGAAAGAGATCACTCCAGGTGATTACCTCTATAAATTCCCTTTTTAACAGAACATATTTCATTCCACTCAAAGTCAGAACAAAGCTAAAATGTCCTACCAAAATGCCTCACTGGTATTTTGCACTTTATGAACTGTCAGTGTGATATAATGTAAAATCAGAAACAGATATATAACTATATCACAATGCAGTGGGATGGAAATTCTGCAGAGAAAGCACTGGGAAAAAATTAGAGAATGACAGGAAATATAAAATTGAATGAAGTATGTTACCGCTAATTTTTGCTGTTGACCCAAGTTTATTTCTACGCCAACTAACTTTCTCTCCCTTTCTCTAAAATTAAAAGTAAGTCTTGACAATAATTTCCTGTCCCACGGGGCTCATCGCTGGATGCCGCAAACTGGCATTAGACAGCATGTCTGCGGTCTCCTGGAAGTCAGAGACCTTTCCTTGCTCTGACAGCACAGAGCTAGGAAGCTGCTCCCGCTCTCCATATGGTGACTCCTTACGGCCCAAGGGCTTACCACCTGGTAAAAACAGACATAAAAGCCAGCTGCTGGAGTACGAGAGCTCTCCAGGCACTTTTACGGGGGGCTGTGCTGGGGACAGCTAAGTGTATTGGCAAAGTATCGCCATTCATTTTCTAGGAGATGGCTCTAGCTCATATACTTCATATGCTGCTTTAAACTCTGCCAAGCCCCAAGGTCACCGTAACACCGGCTCTGTAATCTGTGAGCCATAACAACTCCTCCACAGTCCTGCTCTGCTGCACCCGGCAGATAGCAGGTGAAGTAAAAAATCTGTCCCCACCTTTAGGCAGCATAATCTTCATGTCAGTAAGTAGAAAGATTTCCTGAAATACGGTAACATTTTTATTCTAATGGCAGACTTAAACATACTCCCTTACAATCCCCTGAAATAAAAGTTCACATAGCCTTCTTTCTAAAAAAAAAAAAGGGGGTGGTTTTCCTCTCTCTTCCAACTACACAGCACTATATGTCTTTTCATAACTTAGCAGACAGATAGAAATAATATTAATTCTTTCTGATGGTAGACTATACTATTCTAGACTACAAGACAAAATATGCAGTCATTTTTCCTCAGCCACCTTTTTCTCCTAACCATGCTTTTCCCTAACAGGAAAAGAATATAAAGCCAGACTGAATAAATTTACAAGATAAGCAAACGTGGAAGACATTTGGCCATGCCATGGTCATTTATGCTGATCTAAACCCAGATTAATTCCACAATCATGTTCTGTGGTGAGGTGACACTGGGCTCTGGAATTCCAGCTGAGCACAGACTGTCAAAGAAGGGCAGGACTGGGAAGGGAGGTAGGGGGGCAAGACACATCTAGAGACTTTAAGAGCAAAGAAATAATGAAACATGTTGACATTGAACTAGGGAAAAAAAACCCAAACTACTGGAGGTCTAAGCAAATTGTTCATTTAAAGGGGTTGTTGTGTCGTTTGAAAAAGTCATCAATCTGCTATTATATAACCAAAAAAACATTTTTTGTAGGATTTTCAACCTGACTTACAGAAGTATTACATGAACTAAAATAGATACTTTAGTATGGGAAGATTCCTAGTTAAATTTGACAACCAAAAATGCATAGACAGTTTCAGAGAAGCTTTACGAAAAATCTCCAAACTTGTGATGAGTTTTATCTGAACTGAAGATCTGAATAATGACTCATTTCTAGCTTATTTACAAATGTAGAAAACAGCTTTTATAGTTGTACAAGTTATGAAAGTAATTTGAAAATCCTTATTTGCATTTTAGAAAAGTCAAATGAAAAACAAATCTTAAATCTGTGTTTTATAATGTAATTTTAGCTCTACAAATGTCAAACCAAATTATATCATGAAGAAAACATGTCTTGTTTTTCACATCAAAACCTGATCCAGCCTGGCTCCAGAGATTCAACATGCTTATCCGTTTAGATATCATATGTAAGAGCAACTAGTTCTTTTTTATTTTTCATCTAGACCTACTTGCAACCCAGAAATAATTTTTATTGAGAACTTCAACAAACATTGAAACATATTCACAGCTCTAGCTGATATTATTTTCTTTCATTGGATTTCTTCCAACCGTATCACTCCAATCCCTTCACATGTGTATAAAAATATTACATGTTTGTTAATGATAAAAACAAACAAATAAAAAACTTGTCAACAGGCTGAATTTTCCCTTGCAAAGGTAACTTACACACACACACAAGTGTGTAGTTGGTCAGAAATGAAATATAATGTCATATAAAAATATTTCAAAACTTTCTCATTTGCACGTGTTGATGTAAATATGTTATTGCTGATGCTTCATTTCATTCACTCTGTAATTTGAAATTTGTAATAGTTCTCTCTCATCTGCTATCTACTTTCTCAGCATGTAAACAAATCTGTAACTGATATTCAGGAGCATGATCTGGATCACTCGTGAACTAAAACATTCTGAAAAATAACAACACAATATGCACTCTAGCGAGAAATAATACGCCATGCTGTCTATGAATACAGACATCCAAAGCAATGTGCCCTGCTTATTACTTTATGTTATTAATATTGTATACAAAGAAGGCAAATATAAGATAAAAACACAGGTTTTAGTTTTATTTTTTAATCAAGGCTAGGTATTTTCTAGGCTTTTGTGGCATAAGGCAAAGAAATATTTGTTATATGTCCAGATGCCAAAGCAAGTTGAGTTCCCTTCTGAAAAAAAAAAGATAACCTTCTAGAAGTTACCTGCAGTGCATGGCTTTAATCCACCAGTTCACCTAAACACAACTTTCCCTGGAATAACCAGTGTTGGGATCAAAGAAAAGAAATTCCAAAAGCTTCATGTGGACTCTAAGTCACAGCCATTCCTTGAAACTCTTTATATCTTTTCTCATTATCAGGGGAAAATAGCAACGGCTCTCAGAGATCTCATGGAGCTGGCTACACTAATGCTTGCCCTTAAAGTCTGGATATGAGCAAGACTTCTTGACTCTATTAAGAAACAGTGTGGAAGTAGGAAAACCAGTAAATATTAGCTGAACACCTGAGTTATGCAAGCAAAAGGACATTTTATCATTTCTTTCAGATTCCTTTCTTCTCCTTTAAACATGCAGAGAGCTGAATTTATACCCTAATACACAGTAATCGCTAAGAAGCAATTGTAGAACAATGCAGAAGATGAACAGCATACGCACATACATACATGCACTTATAATGTATATTCTAGAATAATAATTGGAATTGATCACATGAAGTCTACTGGAATGGTTTATATACATAAAGTGACCCTCTTAAATGCCCTGCTCTACTTTCAGGAGTCCCTGCAGCAATTCAGTTACCTTCTCACTTTCCAAGGGTCAGCCGTCATGAGTTGCAGATCCTTTAGCTCCGCTCATCTCCTTAATTCCTTTTTACCTGCATCTGTTCCCTCTCTTGCTGGGACCTGGCATTTTTATAACCTTTTGGTTATTTCATAATAAAGACATAGGATTTTGACCTTCCATCATTCCTCTTGCTTTTATGGAGCAGTTTTGACTACATCTTCAAATTAATATTCAGGGAGTCTAACTTCAGTGCAATGAATTGCTTACCTGTTGACTGAATAAGAAACTCAGGCTCCTAACTTTCCTGATCCAGATGCAGTGTATTTCAGATGGTCAAACAGGCTAAAATTTAGATTATTAGAATGGTTCCTCAGCAGCATCGGTATTCAAATGCTGTTAAATACATGCATGATATTCATGTAGGGTCTTCATATCAACACAGAAATTCAAATACTAGTAGGCATAAATATCTAAAAAAAAAATCCCTTTTACCTTCCAGAATATTATTTTTTATTATTACTAATTGTGAGAGAAATACATGAGACTGAAGAAATGACAGTATTCCTCAGGAGCTAAACCCAGCAATGTCTGCAAGTATTACAGTACAGTTTTGGGTCCTTTAAACTAAAGGGTTGGGGGAAGGGAACCTCAATCCATCCCACTCCTACCAGTTTGATGCCAGTGCCAGCAACAGATGCCCAGAGCCTGGAGGGGGATCACAGGTCAGCAGGAGGGCACCTGAAGAGCAGCACAAAGGAATTCCAGCCACTGCAGCCAGTTAATCACCTTTATTGGGAGCCAAACTTAAATGCCTCTATGCAAACACAGGTAGCATTGGAATCAACAAGAAGAGTTAGAGACGTGCACACGCCTGCAGGGCTTTGATCTTATTGGCATTGCAAAGACATGGTGGGATGACTCCTATGACTGGAGTGTTGGAACGGAAGGATAGAGGCTCATTAGGAAGGACAGGCAGGGGAGGGGAGGAGGGGGTGTCACCCTCTATATCAGTGACCAGCTGGAGTGCACGGAGCTCCACCTGGGGATGGACGAGAAGCCGACCGAGAACTTGTGGGTCAGAATTAAAGGGAGGGCAGGGACAGGTAACATTATAGTGGGGGTCTGCTACAGGCCACCTGACCAGGAAGACCGAGAGGATGAGGCCCTCTATAGACAGACAGGAGCAGTCTCACATTCACAAGCCCTGGTCCTCATGGGGGACTTCAACCACCCCGATATCTGCTGGAGGGACAACGCAGCAGGGCATAAGCAGTCCAGGAGGTTCCTGGAATGCACTGATGACAATTTCCTTCTCCAAGTGATAGAGGAGCCAACGAGGAGAGGTACTATGCTGGACCTTGCTCTCACCAACAAGGAGGGGCTGGTGGGGAACGTGAAGCTCAAGGGCAGCCTTAGCTGCAGTGACCATGAAATGGTGGAGTTCAAGATCCTTAGGGTAGCAAGGAGGGCGCGCAGCAAGCTCACTACCCTGGACTTCAGGAGAGCAGACTTTGGCCTCTTCAGGGATCTGCTTGGTAGAGTACCATTGGATAAAGCCCTGGAGGGAATAGGGGCCCATGAAAGCTGATTAATATTCAAGAGTTACCTCCTCCAATCTCAGGAGTGATGCGTTCCAGCAAAGAGGAAGTCAGGCAAAAATGCCAGGAGGCCTGCGTGGGTCAACAAGGAGCTTGTGGACAAACTCCAACACAAAAAGGAAGCCTGCAGAGGGTAGAAGCAAGGACAGGTAGCCTAGGAGTAATACAGAGAAATTGTCTGAGCAGACAGGGATCAGGTCAGCAATGCTACAGCCCTGATAGGATTAGATCTGGCCAGGGATGTCAGGGCAACAAGAAAAGCTTCTATAGGTACATTGGTGATAAAAGGAAGACTAGGGAAAGTGTAGGCCCTCTCCAGGAGGAAAAAGGAGACCTGGTAACCCAGGACATGGTGAAGGCTGAGGTACTCAATGATGTCTCTGCCTCAGTCTTCACCAGCAAGTGCTGCAGCCACACCACCCAAGTCACAGAAGGCGAAGGCAGAATGAAGAAATGCCCACTGTAGGAGATCAGGTTCGAGATCATCTAAGGAACCTAAAGGTGCACAAGTCCATGGGACCTGATGAGATGCATCCGGCAGATGAGGTGGCTAAGCCACTATCCATCATATTTGAGAAGTCATGGCAGTCAAGTGAAGTTCCCACTGACTGGAAAGGGGAAACATAACCCCCATATTTAAAAAGGGAAAAAGGAAGACCCGGGGAACTACAGGCCAGTCAGTCTCACCTCCGTGCCCAGCAAGATCATGGAGCAGATCTTCCTGGAATTTATACTAAGGCACATGGAAAATAAGAAGGTGATTGGTGACAGCCAACATGGCTTCACTAAGGGCAAATCCTGCCTGACAAATTTGGTGGCCTTCTACAACGGGGTTACAGTTTTGGTGGATAAAGGAAGAGCAACTGATGTCATCTACCGGGACTTGTGCAAAGCATTTGACACTGTCCCACATGACATCCTTGTCTTTAAATTGGAGAGACATGGATTTGACAGATGGACCACTCCGTGGATAAGGAATTGGCTGGACAGTCGCACTCAAAGGGTTGCGGTCAACAGCTCGATGTCTAAGTGGAGATCAGTGACAAATGGTTTTCCTCAGGGGCCGGTATTGGGACCAGTGGTGTTTAACATCTTTGTCGGCAACATGGACAGTAGGTTTGAGTGCACCCTCAGCAAGTTTGCTGACAAACGACAACGCTGGAGGGAAGAGATGCCATCCAGATGGACCTAGACAGGCTTTAGAGGTGAGCCCATGCAATTCTCATGAAGTTCAACAAGGCCAAGTCCTGCACATGGGTTGGGGCAATCCCAAGCACAAATACAGGCTGAGTGGAGAATGGATTGAGAGCAACCCTATGGAGAAGGCCTTGGGGGTGTTGGTTGACAGGAAGCTCAACGTGACCCAGCAGTGTGCATTTGCAGCCCAGAAACCTGGGCTGCATCAAAAGAAGCATGACCAGCAGGTCGAGGGAGGTGATTCTGCCCCTCTACTCTGCTCTCGTGAGACCCCACCTGGAGTACTGCGTTCAGCTCTGGGGCCCCGAACATAAGAAGGACATGGAACTGTTAGAACGGGTCCAGAGGAGGGCCACAAGGATGATCAGAGGGCTGGAGCACGTCTCCTGTGAAGACAGGCTGAGAGAGTTGGCGGTTGTTCAGCCTGGAGAAGAGAAGGCTCCGGGGAGACCTTATAGCAGCCTTCCAGTACCCAAAAGGGGCCTATAAGAAAGCTGGAGAGGGACTTTTTACAAGGGCATGTAGTGATAGGACAAGGGGTAATGGCTTTAAAATGAAAGAAGGTAGAGTTAGATGAGATGTAAGGAAGAAGTTCTTCATTGTGAGGGTGAAGAGGCACCGGAACAGGTTGCCCAGAGAGGCTGTGGATGCCTCATCCCTGGAAATGTTCAAGGCCAGGTTGGATAGGGCTTTGAGCAACCTGGTCTAGTGGAAGGTGTCCCTGCCTATGGCAGGGGGGTTGGAACTAGATGACCTTTAAGGTCCCTTCCAACCCAAACCATTCTATGATTCTATGATTCTGTTTTGCCAAATTTTGAATTTTTAGTATACTTCTTAATAAGGATCTATCGTTCTTACTCCTTTCTAAGATAGTAAATTGCTATTTTTTGCTTAATTTAACTACCTCTGTTCTGATATTTATTCCCTTTATTCTGTAGAGCTTCAGGTGACTATTATATTGAAAAGAATTTTCTAAAGCTCTCACATACTCACTTGTTATTGTAATTTAAATATCAAAGTCAGATTGTATTTCCAGCTTTTATGTCAATTTCTATGTGGCCTTCTGCTGAAAAATCAGAGGTACAATATAAAGTATAAGTGAATAGTAATCTCATTAAAAACTTTCATATAGTATGTATTGTTGACTTATTTTGCTTCAAATCGCTTCATATCTTGCACGAGTTTACTTTGCACCATTGGCAGATGACAGAATAAATACAGAATAAGAGAGGTAGTCTGCAGTGTTTGTGATATCTAGTGAAATTGTATGAAATTCTCATAAATCTCAACTCTACACTATTTCATGATATTATTAGAATAGTTGTAAGATGGTGGTGATTACTGTGAATGACATTGTCATTTTTCTGCTCCATTGTGGTACCTAAAAGTCCAAATACAAATGCAGAAAAAATTACTGATTTGTGAACTTGACATTTTGACTTGGAACTCTAAGGCCAAAAAGTTGAATATTTCTGAAGCTCAGCGACATTTTATTTCATCTTAAACAGTCAGGCCTTTCCATTTTTCAGAAGACCTGTTCTTAATTGCATAGATAGTAAAACTGCTTGGTTTTTTTGGATGACAGGGGCTTCATCACTGAAGCAGGAAGGACAGAAAATCTGTTTCTGCTGAAAGCAGTGATAATTCTGTGTTAAATATAAAGGAAGCAGGGTGGGGGTTTTGAAGTGTGATGAATCTTGGCCCTATGTTGTTCAAGTACAATGAAGTCTTTGCCAGAAAAAAAACATTTATTTTTCTTTTCTTTTCTCCTACACACTCTTGAACAAAGAACTGAACGGCCTTGGAGATGCACTTCAGACATAAAGCCCTTTAGCAAGAGTCTCTCTCTTCTTTTCTCCATCAACTATGGAAGGATCTTGTGGAAATTAGTGAGTGGGACAACATTTATAAAGTTGGAGGATATTCTTCTTCCCTCACCAACCCAAGAACAAAACTGAAAAAAAAGGAGAACAAAGAGAAAAAATGTTAGAAATAGTTGAAAGTTCCTCAGTAAGCTTCACACCCAGGGATGCTCTTTTCACAGCTGTAGAAATTCTCAAAATCATTGAGTGATAATGCATGTAATACATCTCATCTCCCTTCTATGTTTTATGACATAGTTATGCACTGGCTTGATTTACTCAGGACTGTATTTCAAAGTTGGCCTGAGGAGGATAAGACCTTTACTTCTTTTGAGGCTCTTTAACGCTCTTGCAACACAAAATGTCCTAAATAAACCTTGATTATTTCAGAATTTTCCATGCGGATATGGGAATATCCAGATGCTATCAAATCTATAGCTTTAGTGCCAGCATTCTGCCTCTTCTCAGTAGTGTGTCAGCCTTACTGAAATGGTCTGTGGTCTGAGATGAGCAATGAACATTTCTGGTCAATGGGTGAATGTTTCTGCAAGATTTTTCCAGTAGCATGTTTTAATGATACAGATGATGAACATCATCTTCCATCATTACATTTATGTAGGAGACCTTATAAAAAACAGCAATTCAGCTTCACAGTTTTAATACGTTTACAAGTTGTGAGAGCCCTAACTCTCCTGAAGTGAGTAATGGCACTCAGTTATCAATGAGCGTATTTTTTCACATTTGCAGTATTTTAGATCTTTGAAAAGTACATTGTCTAAGGTGTCACTTATTACAGACAGCTGAGGGGGAGGGGAAAATGAAAGAACAAATAATGTCATTCATTTCTAGGCTCTGTGACAATGCCTTCTGTACACATTTTCAAAATGTTCACCCCTCCAGTGCATTTACACTGTTGCTAAACCACTCATCGGGGGATATTTTGGCAGTAACTGATTTACAGCTAACAGAACCAGGCAGTGCTTTACAAGGCTTTTCCAAATGTTAATATGAAATATATTTTACTTACTACTGCAGTTTTCCTTCTAGGCAGGTTAGCACAAAGCTTAGCCAAAGCTAATTTACTTTCAGGAACTCAGTCTAGAGGGGCTGGGAGGTGATCCCAGTGTGGATGGATGACAACATGTTAAGAAAGGGTAAACAGATTGTGAACATGAAGCAGATTTCAACAACAAGAAGCCAAGCTGTCTTGGGAAAGAAAATTTTAAGGCCACATTTTGTCACCTTAGCTTATTTTGTTTTATCCTTGTCTGAAATGCAATTAAAAACAACACACAGCAAAGAAACATTAAGCACTTTCTATGTCAGCAGAAAGCCTGTGTTAACAGGAAGTACTGTTTCCAGTTCCAGGCTCCCCAGTGTGAGAGACGTGGGTGTGCTGGCTAGAGCACAACAAAGGGCCACAGAGATGATGGAGGGACTGGAGCATCTCTCCTGTGAGGAAAGGCTGAGAGAGCTGGGACTGTTCAGCCTGGAGAAGACAGGGCTTCAGGGGGAACTCATAATATATAAAAATACCTGTAAGGAGAGTCTAAAGAAGACTGAGCCAGGCTCTTCACAATGGTGCCCAGTGACAGGACAGGACACACTGGGCACGAACTGAAACACAAGAGGCTCCATCTGAACGTAAGGGAACTGGTGGTTTTTTACTGTGAGAGTGTCTGAGCACTGGCACAGAGTGCCTGGGGAGGTTATGAGTCACGACCCTTGGAGATATTCAGAAGCTGTCTGGATGTGGGTTTGGGCAACTCTAGGCACCAGGTGGACCTGGTTGAGCAGGGTGCTTGGACCAGAGGACCTCCAGAGGGCCCTTACAACCTCAACCATTTTTTTTATTCTGTGAAATTTTATGGAATGGAACTAGACTGTGCTGATTCCTGGTAATGCCTTTTTTCCTCTGTTTTAAAGAACTCAGAAGTAACACATTGCTCTTTGAGTGGAAAGTTGTCATTTTCACAGACTGCTCAAAATTCCTTCTTCACCTTTCAAAGAAAGAAATTACATAAGAAGAAAATCGTCCATGTAGCCCTAATGACATATAAGCTTTGCTTTACAAACTTTTAACTTTCTCTGTAGTCCTTAAGAAACAAAGGTCTTTTTTTGCTGGCAATCTCACTGTGAGGTTACAAGAAACTTATATTTGATAATAGACAAACCATTGGCCAATAAAGACTAGTGAAAATTTCTCATTTTTAATTTAAGAGACATAAGACATTAAGTTTCTCATAACAGAAGATGGCAATGCACACACAAAAAAGTAATTTTGTTTAAAAGTGTTGTGTTGTCCATAGAACTCAAATGGAATCAGTTCTTGCATAACAAACCCTGGCACATTTTGTATGACGAAGCTTCTCAAAGGGCACCTACCTGAAGCTCCTAAGTATAGATACCCAAGGCTTGATTTGGGATGGGCAATCAAGCAGAAAACTGGTGGGAAAGAGGGAGAGTTTTTAAGCTTCCCTGGCAGCATTAATACCGTCACATCCCTACTAGTTTAAACAATAACTTCTGTGCAAAGCTTTTGCTTGTGCATTTCTAAATTAAAAAAACCCAAACCTGTCATATCAGAAAATGTTTGAACAGCTTTGTTTCCCTCTTCTCATACCTGGAAATTACAAAACAGTGAATGCTCCTAACTCAAGCAAAATTAAGTAAATTAACTCTCAGAAAAACATATGGCTTTGCAAGCAAATGTCTTCAAATATTTTAAGACATAGGCTGCAAAGAACTGAAAAAAGCCGCATGTAGTGTGTAGTTTATGCCTCCAGTTCCATAGCAGAATTAGTATAAAATCTGAGCTAGTATTTTAAATCAGTATTTCTGTCAAAGTCTAGAAATAACAGTTTAGATCCCATGTCCATTCACTGTACATTCAGCTGGTTGCAAACATCAGCACATTTCCAAAAGCATTGAAGACGTATTATCTCGCACTAATTTTTTCTTTGCATTTTAGTGATTTGAATATAAAATTTCAATGGCTTTATCTCCTGTTTGAAATGTAATGTTTGAGATGTGACAGCAAACAACCTGTGGGGGTTTTCATATAGTAAAATCCTTCTGTAACTTTATAATGCTACATTAAACATCATAGTAAATTCTTTTATTAACACTTTATATCATTTTCCTTCTTTTTTTTTTATTTTTAATTCCTTTCCAGTGCTGGCCATTTTCATTTGCAATTTTTGGATATACTATTAATTCATGCTAACATAAAAGATTCATAATTGAATCTTTTCTGAAACTGAAACAAGCTAAACAGGCATGTTCTTCATCTTATCTATATTCCAAAATTTCTTCTTTGTTATTCTGCTGATGCCTTGTTCCTCACAGTCATCATGTTAGCATTCATTTTTTTCTTTTACATGTAGTCATACAAAAAGTTAGTATTTCAAGGAATTAAATACCTATGTTTACAATTTGTGAAGGACTGTTGGGTGTTGGGGTTTTTTTGGGGGGGTATACTTAATTTGCATATGAGAAAAATACAGAACCTGCAGCTCATTCTCTCCATGTTCATATAATTTAGGTTAAGATTTCCACCTAATGAGCTTTAATCTAGCATTCTTTTATCAGCTATTTAACATTGCCTATAATTTACAGTGTAGTCTTGCACCAAGAAAAGAAATAAATACAAATCAACTTATAACATCAGAAGCAGATCACCCTTTTCCTTTGGCAGTTGCACTAGAAGACCTTGACATTCTTAAGGAGCAAATGAGGAACACATAAGTGAAGACTGTTCTATTGCATCTCAGAAGTTCTTTTTAGAATCAGTTTAGTCTGTCTTTTTTGAAGAACTACTCTCCTTGCAGTTGTACTCCTGTAAGTACTGGTTGTGAACTATGTGTTTATCTCACATAGTTTCATTTAACATTTTTTCAGCCTTCTGCAGTTTTTGAAATTTGAAATAGTCTTTAAAATATATGCTATAATTTCAAGTGCATTTTCTTGAAAGTATGGATTGAAGAAGATCTTCATATACAAAAAATTTCCTGAATGAACTTTGCTAATTTCTAGTGTCTTTTTCAAGCAAAAGGTTCTTGCTTCATTAAGATTCCTTCCGTGGTTTTTGAAATGTTCTGTAAGATTCATGGTATGCCTAGAGTAGATACAGTTCCCTTCAGCATCTGAAAAACAATTACTTACAAGTAGCAGCAGGTGACAGAACTTTTGTTGAAGTGGTAAGCATAGGCTTGTTAACAATGGTTTTACCACAGCCTTTTCATTAGTTAATGGTGATTTTTCAGAATGCAAAACTCCTGTCAGGCATATACTGACTTCAAAGAGAGCAGAGGCTTTATCTGGTCTTTGATGCCCTTTTTTGGACTAACAAGAAAAAAAGAATTCCTCAGAATAACCACTAAACAGATGATTAAAAGATCAAGAGCTGTGTTCAAGTCGCTCTGTTTCACAGGTTAGAAAAACAGCTTAGGCTTGTATACCCTATGAGATATGGGAGGACTCCTGTACTACGGAAATGGCTGATTTTTCCAGAGGGGAAGAAGTATTCATCTTGGCTTCTAGCTTCTTTCTCTTGCTGTGGAGAGCCTTGTAGTCATCACAACCCAAAGCACATCCCAGAAGTCTCAAGAATGTGTCTGTACGATGGGAGAACTACTTCTATGCAGCTATTGCAACTAGTGCAAAAAGATTTTATCCATAGAGCGATGTTTCAACAGGTGAGGGAACAGTCTCAGCAGAGTGCCACAACTGTAAGCCTGTAGAAACAAGTGTTTCCTAAAACAGGCAGTAATAGTTGTGCTATTTCAACAAGCAAATTTTAGATTTTTTTTGAGTTTGTGATTTGCACTGAAGCATTGGATCATGGAAGTCTTCAAAACATTAAAAAAATGGTTTATAAGGGCATGGTTATTTGTACTGCCTTAATTTTTTTCAAATTGCTAACTCTAGGATGACTTCATCAATATTTACAGTCACACTTCTGCACACCTATCTGGGTGATGTGATGCAATGAACAGGGTTTCTGGAACACATTATAAGCCTTAAATAGAAGAAAAGGGCATCAGGTTGATGCAATCACATGCACTTAGCAACTGCCATGAAAACAAAGCGTGCAAATATATAAATAGTGCCATTTAGGATACAAACATATAGGTAGCAGTGTCTGTAAATAAAACATGTTAAAAAGAGAAATTAGAGCCTCTTCAGAAACATTCAGGGAAGGACTGCTTTTCTAATAATGCTGTTATGGAAACAAAATAAATGGATGGAAAGCAGGTCAGTGTTACTCCCAGCAGCACTTATCATACGGAATGCAGTACAGTATATTAATAAAATATGCAGTAAGTTAATAAGATGTATAGTATATTTACCTCTAATTCTTTAATATCCCCAGTGATGTGGTATACCAGGATATGTGGCTATTGCTGAGATTAACTCATGAATACACAGTAGGAAACAATTTATTTCCCTTCTTGTTCAGCTGTACCCTGGAAAACAATTGAGTTATCAAGAAAGCAAGATGGGGGAAGTAAGTTTTATAATATATTATCTCCAAGCTTCTTTCATAGGGATATAAGAAGAGCCATGCTGAGATCTGATATGAAGTGTCATTTCAAAGAGAAAAAGGGTATTTGATTGAATGTTAAAAATACTCCTGTTCCTTGAGTCTAAAAGATTCCTATAAGTAAGTCTCTAGGCATTCCCAAACAGGCATAAAACACATACCGTTCACCATTCATTCTTTTGCAGATTAATTTTTTAAAAGTGGAGACTTGTTCCCTCCTTCCTTGGCATAAGTGTTATGTGCAACGGCCCCAGTGTTGCACAGTAACGTCTGCACCAAACAGATGCATGAGGATCTCATCGCCAGCACTGGTCCTTGTTACAGTGTGGCAATGGAAGCAACAGCACATCAGGGAATCATGTCATGATTATTTGATGTTACCAGTAGCTTCATCCACTGCAGTGGCAATTGGTGTGCATACAAATTCCTTCAGCTGATGGCCAAAAGCCTTTGGAGAAACTCCTGTACTTTATTCCACTAAAGCTATCAAATTCCACCCATTCTGTTCCAAATCAATTAAGGGACAGATGTACTTTCAGAAATACAGGACTGTATTTTGTTGTTGTTGTTGTTTTTAACATATGTCTAGCCCTCTGCTTTCCAAAATACGGAAGATTTCCAAGAACTGTAGCTAAGTTTTAGATCTAAATTTTTATGAAGTTGCTCAGTGGTCACTCTGTGGTATTACATAAAAACAAAAATTACTAAATCAGATGTGGTTAGAAGCATGCCAATCAGCTACTGACACTGGCTGGTTAATGTCAAACACCTAACTTTATACAGGAAAAGGCTAGGTTGGGTGCTACTCCTACTCAGTACATTTAGTTGTACCTAACAGACTCCATTGATCATGGCTAATATTCTCAACACCTTGATAGCCAATGAGAAGTGCTGGCAGATGAAGGACATGAGCAAACAGATGGTGAACCACAGGTCAGTAATTTTGTCATAAAATGATTGCAGTAAAGTTTCCCCTGCCCCTGAAAGATGGTACTCAATAGACTTCTTTTTAGCTTTCCTGTGACCAAGTATTCTCTGTTATTTTTTTTTAAATGTATAGAAAAAAGGATACATAATTGCATATCTGTCACGTTATTCATATATCTTCCTTGATTTTGATGGTTGGCTACAATTGTCAAAAGTTTCCAAGTCCCTGCAGCATTTGTTTTGCTTCCAAATTTCATTTTTTTATTGACTCTTCATTTTAAAAGGCTCATTGCCTTATCACTGTGTTTCCCAGATTGTAAACAGTGTCATGAAAAATAATGCTATACTACTTTCACAGTAAACAGGAAAAGGAAAATATATCTTCATTTATTTTCTAGATCTAAAATGTAAGTATTAAAATAAGGAGATTACGGAGTTATTTAAGGATGTGTAATTAACAATCAAATGTGCTTAATCCTCTTTCACTGTTCTGAACTTTAATACTAGAAATCCTTTTGAAATTTTCCATATGACTAGCATGATAATGGTATATTTGCATATGGTTTACGTATGAATTAAATACAGGATTTACACACAGATAAAGCTTACTGAACATTACAGAGGAAAATTTTCAGAGCCTTAATGTTGTTCCACACTTAACACTAGAAGTGCAAATGTACCAAGTCAAGCCCAAATATAAATAAAAGTGAACACGCTGGTATTGCTAAACCTTCAGCTGCAAAACATCATTAAAACTATTTGCCAACTTTCAAATGGTAAACAAATATGCTTAATCACTCTTTGAATTACTATATTGTGTATCTTGACTAACATTTGTTAATGGCTCAAAGAAGTGCTCATTTGCCTGTGCAAAAGATAAACTATATAAAGCACCACAAGGCCTGATTTTTATACCACTCACACTGCTGTAAATTGGTAATCCTAATTAATCAGAGAAATAATACTGATGCAGACCCAATGCTGGTAACACCTGTGAGGCGAACAAGTTTAACAAGGCTTTCTAAATATAAACTTGTTATTTCAATACAAGCAGAGGTCAGAAAAGACAAATGAGGAGCAGAACTAGATTGTCTGTTGTGCGAGATGATGTCCTGGTTTCAGCTAGGATAGAGTTAATTGTCTTCCCAGTAACTGGCATAGTGCTGTGTTTTGGATTAGTATGAGAAGCATGTTGATAACACCCTGATGTTTTCAGTTGTTGCTCAGTCGTGTTTAGACTCAGTCAAGGACTTTCCAGCTTCTCCT